>PYHX02000494.1:28765591-29365591 GCA_004302925.2 Cochliomyia hominivorax
TTTGTAAAAAGATAGAACTCTCCTTTGCTCCATCCCAGAATTATGTTCCTTATAATATTTTTGCCATTATCGTTTCAAACAATCGCCAAATTTCACAAAATTTTATGTAACAATTTCAAAGATATATGATGTCAAAAATGCCCTCTCCGATAGTTTTTATATAATTATTTTGTATTTAAATAAGTTCCAAAATTTTCCCTAATAATCTCAGATATATACATTATTAAAAATTCCTTTTGTAAGGGGAAACCACTCGCTCCGTGCCCTAATTCAAAATTGTGTAAGTCATTTATGTTTTGTTTTAAACTTAAAAAAAGACTTTAGTAAGAGTTTGAGATATGCGATGTTAGGACAATAACAACTGCTTTAGATAAAACTTACAACAACAAAGATTTTAATACGATGCAAAAATATATATGTTTTGGGATCTTAATTGAATACTTCTTGGCGTTACACATGACATAACAAAGGAAAGGAATCCTGTTTATTCCTCCCAAAATTAGTCACAGAATTCCATTTGCTTGTATGTAGAATTGTTATTTAGTAAAAAAATTTTATTAATTTTAAGGAAAATTCAAAGATTAAAATGGGGATTTATTTTTTAGGTCTTTGAGCTTAAGATTGTGAATATGAAACATAATTTGTCTGGCAACACTGCAACAAACACTCAATAATCATGTTTAGAGAAAATAAAATGAAAGACTTTCTTTGTGGTTTGTTTATGTTTGTTTTTCTATGCTCTAATCTTAAATAGACAGAGTGAGAGAGAGAGAGGGAGAGTGATTCTCCTTTTTTTTATTATTATTATTGTTGTTGTTTTTACAATATTTACAGCAACGCATTTTGTTCTTGTTTTTTATTAATTTCCCTTTTAATTTAAAACACCAGCAAGTTGGTTTGTTTTGTTATTGTTTTTGCTATAATAAACGATGATGATTTCGTGTTTTGTGGTAATATTTCGTGTTTTTAATGTACTTTTTTTTGCAATTGTTGTTTTTGAGGATTTATTATTATTTTTGTTGTTGTGTTGCCTTTTAATTATGAACGTTTGTTTTTTTTTTTTTTCTGCGTATTTATTACACTTGGCTCCCTTGTTCTATAAATGACTTGATTGAGTGGCCTGTTATGCCTGCCTCCCTTATTTTTTTTACTCTTTTACCCACTCTGTCACACTTACTACCTCTCTTCTCCTCAATCTCTCCTACAGATGCTGTCTTCGCATCTGAGTAATGGAAATAAATTGTGTATAAAAAAAAAATAACAACAACAAAAAGTAATAAGAATTAATAAAGTGAAGCAACCGCATTCAAGGTCATGTGATAATTTCGCTTTTTTTTATTCATTATTTACTCTCAAAAAAAGAAAATAAAAAACGGTGTTTTTTTTGCTTTCGCTATATTTCGACAACAAAAATGTGTGTGTGTGTGTTTATTTCATGTGCATGAATAAACCATATTTTTGTTGTTGTTGTAGCTTTTTGCATGAAGCAAAAGCGAATAATAAATGCAATAATTTCAGACAATCGTATAAATGATTTTATATAGAAAATAAAATAATAAGAAAAAAATTAAATATATATGGTGGACTTATAATACAACAACAATAACAAAACAAGTATGGTTTGTATGTTTGAGTATTAAATAAAAGTGAAAATAATAAATAAAAAAAAAAAAAAAAAAAAATATCTAACGTCAAATATAAATTAATAAAAAACAAAAATAAAAATATTTAATTTTTTTTAAAGAGTCAGATTCTTGGGTCATTGTTATCTTGCAATTTAAAAGCAAAAAGGAGGGTATAAAATAATAAAATTTGTTATAATTTTATCATACCTTTTTTTCCAACATGTGACTTTTTGAGGTTAAAAACTTTTACAGTTGTGGTTAAAATAATAGCACCACTTTTTTAATTAGTCATACAAGCCATTTGATTCTTATTTTATGGTTTTATGCAAATAGAAATATTTCTATTTATTGTCTTTCTTAAAATTAATTTTTGCCAGAGAAAATTCATTTCAATTGGAGTCAAAATAATAGCACCATTCGATTGCAACTTTAAGAAAAAGCCAAAAATATATAATTGTTGTTTAATTTTTTCGTGCTATTTTATCGAATTGAGTATGATAGAATTTCATGCTGGTGCACTATAGTGGTCCAAAGATCGCTACTATTAATCGGACCCTGTATTTTATACGTATGTACACAAATTATCGAGTAGATTTACATCGAGATTCTCGTTAGGCCATTTCATTACAGTAGTTCCATTATTCTGAAAACACTTTTTAGTTAATTTGTTGGTAGGTTTCTGGTTATTGTCTTTTGGAATTGTCAAAATCAGTGGCATTTCCTTAGATGCCTGCGGTAGCATTTTCACATATTCTGACACATCCAAAATAGTTTAAATAAGGTAAACCGTCGTGTTTGAATGATTTTGTTGTAAAGTTTTTATTATATTCCTTGCTAAGAGGCCTCCTAACAAATAAAATTATTTTAGACTCATTGGCCCACCAAATTCTACTCGTCTTTTTCAATATGCCAAACCAAGTAAGTTTTAGCAAAATTTAATCCAGTTGAGACATGCGGAGCAGTTTAGGGGAGGAGTTTTCGTAGTCTTGGGTCTTTCAAATTATATTCCCTAAGTCTTCTGATACAGTTTCGGTACTTGTTAACAGACTTAATTTGTTTTTAATTCCCACATCTGAGATAAATGTCGCCTTCTTTATTTGATGTAATATACGATGAACCATTATTATTATTATAACAGTTCGGCTGTAACCGATAGTTATTTCTTAGGGGAAAAAATTTATTTTGATATAGTTGTCACTGGTTTGAGCCGAATGTAGCTCGAACAATTTTTGACGTCATTCAAAAACCAAATGGACTCAAATATGAAATATCGAATGAGTAATTGTGCATCCTAAAGTTGGCCATCTTAAATACACAGATGAACAAAAGTCACCGTCACTTCCCTTAATGTGTGTTTGAAAGGCCTCTGTGCCATAAACAATGATGTATAAAAGTTATATAATTCGGCATAAAATATTTGGAAAACTGGTTGTATGAGACCCATGAGAAATAATGTACCGATATAATAAGACTTATATATTTAGGAATTTTATGGACTTAAAGCTCTATTCCGGGGGACATTTGTATGGGGTTTATATGAAGTAATGTGCCGATCAAAACAATTTCAATAGGCATCGTCCTTGGGCCATAATAATTGCACGTGGCCCAAATTCCATTAAGATATCTTCAAAATTGCGACCTGCACTATGCGAACAAGATTACATGGACAGGCAGCCGGACGGACGGACGTGCTTAAATCGACTATGGAAGTGATTCTGAGTCGAACGGTATACTTAAAAGTGATTGAAGGATTATTTTTTCTGCCCATTGCAACATCACCACCACCTATGGTGGTTTAGGGCTTAAAGCACTGGAACAGTTGTTCACCCCCTCCTGTATGTCGAGAGCTAAATTCTGCCGGGTATAACGCCAGAGTTTAAAAAACCTGCAAAAAAGTGAATTAAAGGAAATGTATATCACTTTTGGGATAAGGTAATAAGGAGTTAGATCGAAAAGATCTTAAGCACACGTTTTTCATGTAACCTTTCAACCCAAGTTTTTTTTTTGACATTTTTTTTATATCATCAAGCAACTTCGTCCCACAGATGTTATTAATATAATGCTGGAGAACTTGTTTGTCATAGAAACCTGACTCAGGTAGAAGGTCCAGTGGGGTCAAATACCGAAATTTACATCAAGGAATGTTTGCAAAAAATAATGTTTTCATATATAAAATTTCATAATGTGTCCATTTATTTTTGGCCCGATTTGGAATCCTGTCACTATGATAAACAAGACCTTGAGTGGTACAAGAACAATAATGTGATATTTGTACCATGAGAGGCAAATCTTCAAAGCTGGCAGAAGCTAAGGCCAGTGGAGAAATATTGAGCTCTTGTTAAAAGAGAATTGAAGAGCAAAAAAGAAGCTGTTCACATGTGGTAGATTTTATACGGGATGGAAAACCCTTAATGGAAGGGTTGCCATTTGTAAATTGTAATAATAATTTCAATAAATAAATAAAAATTAAAACTTTAAAATTTATTAGCTTCGTGTTTATCAAACTATATGTGTGTTACGACTTTTTCGATTTCACTCTTAAGTACAAGTGTAGATGAGTTTATGTCTTAAGTTTGAATTTTGTGGATTTAACAAATGGCTCCTCACAGAGTCCTAAAGTTAGAATTATTAGGTTGAATAAATCAGGTTTTATAGATAACAGAACTGATTCGTTATATCTTAACTGATTTTTAATAAGTTTCTGACACACGAGACTTTCTAGACTGTATAAGTAAAACAGAATTCACTCTTACAAAAAAATCTTAAAAATCAGTTTATTTTAAAAACTGTACAGTGATGGAAGATGGAGAAATTCTTTCGGATCAGAAAATTGGATTTAATTTATTTTAGTGTTTTTCTTTTCAGAGAAATTTTATTATATAAATTTCTCATTTAATTGTGCTCATTTGATCTGGTTTGTCTAAATAGTAACTCAACGTAACGCATGATTAATATTCATTAAATAATATAATTTAATGATCATTACTTATACGCCCTCAGCAATTTCTCTTCTTCAATATGTTTTCTCTCTTTGAAGTTTTTCAATAAAATTAAAATACCAAAAAAGTCTTATAATAAATAATTCTGTAGATAATCGATACTTAATATCAGCCTTGTATGAGGGTCCTGACTGAAAACTTATTTATGATATTTGGCAACACTAATTTGCTGATTGATTGAAAATTGTTTTTTGTTTCGAACTTTGTAATTTTTCCATTGTTTTCTAAAGAATCTTATAGGAAATGTGTATCAAGTAATTCCGCATAAACTTGGGGCTAAGACCGGACCATAAGCCTTTAACAAAATTAAAGCTTTTTGTAAAATCGTACACTGAAAAAATATCTCCAAAAATTTTCAATTCATGAACCAAATTTATGATCCAAGGTGCCCAATTTTGGGAACCTATGTACAGAACCCCGTTGGGACCACCAAGTGCAGACTCAAAACTTAAACTCGCCAACACTTCTACTATCAATATGTTGAAGTTTTATTAAAATTGGACTGGCCGAAGTTATATTGTAGGTGCTCCTACAAATTAACTTCAAAAATACCTCAACTGTAATTTTGTAAAATTTTATTAAAATATTTTTAACGGATCAAAAGTTATGACATAATTTCTAAACAAATCGTTTTGAAAACTTTGCTCTCAGTGTAAAAATGTGAGAGTGCAAAAAACAAAATGGCGTTCAAGTATTAAAGAATTATTGTTAATGTAAATTAATGATTCATGACTAAACAACAGGGAAACTAAAGTATTAATTAATTTATATTAATTTCTATTAAATCTTCCCTCTTCCCTGTAACTGTTTATATACAAATTTTACTCTCTTATTGTTTTAAACACACTTGCAAATATTCTTATAAATGCACATAATATAAACAAAAAGTATTTAGAGCGCAAATAATATTTTTATTAAATCAACAAAGATTTTATTGAAAATATTGTTAAATAAAAACTTTATTTGTATTTTACTTTATTAATTAATAAGTTTGTTAATTAATTAATTACCTAATTAATTAATTAATTAATTAATTAATTAATTAATTAATTAATTAACTGTTATTTTTAAAGACATTTTCCTATAAATGCACTTAAGTTTTTCAGTCGCTATTGCATTATTAACAATGTGTGGATGAACCCTTATTGCGGAATACCTCAAAAATATGGTCTGGTGTTGCATCCATCAACTTTTTTCAGAGGGTCGGAATCAATATTCTCCTACATTTTTTATATTTGGTTTAAGCTCCACTTAAGTCATTATGCTTTCATTTTTGTCATTATTTGAATAAACTTTACGGGTTATGTACTCCCAAAATTTCTCCATTGGGTTTAAGTCCGAATTGCAAGCAAGCCGGTCCAACAGTGGTATGACGGGTTCGTTAAGACATGACAAACTTGCTGAAATATTCATTCCATTCTGTCATTATGATCGAACACCGTTTTATAGCTGCCACACTTTTGGATACCTTTTTGTGTTTTTCGATTCTTTTTAAACAAGAGCCCAATATCTCTCCAGTGGCCTTAGCTCCGGGGCAGTTAGGAGGATTTGCATCTCTTGGTACAAATATCACATTAATGTTCTTGTACCACTTAAAGGCTGCTTTATCAATCAATGGAAACATTATGAAATCCTAACATTAACATTCTTCGTCATACAAAGAACTTTTTAGGAAATTTTGACTATTTTGGGTCCTTAACTTTTCTTCAACACAACCTCGAGCATTAGCAACATAAAATGTTTGACCAGGAACTTGCGAAAAATCTGCGTTCTGGCATCCATTATACAGCAAGAATATTTCTTTAAGAAAACTTGACTTTAATTTCAGAGCCCTGTTTTTGGCCTCTAATTTTTTTTAACAGCAAAGTTTAACGACGGACCTTTGAATGCTTAATCGAATATTTTTAGAATCAAGTTGGGTTTTGTTGAAAATATTTAATAATCAAAGTACTTTTTTCTGGTCAAGATTTCTTAAAAAGAATCTTGTTTACTTTATAAACGTAGCGCTAAGTTGCCTAAACATCAACTTTAATTTTGGATAAAAATCAGAGTGTGAAAAAACTCGGAGCAAAATCTTTATTTTCAAATAATTCTTATTTTAAATCTTCTTTGCGAAGATTAAAAAAATAAAACTCTTTTTTTTCGATTACAATTTTTATTTTATTTTTTTCACTCTTCTTTCAGTAAAGAGTGAAAAAGAAGGATCGCTCAAGACGAGTACATGCCTAACTGTTGTATAACATACAACAATTCATGCAGTAAAAGTAAATTAATTTTAATATGTGACTTCATTTCTATAACTATACAAAGGTTGTGAACACACATTTACCCTTTTTTTCAGTTTAATGAAAAATATTTTGAACTGCTGCACACGACTTCCAACTTTTTGTAAGAATTATTCATTTTTAAACTCTTTTTCTCGATTTCTCTCTTTTTTTATTTTTATCTTTTTTGATTTTTAAGAATTAAACTCATTTCAAAGAGTGAGAAAAAAAATAAAACTCTTTTAAATATTAAAATTCAACTCTTTGAAAGATCCGATCTTGTGAAGAATAATAAAAAGAGTCGAAAATCGTACTTTGATGAAAACAACAAAAATGAAAGAAAAATAGAGAAAAAAGGTTACTGTTTTTATAGAAATATGCATCAGTGTATATATTGTTATGAGATTTATTACACTTGTTATTGTTGTTGTTGCTATTTACTGTTATTGTTGTTTATTTAGCTGTTAATGTATTGTAGTCGTTTTCTGCCTCTTCTCCTTCCTTCTTTTCATGTCAGACATTTTTTTCTTCACCAAAAAATTTTTCTTTGTTAAAAAATATTTTTTTTCACTTGCAATTGAAGACAAAATATTTCGAAATCCCATAAATAAAATAAAATAACTTTTATGTCGACATGATAAAAATTTATTTATCACAAACAAATAAAAATTGAAAAAAAATTATTTGTCCAAAAATATTTCAATTGATGTATAAAATTTTTATTTACTTGTTTTTACCAAATTCTGGTTTATTTTTTATTTATTTTTTTGGGAAAATAATAATTTTAAATGTTTTATTTGTTATTGACAAATAAAAATATTTAGTTACAAGAAACAAAAAAAATATTTCACTTATTATACACCCTACACCTCAGAAGGTGGTTGAGGTATTATGCGTTTGTGCTGGTGTTTGTAACATGCAGAAAAAATGGTGTTATAAGCATCTTTAAGTTAACTGTTCGACTCAGAAACACTTTCTGAGACGATTAAACAATGTCTGTCCGTCTGTCCGTCCGTCCGTCTGTCCGTTCGGCTGGCTGTCCATGTAAACGTTGTGAACAGTCAACATTTCGTAATTTGAAATATCGCGATGAAATTTAATATATATTATTGTTTTGGCCTAAGGACGAAGCCTATTGAAATAGGTCATGTTCGGTCTAATGTTTCAGTTAACTCCCATGCAAATGTTCTTTCCGAAATGTGGTTTTAAGGTCATAAAAAGTCATAAATACAAAACGATTTAAAATTTGCCACAATTAGTCGTATAATATTCTAAAGCGATGTACCTAATATACGAGGATCGATTCATTATTTCTCATAGGTCCCATACAAAAACCATTTTCCAAATATCACTTTAATGGGCAAAAATCCTACATATAAGTTGTTGTTGTAATAATATTTGTTCAAATTAATATAATTATAAGCAAAAAACGATGTGTAAACTTATACGAAGCTCGATTTGTAATTTCCTGCAGCAGAAACATTAATTTTAAAAGACATAAATTTAACATAAATCTTAGCGTCACAATTGTGTACTGCAACACTTAAGAATAAATCAGAAAATCAATTTATACGAGGGTCGTTCATTGATTTTTTCGTAACCACCATTTTTAAATGAAGATATGGGCGAAAACTTATTCTGACGCTCTTGGGGCTGCTACGGACAAATTATTAAATTTTTTCCTCGATTTTTTTCAAATTTCAAATCGGTTCATAAAAAGCCGAGATATTAACAATTCTTTATTTTCCTTGTGGTTGTTGTTTAGTATAACAACAACAATGTAAGACAAAATAATGTTTTCGACTTACTGAGCGTTCTATTTCAGATAGAGACATAATTTTTATACCAGCAGATCGGAAATAATTAGGAGAATTTTTGAATTGGAAACATCACAGTAATCGGTCTATTAGTTACCGAGTTATTGGCAAAAAAGTATTTACCGATATTTTGAACCTCTTATGGGATCTATGGACAAAATTTTGATGCAGAAAAATAACTTATTTTTTCTGAATTTTGGTTTTTTAAATTTTCGAAATCATCGCATAAATAGCCGACTTATTAGTTACTTTTATTTATATTTATACTGGTATTGTTTTAGTGAAAGTGAAAATTACTCGTGATCTGAATAAGATTTTGCATGCATATTGAGTGCTCTAGAGCATCTATGTTGACTCATAATGACTGGTATTTATTCCTTCTTCTACAAGAGATGATAATATGAAATCCAATTTATAACAGGGACTTAACGTTAAATGTTAAGTCCATTTAAAAAAAATCGGCACGACCGATTTTAACACTTTAACTTCTTGTTCATTATTAAATTTACAAAATTTATAAAAATTCGTTAATAATTTATTTGTATTCTACAAAAGTTCTAAAGGATTTTTTTAGAGCCTCAATATCATTATCTTCATTATCTGTACTAATACTAAGATTATCTTTATCTATATCGGGAATAACAGATTCAATATTGTTCCATCCGACTATTTGAAAAAAATCGTTAACTACTTCATCATGTGATTCTTTATGTCTCAATAAATTTTGAAGTCATATTTTCTTCTTCGTCTTCACTATCTTCCGCAATTAGACAAACTCGTAGTAAAGAAACCCAAAATTTCTCTATCATATCTGGCGATAACTCTTCCCAAGACAACATAAGAATGTTGGTAGAATCTTTGAATGTTAATTCTTTCAAAAATTCTTTTAAATTTTTCTATCTAACGGTCCACTGTAAAAGATGTTTTTTTTTTTGTAATAAAGTTTTCTTACACGTCTGAGATTTTGATTCATCGGTTGGATAATTTTAAAGCATCACAAAAATAGATCCCATGTCATTTGCCAGATGATATGGGATCTATGGTGGGGGAGCAAAATGATTTAAGTTGTTAAGACTTTTGAATGTAAATTTGATTTAAATTAAAATTAAAAACAGTTAAAATGTGCAAAATATAAAACCCAAATTACAAACCTGACGGACCAACCAACAAGCGATCTGCGTTGTATATTTTTGCAGCACTCAATCGATGTTCTTTAGTAAAAACAGAATTTTTTCCTTTTAAATGGATCGACGGCCCTATTATCGGTGGAAAGTTTTTTCCACATATTTTTAAAAAATGAATTCCATGACCGACTTCAAACCCTTTGGAGCCAGCCAGCATTTGCATGGAATCCTCCAGAGCAGTGCAATTGAAGATTTTCTTTTTTTTACAGTCTCCAATGTAACAATTTGCGCGTTCGTAGTATCCAAACCTTCATATTAAAAAGTGTTCACTGTAACCCGAATTTTCTTCTCGAAAAAGTATGATCAAATTATTGAAGGGCGTACAGTGATTTCAAAACGATTTTTGGGAATTAATTCTGTAACCTTTAAAAATACCTGAAGACAATTTAACATGAAGTGTTTTTTGAGATGATTTGGCGAATATCAGGTCCTCAGCTGCTCTGATTACGAGTGTGAGGTCTTTCAGATTTGTCCATCTCGGATATGTTGATTTTTTGAAAATTCCTCAAAAATCTCCCGCCTCAAGTGGTGAAGAGGGTTTATTAATTTTGTCATTCTGTGATCACGTTCACTTTATCATCAAAATCTGAGTTGAGTTAGCAATGTCCGTCTGTCTGTCTGTCCGTCTATCTGCCTGTCTGTCTATCTGTCTGTCTGTTGATGGCACGCTCACATCGACAATAACTGACGGAGCTCAATGAAATTTGACCTGAGTTTTTGTTATAGTCCTGAAAAGTTTCCTATTTAAATTTATTAAAATCGGTTGACTATATCAAAACATATAGACCGATAACTGAGACAATCTCTAAGTTTCAGTCAATTTTGAAAACAAAATTTTACTTTTTTACTGTTAATTTTTCAAATCGTAAAGCAGAAATCATCTTTAAATTATCTTCATCATAAAGATACATGTGTAGGCTTACACCCCAAGAAGTACATTCTGGCGGAAGGTCCTTATAACGACAGGATGATCATTTCAATGAAAAAAGGAAATTGTCTAATAATGTTTTATATAGATTGGAATTTTGGGTATTTCTGTATGGAAAGGTGGGAATGGGAATTATTTTAATATCCTAAATCATGGACAAGTTTATGTACATTACACTGAAATTTCTAAGAAATACCGTTATTATTTTATATTTTACTTAATTTTAAATATTAAATTAATTTTGAAAAATTGGGAAAAAAAATTCAATTTTAAATTTTTAAAAATTTTTTGAGATCAAATGAAATTCCACAAAATTTTCCTTAGGAAATTTGAAATCTTCTTGTTCTAACGATTTCTTAGCTACCAAATACTTGTATAAAAGCTGTATATCTTGGCCAGAAATCCAACTTAATCTAAACCTCTTCTAGTCAAATTTAGCTATTTTTCATACATTTGTAGTTTTTAATTAGTCTTGCAACATTTTGTCGCAAAACTGCATTTTTAGGCATAAAATTGATACTTTTCGAATACTGAGTTTTAATAAGGGATTTTGAGTCTACAAAATACCATATTTGTTCTAAGTTATACAAATCAAATCCAACCGAAATTCATGCTGAAATTTATTTCTAAAAATTTTGAATTTTCGGAAACATTAAGCCGCAACATTTCTTTCGGTGTATAAATAAAAATATATATATTTTTTAAACATGGAAAAATTATCCATAAATATTGTTAATTTTTGGAAATGCCTTTAATATTTGAGATGAGAATTCTAGAAAAATGCCAAAAATAAAAAAATATATAATTAATTCCAAGAAATGTTCAAGATGTAAATAATCCGATATATTTACATCCATGTGTAAACATTTCCTACATGTGTAAAGGTTATTATTATCAAGTTTTATAATTTGACTTTTCTAAGAAGGAACTCATACAGGATTTCACATGAAATGGAAATAAATCTGTGACATGTGAGCGGGTAACTCGATATCAAAGTTTAGTTTATTTAGAGATTGTACAGGTAGAGGTGAGTTTATGATTTGAGTTTGATTGACTGTAAAGGGGCGGCCCGTCTCCATTTAAAGTTGGATAACAAGTAAAAGTGGTAAATTTGGCGGTGCCGAATTTTCACTTTTGCTTATATGGATTTTTTTAAGCAACGGACTTAACATTTAACGTTAAGTCCCCGTTTTAAAACGGTTTTCATAATATCATCACTTGTGGAAGAAGGGGAAAATGACTGCCATTACTAAAGCCTTTATTTGAGTCTACATAGATGCTCTAGAGCACTCAATATGTATGCAAAATTTTACTCAGATCACGAGTAGTTCTCGCTTTCACTTAAACAACACCAGTGTAAATATATAAAAGTAACTAATAACTCCGGCTATTTATGCGATGATTTCGAGAATTAAAAAAAATCGAAATATAGAAAAAAATCACCTATTTTTCTGCATCAAAATTTTGTTCATAGATCCCATAAGAAGTTCAAATGCATTTTTGCTCATAACTCGAGAAGTAATGGACCGATTACTGTGATGTTTCCAATTCAAAAATTCTCCTAATTATTTCCGATCTGCTGGTATAAAAATTATATCTCTAGCTGAAATATTACACTCAAAAAGTCGAAAATATTATTTTGTCTTACATTATTGTTGTTTTCCATACTAAAACACAACAACAACCACAAGGAAAATAAAGAATTGTAAATATCTCGGCTGTTTGTGAACCGATTTCAAAATTGAAAAGAACCAAAATTTGAGGAAAAAATTAGTAATTTTTCTGCATGTCAAGTAGGGCCGTAGCTGCCCCAGAAGCGTCAGAATAAGTTTTCGCCCATATCTCGGATACCAATGGCCCAATTGCGTTTATGTTTTCTTATGAAAAATCCACAAAAATATTTCTGATCCATTAGTGAAAAAATCATCAAAAATATTTCTGATCCATTAGTGAAAAAATTAAATTTCTAGCATTAATAAAATGACCAAAATCTCAAAAACATTATTTTAAATGTTGTTATTGTTTTCCTAAAGTTATAAACAACAACAGCAACCACATGGGACTAAATTTTAAAAAAAGGAATTGAAAATATCTCGTTGGTTTATGAACCGATTTTGAAAAATGAAAAAAATTAATTTCGGGAAAAAATTTTGTAATTAATTAATGCCATGACCAAGTCCATAGGTCTCATAGGGGGTTCAAAATATAGGTAAATATGTTTTTACCTATAACTCAGCAACTAATGGTCCGATTCATTTCATGTCTTTTGCGTATAAATCCGCTAAAATAAGTCTCTAACTCTTGTTGATTCTTCAAAAACTAGAAAATCAAAACGAAAAAAGTTTAAGGTACCTTCAGATTTTTTGCAAATATCTCAGCCAATTATGAGCCGATTTCCCTGGAATTCAATAGCAAAATTCTCAAAAGTATTTCCAATCGTTTGTTATACATATCATATTAATTAAATCATATGTTAACTAGAGAACGGCTTCGTAAACTTAATTACAACGGACTGAAGATCTAAGTCTAAGTCGATAACTCTGGAAATTACAAACTTCTGACTTGGTCGGGTGAAGGGTATAAAAATATTGAAAACTAGATGCAGATTTGTTATAGTTAAATAAATTTCAAAGATTTTCTTACGAAGAGATTTTGACGGTCAAAATCTTATAAATCTCAATCATATGGACTATGACCCACGTGTCAAAATTAATACTCTAAATTTTACACCTCTAACATGTCAATGTATGTGAAGATAAATACGTATTTAACTAGCACAGACAAAAACCACATTTTTTAACAGAGCTGATTTTGCAGTTAACAGCGCGCTGTTAAGCATTTAACAGAATTTCTTAAAATGACTAGTGTACTAAAATGGACAATGTGAGCAACAGGAACCATGTTCCAAACATTTATATCATGGAAATGGCTCTCCAAGGTGCTAGCCATTGGTCCATAACAACAAACTACCAAAAATATAATTGGTATGCAATATATCGCTCTTTTAAAATATATCAAATTATTTAACATTTTTTGGAAGGATTGGTCAGTATGGAAAAATGGTGCGTGGTACACATATCACGCTATATAGGTATGATAGTCCTAGGTACTCCTAATGGAGCACGCTTAGTGGGATATCTGAAATAATTTTGAAATTTGAGAAAAATCGAGTTGAAAATCTTGAAATTTCTCGAGAGGATTTGTGAACCATGTGGAAAAATAGACGTGGTACACGTTCCAGGACATATAGAAATGGTGCTCCAAAGGGTCTTTAATAGATCTATAATAGTGGAATAGGTGAAATAATTTCCAAATAATTTTAATTATTTTTTGAAAAAGTGAGTTTTTTGAAAATTTTCTAAAATTGACAATATTGGATGTGGTCAGTATGGAAAAATGGTGCGTGGTACACATATCACGCTATATATGTATGATAGTCCTAGGTACTCCTAATGGAGCACGCTTAGTGGGATATCTTAAATAATTTTGGAATTTGAGAAAAATCGAGTTGAAAATCTTGAAATTTCTCGAGAGGATTTGTGAACCATGTGGAAAAATAGACGTGGTACACGTTCCAGGACATATAGAAATGGTGCTCCAAAGGGTCTTTAATAGATCTATAATTGTGGAATAGGTGAAATAATTTCCAAATAATTTTAATTATTTTTTGAAAAAGTGAGTTTTTTGAAAATTTTCTAAAATTGACAATATTGGATGTGGTCAGTATGGAAAAATGGTGCGTGGTACACATATCACGCTATATAGGTATGATAGTCCTAGGTACTCCTAATGGAGCACGCTTAGTGGGATATCTGAAATAATTTTGGAATTTGAGAAAAATCGAGTTGAAAATCTTGAAATTTCTCGAGAGGATTTGTGAACCATGTGGAAAAATAGACGTGGTACACGTTCCAGGACATATAGAAATGGTGCTCCACTATTATAGATCTATTAAAGACCCTTTGGAGCACCATTTCTATATGTCCTGGAACGTGTACCACGTCTATTTTTCCACATGGTTCACAAATCCTCTCGAGAAATTTCAAGATTTTCAACTCGATTTTTCTCAAATTCCAAAATTATTTAAGATATCCCACTAAGCGTGCTCCATTAGGAGTACCTAGAACTATCATACATATATAGCGTGATATGTGTACCACGCACCATTTTTCCATACTGACCACATCCAATATTGTCAATTTTAGAAAATTTTCAAAAAACTCACTTTTTCAAAAAATAATTAAAATTATTTGGAAATTATTTCACCTATTCCACTATTATAGATCTATTAAAGACCCTTTGGAGCACCATTTCTATATGTCCTGGAACGTGTACCACGTCTATTTTTCCACATGGTTCACAAATCCTCTCGAGAAATTTCAAGATTTTCAACTCGATTTTTCTCAAATTCCAAAATTATTTAAGATATCCCACTAAGCGTGCTCCATTAGGAGTACCTAGGACTATCATACATATATAGCGTGATATGTGTACCACGCACCATTTTTCCATACTGACCACATCCAATATTGTCAATTTTAGAAAATTTTCAAAAAACTCACTTTTTCAAAAAATAATTAAAATTATTTGGAAATTATTTCACCTATTCCACTATTATAGATCTATTAAAGACCCTTTGGAGCACCATTTCTATATGTCCTGGAACGTGTACCACGTCTATTTTTCCACATGCTTCACAAATCCTCTCGAGAAATTTCAAGATTTTCAACTCGATTTTTCTCAAATTCCAAAATTATTTCAGATATCCCACTAAGCGTGCTCCATTAGGAGTACCTAGGACTATCATACCTATATAGCGTGATATGTGTACCACGCACCATTTTTCCATACTGACCAATCCTTCCAAAAAATGTTAAATAATTTGATATATTTTAAAAGAGCGATATATTGCATACCAATTATATTTTTGGTAGTTTGTTGTCATGGACCAATGACTAGCACCTTGGAGAGCCATTTCCATGATATAAGTGTTTGGAACATGGTTCCTGTTGCTCACATTGTCCATTTAAGTATACTAGTCATTTTAAGAAATTCTGTTAAATGCTTAACAGCGCGCTGTTAACTGCAAAATCAGCTCTGTTAAAAAATGTGGTTTTTGTCTGTGCTAGTTAAATACGTATTTATCTTCACATACATAACATGTCATTATAATTCAAAGTTTTATTTTTTCGCGAAAAGTGTTCAACAAATTTTGTTATTCTAAATAATATTTTACATTTCTAAAAAATATATATAATTTTCTATACAACGATGAAAACTCTTTAACTGGGTTGGTTGGCAATTTAAGATTCGGCACAGCCGAATATTGCATTCGAACTTGTTTCTTTGGAAATTGTAAATCTCTGTGAAAAACTTTATAATTTTCGAAGAAATTCAACCAAAATTTTGATTTTTTTTAAGAAAGAATTTAGAAGAACAACACTGCCCCCTCTTGAACGCAGCTATAACCTTGTAAAATATGGTTAAACGGTTTAAAAGCTAAAGAATGTTTCCTAAACAAAAGACTCTTTTTGGCTTTACTTTGTTTTTGTTAAAAAGTGAAAGCAGTTGAGGAGGTTGAGGAGTGGGAGGGTGTTGATGATTAAGCTTTTTTAAGGTGAAATGCTTCGTTCCTGCTATCAAAAAGCCATAATAATCACTGTTATAATAGAAGTCAATAAAACACACAATTCGATCATAAATATATTTACTTTTGTATGTATGTTTATGTTTGTGTATGTATGAGTAGAAGATATCATTGTCAATAATAATAATGATGTTTGTTTATTTGTTTGTATATATATAATGATCATTATCTATATAAATGATAATAATGATGATGTCTACGTTGTTGTTTTTTTCCCCCGTTTTGAATTTTTTTATTTTTATTATTGTGTTAATGGGTCTCTGACCTGATTTGATAAATGACAACAAGAACAACAAACAAAAAGTCATTTCATTTTAAATATGTGTTTGTATGTGTATGTGTGTGTTTGTAGTCGTTGATGTTTTGCGTAAACAATAATTTAGAATAAAAACAACAACAAAAACAATTATAAAAATTGTGAATAAAACTGGAAAAAAAATTAAGCTTCAATTAAGCGTTGCAATCAAATGAAATTAGTTAAATGACTCTATTTATTATATATTTAAGTACATACACATACAGTTTGTCAAATATATATTTGTAATCAGAATAAAAATATATATATGAAAAATTTGAACTTCATAGAGTCGCAAGTGAGCTCATAATTGGATCCAAAAATTGCTTAAATTGCAAGATTCACAGCATTGGAACGTGCGATCAATCACATCTTCAAGGAACTGTTTTGATTGACAAAATGTAAGACGGATAGGATCTGGAGGAGAGGTAGCCCAAGTACAAAAAAAAATGTTGATAATCAAATATCCCCCAAAAAAATTACTACACCGAGAGTTTTCAAATTTGGTCCCAATAAATTTTTCAAATAACTGTTTACTGGACATAATGAAGGGCGTATAGGATCATAAATGCTAATTATCGAATATTTAAAGAACTATAACAGCAAAAGTTCGACCCCAAACACATTCTCAAGAATTTGTTTTGCAGATCAAAATATAGAACGGGAAGGATCAAGGGGAAAGGTACTCCCATACAAAGCAAATATTAATTATCTAGGAATATCTAAGGAACTGTAAAAGCAGGAGTATTCAATTTGACACTAATTACTTTTCCAAGGTTCTTTTTTAGTGACAAAATGTAGAACTCGATAGGACCAGGGGGAGAGTTAACCCCCCATACAAAGCAAATAATGATTATTAAATATCTAAGGAATTATTACAGCGATCCAAATCACTTTTTCAAGGATCTTTTTAAGTGAACAAAATATAGAACTCGATAGGACCAGGGGGAGTGATAACCTCCATACAAAGGGAATTATCATCAAAAAACTATAACAGCGAATATTCTAAAATTTGGTTCCAAAAGAAAGATCAAGGAAAGAGGTAGCTCCCATGCAATTCCAATATTAAATAAAATTTTAAAAATGACAGGGCCAAGAGCATTTGGCAACGGGTAAAACCTTGTTATAATTACAAATGGAGGAGCATTTCCTGTATAAATGAATATGAGAAGAATGTATCACTTGAATCCAGCGAAAATTTGTTATGAAACCACTAATATTTTCCATAAATTTCTAGGAAAACAATCCCGCGCTTATTTCAGAATAATGAGAAAAATTCTATTTCTCGTTCTATTCAAACGGGACGACATTTTTTCTGAAAAAAATGTGAATCACGTTATATATTTTTGTGATAGTTATGATAGCAAAATTATGTATGTGAAAGATGGTTCGTGATAGTCCTAGGTACTCCTAATGGAGCAGAAAAATATCTGAATGGAAAATATCTGGAATATCTGAAAAAATTTTCGGAATTTGAGAAAAATCGAGTTAAAAATCGTGAAATTCCTTTTTAGTTGAGGATGTAAAAGATTACCAGTGTTGCCAATTTTTCTCTAACGATTATCATCCAAAAAAATCCGAAATCCGCAACTAGCGCAGATTCGATTTTATTGGATGGGAGCAGTGCAGCTTTATAACTCCGAACGCCATAGTGGGTGTCAAAATTCGAAATTTTGGTTTGTTATCCAATCAAAAAAATTGTTTACCTTCTTATTGATTCTGATCCACTTTTAAAATTTCTAAATCTACACTTCTTCGCCATCGGTATATCAAATTTCAAATGAATCCAATGAGTCCAAGGCTACAGATTTATTTCTAACCCAACTTGCAAACATGTTGCAGACAAGGATGTTTTTTTTTAATTCCACAACTTATTTGAGCAGAATTTTTATCGCCTAAGGAGCTGCTCTAATCGCTAGAATTTCCGCTAATTTATTTAACTATATTTTTCCCGTGATGGCCACTTCGAAATGGCCAGATTTAGCGAAAAAAATTTTCATATTGACAACACTGACATCGTAAACATGTGAATTTCCGAAATTCACATTTTTATGGGTCCATTTTAGTGGGAGAGAAAACCACTTGTCGTTTTAGACTGTAGGATGAAGAAGTCAGTTAGTCAATATGTTTCTCTTTAAGTATATATTTAATATTATTATTTATTCATCCCTCTCTGTCTCTCTCTCTCTCCCTCTCTCCCTCTCTTAAAAAATAAATTGTGTTAATTATTTCTTTCGTTAAAAAGAGAGTTTTCCTAATTCTTCTGTTAAAACTTAGTGCATGTGTAAGTATGTATGTATGTATGTATGTATGTATGTATGTATGTATGTATGTATGTATGTATGTATGTATGTATGTTTGTTGATATGTGTTGCATACTTATATGGGTCTGTATAATTTTTTTTTCTAATTGGATTAAATTGATCATAAATTTTGTTATTACATACAAACAAACATTTTATATATAAAAATTATTGTTTTTTTTTAATAAATGATCTCAGCTATTCAAAAAAACACATACATGAACACACTTACACATCTACACTCATACACATACTATAAAATCTACATTAAACTCTACTTAAAATGCAATAATGACATTTTCTTTTTTTGTTATTCTCCCAAATTACCCACCAAAATGTGGGTATCACTTTTTTTTCTTCAAATTTAATTTTTTGTTGTTGTTGTTGTCAAAAACAGCAACAACAACAGCAATAAATAACAAATATAATCAAGAACAAAGAATAATTAAGTAAATCAACAAAATTTGTTTTTATTATTTTGGAATTTATTTTAATGGCAGGAAATTTCTGGAACATTTGAAATAAAATCAAATATTGATTTACAGTCTCGAACAAAACTATTGGCACAGCAAGTGTATATTTTTCTTTATTCGCAATTTTTAGTTGTTTAAAAAAATGTTCAGGCGAAAACAATTGAAATTTGGATTACACTTTAATGGACATTGTCGCAGCTGTGATGATTTGTAGATCAAAAGGAATAGATTCCTGGGCAATTACATACTGGACTCTCTTTGTGAGCCATTACAGGTCAAACTAAATGATCTACTTAGATACCTCCACATAGTGACAAACGTATATTAGGCACCATTATCTTACGTATTGTATGGTTATGTCAAAACGGGGTCATCCTAACTCTACATGACCGTTCATGAGGTTCTTGATAACATAACCTAATTAATTTAGATTTTATTTAAAATTCACATAAACTCGATTTTACACTAAATTTATGTAATTTTTCAGTACTTAGTGGACATCTTAATGAAACCCTTTAGCATTGAATGGACTATATCCCCGATTTTTATCTATTCTCCTTTTAACGCCTTTTGAAGTTCATTTGTATATGAAATAGTACACTTCTTGATCAGTCTATTCAATTTTACCCCCAAATGCTCAAATGGATTGAGATCTGTAGACTGGTTTGGCTGCGCTAGGTCATGAGCTACATTGTAAATAGACCATATACGCCTATGAGACTGAATGTTTTGGATAGTTATCTGGTTGCAATGTGGAACTTGTTTGTAAATTTAACTTTTCCTCACATTTTCGTTTAAAATATTTAAATAAACTTTTTTATACATAATGCCATCTATGAAAACCAGCTCAGCGACACCCTTAGATGACATTACAGCCCCAAACTATTACACCTTCTATTTAACATTTAAGATTTTATTTTTCATTTACTGTATTGAGCTTTTACCATATGATCATTCGGCCATCATTACGAAATATTTAAAAATTGCTTTCACCGGAGAGAAGCACCCGATTCCAAAATGTAGAAGGTTTACGCAAACTCTAAACTTTTAATTTGGTTTATTGAAGAGATAAGTGGTTTACGTCAAGCAACTCGAGCATTTTAACCAGCCTCATGCAGCACTCTACGAACAGAAAAGGGGTGAATATATTTGTTATATTCCTGTTGGACTTCAACAGCATTTGGATAGATATTTTTTTAGGATTATATTCGGACAATTCGGTTACTTTCGCAGAGAGTTCGGTTCTATTTGAACTTCAAAATCAGATTATCCTTTAAAGCAATGCTAATTGTGAAACGACAATCGTTCCATTATTTAATCTATCAAAGCATATAAGTTCTCTTGATTATGCAGGTACAACATTATTTTTAGATTCGCTATTAACGATTTTTTCTTCTAAAATTTGTTTAAAATGACAGAAAAATTTAGATTTTAACAATAAATTCTTGCTGTGCCAATACTTCTGTTCGAGACTGTATAATAAAAAACTCGATCTTTTTTAAATGTCATCAATAATTATTGAAAATAATTATTTTTGAAAATGATAACACAGAGGAGAAGAGAAAATTTTACGAATTCTATATCCTCCAAAATTAAATGGTGATTGATATTGATATATTAAGGACTGAGTTCAAAAAGTTCTTAACTTACATAAATGTTAATAAAAAACGAAATCTCTAAACTTAAAGTTTTAATTTTTCTTGATAGAAATTTTACTACGATTAACAAAAAAGAAATATTTTTATAGTTTGGATCACTAATAATGAAATTTTGAACCTTTTCCGGAAACCCTTCTCTCTTACTTTGTTCGAACTAGAATTCCATCACCGTTTAAAATCTATAACTCTTTTAGACATCTTTGTGCTCTTCAATTCAATTTCAACAAAAGTCCAATATCTCTCGACTGGCCTTAGTTCTAGACACTAGGGTGAGTGACAGGATGCCAAGTTAGGTCAATAATTAAAGATCCCGTTGTAACAAATGATTCTCTAATTTTTGCCGATTGCTAACCAACAACTTTTTGGGAAATTTTGACTGCTTTTGGACCCTAAAGTTTTCTTCGCAAATATGCAGCAAAAAAATTATTTCAAATTCTCTGCTCTATATTTGGCCTCTAAACTTTCAGCAGCGTTCCTGTCAGGATTTTTTTATTAGATTAACTTTTCCTACCAAATAGTTCAAGCATTAAGCTAACCGGTCTTCTTTCCTACCGAATGTGTTGGGAGCTCTTTTTGGAACCAGGTTTTCTATCAACGAACAAGTTTCCCGGTACTGTTAAATGACATTAGAAACAACATTTAATTAATTAGATTTAAATTAATTGACAGTATCGGGGTACGGAACCTGGCTCAGGTAGAAGGTGGACCATTCCTTGATTTTTCTAGTGAAAGGCTTTTTCAAAAAAAAAACATCCCACACATCTGATAAGAAAGCAGCCTGTTAGCGCTTGTCAAAAGAGAATTGAAGTGTACAAAAAAGGTGTCCAAATGTGTGGCTTATTAACTAAAACAGTTAATGACCGATATCCGGGAAAATTTCAAAATTACGAAAAAACACTTTTGTAATCTTTTCAATAAAAAGTACCTGAACTTAAATAAGAATTTAACTGTGACATACAATTATATGTGATTCATTATCGTACAAAAAGTCGTAAAAATCGGATCAATAGGATAAGAGTTATAGGCTAAAATATGCAAAATTTTGATACACCCTTAAATTCTGTGTGTTATAGTTCGCAATTTTGGTGATCATCTTCTGTAATTCGCCTTAAATGTATTTATTTTGATACAATAATAAACTTCAACAAAGAAAAACAAAAGCTGGGGTTATTATTTGACCCAGCTCCCGTATAGGACCCTTTCCAGGTTTATAGCTCCTAAAACTTTATGAATCAATTCTCTTAAAATTTGTCAGAATCCATTTTCTAACTGTCTTGAATGTTTGTAATTAATTTGACCAATATCGGTCCATATTTTGTAATATTTCCTATGTAAAGTCCCCTCCCGGAAAACCGTTTTGAGCTTACAAAAGTCTTGAATAAACTGCAGTTCTATTAAATTTCGGCACAATTATTTTTCTATCTGTCTTTAATACATAAAAATAATTTGGCGTTAATGTCGGTTCATATTTAATATGGCTCCCATAAAAGTCCCCTTTCCGGAAAACAGTTTTGGGCATATAAAACTAGTAAATAAAGACCAATGCGGCTCAATTAATTTCCAAAATGTTTGGAATATATGTTATTTATTTGTTCAATATCGGTTCATATTTTGCTATAGTTCTCATATAAATCTCCTTCCCGAAAAAGGGGGGTTGAGCTTATAAAACTCTTAAACAAATCCCAATTTTATTGAAATTAAATATTATTTTTAATTAATCAACTTTAATTTGTTATCAATTAACTTTAATTTATTATCTTGGTCCATATTGTGGTATAGGCCTTTCCCGGAAAACCTTTTGTTGAGCTCATAAAACTAGTCAATAATGACTTTTTATTTTTTTATTTAAAATCTGCACGATTATTTTTCTAACTGTCTTGAATATGTCTGGCAAAATATCCGTCCATATTTTGTTATGGTCTTGTTCCTGAACTTTTAAATATGAAATCATCTCATTGAAAATATTCATAACTATTGCTCTATCTTAAATATATTTAACTTATTTGACAAATATCGAGGCATATTCGACTATATATGCCTCGATACTTATATAGACCATAGTTCCTAAGGTCCCTTCCAAGAAAAGGGTTTTGAAATTGAGCCAATTTTATTGAAGATTTGACATAATTGTATTTTTCTTTGTATTCTGGTTTAACAATTATCGGGTCATGTGTGGTTATTATTTCCTTATAATTCCACTTCCTGGAATATTGTTTTAGACTCTTTTAAATATGGACCAATTTCTACTTAAGATGCTAATTTTTGCATAATATTAGTGGAGGAGGGTATTTAAGATTCGAAACAGGCGAATATAGTATTCTTACTTGTTTTTCTTTTTTGTCATTTTTGAGCGAGTTAAAAAATAATCCTCTTTTTTTTGCTCTTAACTGAAAGAAGAGTAAAAAAGAGTTTTTGCTCGGAAGTTAAAAAAAAATAAATATTTTAATCGAAAAGAAGATTAATGATTAAAGATTAAAAATTAAGATCATTTAAAAATAAAGATTTTTCTTCGAGTTTTTCCATACTCTGTTTAAAATCCTTAATTCCCTTTAATTGTTTAATTAAAAATTAAATTGTTTTCCTTACAATTTATACATAAAATTGTTAATCCTTCAACCTAAAACTTTTAAATAATAAACTGTTTTTAATTTCCCTAATTTTCTCTTCTAAACCATAAAAATGTCTCTTTTTAAATTAACAAAGAAATTAAATTTCTTAATTTAAACTCACTCTTCTTCTTATCACTCAATTTTGATAGAATAAATATATTTTCCCACGCACAAACAATGGAACCAACATAATCGTATTAACTGCAAAATTTAACCCGTTATTTTATGCGTAAAAAAAATATTTTGTTTACTTAACACTCACGCATACATACATACAATTACTCATACATACACACATACCAACAAACATACGTACATAAATGTTTTTTACTTCCCTAAGCAAACATAAGTAAATAAACAAACAAACAAACAAATAAACAATCACACCACACATAACCACCATCATCCTGACCCACCACAATCTATTTTTTAGTCTACCCCACCACATTCTTATTCTTATTATTCTTATTCTTCTTCTTCTTCTTTTTTGCAATAAACTCTCTTTTTTTTCTATGTGTTTATTTGTTGTTGTTTTATTCCTTTTATTCATAAAAATTTTGTTTGCCCGTTTGTTCATCTAATATTCCATAATGTCTGTTGTTGTTGTTTTTGTTGTCTATTTATTATTTTTAGTTCATTTACTTTTTGTTTAGAATTTTTGTTGTTTTTATTTGTTGTGGTTTCATATTCTGCTACTGCGACTGAGTTTTTTTTTATTCATAAATTAAACAGAAAAAAAATTAAGAAAATAAAAATTTATTTATAAATAAATTTGTTTCAGCGATAACGCACTTTTTTACGCATAAAAAAACTGTGTTTATGCTTCGCACATGTGAATTTGTGTACCCTACACCAATGTAGGTGGTTGGTTCGTTGTTATGGATTTATGCTGATTTTTGTAACAGAAAAAAGCTTTGCATAACCTTCAATCACAAGTGCGTGTGAAGTAAATATGTTATGTTTTGTACATATACACACTCACAATAAAATATATATGTTTTTCATTATATATATGTGTATATATTTTTGACTATAACTTTTTTCCTACTGATCCGATTTTCAACAACTTTTGGAATGGTAATGCAGTACATGTAACTTAATGTTATGACAAAATTTCATTCTAATTTACCAACTTAAAATTGTCAATTTTACGAAAATACTTCGCCAGAACTTAGAGGTTGATTCAGATATCGGTCTATGTTTTTTAATATATTGAAACGAGTTTGCTGGTCTTAAATAGGAATAGAAATACTCAGCCCGAATTTTATTGAGGTCTATGTGGATGTGAGCATGCCAACAAACGACAGACAGATCGTCAAACAAACGGACATAGCTTTATCGACTCAGATTTTTATTTAACCCAAACGTTATGAATACTCTACAGGTCGCAATTTTTTTGATATATGAAATACTCAAATACATACATATTATTATTTTGAACTAAGGACAGAGCCTATTGAAATTGACCATCTTCGATCTAATTTTTCAGGTACCTCCCATTATAAATGTCCTCTCGGAATAAAGTTTAAGCTTATAAAAAATCCTAAAATAAAGTGGCGAAATTTGGATAAAATAAATTTTATGTTAATTTAAAATGATGTGCTATAATAAACAGGGTTCGGTCCAATATTTCTCATAGGTCCTATACAACCCTCCTTTCAAATAACACTATGAAGGGAATAAATCTCCCTTCTCCCTAAATTAGTTGGTATTATAAAAAATGTTCAAATTAAAGCAAAAATCGATATACGAAGTTATATCAGGGTCGGTCCATAATTTCTTCTAGCTCCCATTTAACTCCCCAGAAAAAAAAACATTTTCAATAGCATAAATTTCACTTAAAAGCCAGTGTCACCATAATGTACTGCACTCTAAAGAATATATCAAATTATAAATTATGGTGTAGGGTATCATATAGTCGTGCTTGACCGACTATAAATTTCTTTCTTTTTTTTCATAAAAATGATTTTTTTACTAAAAAGAAACTTCAGGGGTATGAAATTCTATTTTTATTTCATTAATTCTATTAAATTCAAATTACTCATTAGAAAAATAATTAGAAATCAGACAAAATGTCTGCTTTACAATTTAAAGAGTGAGATCGAAAAATTCTTAACAGGTATATGTGTTCATAAAAATAAAAACCACCAAACTTACAGTTTTAATTTTTTTGATTTTTTAATGAAATTTCAGAATTGAAAATTTGATTTTTCGGAAACTCTGCCCTTAACGTTGCTTTTTGTCACGTTGCTCGTTTAAAATCTACTTTTGGACTCCCTTTTGTGCTCTCAAAGTATCTGTTAAATGAGCCTAATACCACTTCACTGGTCTTAGCTCTGGGCACTTTGGAGGATTTGCCACTCTTGGTACAAATACCATATTATTGTTATTGTACCACTCAAGGGCTTGTTTACCATAGTAAGAGGATGACAAGACAGTTCAAAAAATAAGCGGACGCATTATGTAGTCTTGTGAATAAAAGGCAGCATTTTCTTTGTAAACATTTCACGATAAAAAAACGTGTGTTAAGAATACTAAATTTGCCCAGAGGAGGCCTACAATAATTTGGTGCCTATGAAAACATTACAACTTGAAAATTCAATTTCTAAAGAAAAGGTTCAGGGAACGTCATTTGGTGTTCAAAACTTATAAAATGTTATCCAATTCTATTCAGTTGGAATGCGTCATGTAAGAAAAGCAAAGTAAAGCGTCTACTACAGAGGTGGCAGTGTTTTGGTTGTAGCAACAATTAAAGTTGATTAAAGATTAGTTGTGAGCTAATATGGGAACCAAGCATGGGTCTCTGGATCTAAATCCTTTAGAGAACTCTTATAGCATTTATATGGGCTAATAAATTTCGTAAAGAGTCTGAAGCGAAGCTTAAATTTACTCTTACGAATTAAAGTGTTTTTATTAAAATGAGCGATCAGAAAAAAGTGCGCACTAAAATTATTAAATATTTTCATCAAAACCCAACTTGATCCTTCAAAAAATTGATCAAGCATTGTAAGGTCTGTCGTCAAACTGTTTCCAATGTTATTTAACAGTAGAATGGTCCACATTATGTTTCTAAGGCCAAAAAATAAAATGGATTTTCAAAAGATCTCATAACACAAGTTTCCCGGATAGATCAATGTTGGACTATTTGGTACGAAAAGTTAAAGACTTCCTGTCAGGAACGCTGCTAAAAATTGAGAGACCATAAAACAGAGCACTGAGATTGAAGTCAAGTTTTCTAAAAAGATATATTATTGCTATATAAATAGTGACGAAACTTCCTGATGAAAAATTCTTGGCTCGATGAAATGTTGAAGAAAAATATTCAAAAGGAGTCAAAATTTTCTTAAAAAGTTCTTTGTATATCAAGCAGTATGCAGCTGCCACAAAAAAGCCCAATCATTTGCTACAACGGGAATGTTTACCAAAAAGGCAGCTGCCGTTCATAAGACTTCATAATATGATCACATATTTTTGGCCTGACTTGGTATCCTGTCACTTTGGTTAACAAGCCCTTGAGTGGTACAAGAATAATAATGTGATGTTTTTACCAAGAGAGGCAAAGCTTATACGAAGCTAAGACCAGTGGAGAGATATTGGACTCTTGTTAAAAAAGGTGTCCCAAAGTATGGTAGATTTTAAACGGCACAGTGATAGAAAACACTATAAAAACGTTAATGGAAGGATGGTTCCAAATTTCATCACTATAAATCAATTATATATGTATGTTAAGAATTTTTTGATCTCACTCCTTGTTTGTGTAAAAAGTTTGTAGCTTGGTAGAAAATCTAACCCTTTGCTTCCCTCTAATCAAATTGAGTGATTTTTCTTTTCAAAAAAATGAACCTGCCTGAGGTGGCCAACTTTGGAAGACCACATATTTGGCGATGAAATGATTGAATGCCTTAAGGTGTCTTATATGTCTGCGATTAAAAGACTGTAGGGTACATCATAAAATTAAAGTCACTTTCACTTTGTATTTTCCACCAGACAATTTTAATTTAAAAAAAAATTGTTAAAATTAATTTTTGTCATGGAGATTTTTCTTTGACAATTCAGTGATTCCAAAACGTTTTTATTTTTAACTTTTGTAACGTTAAAGATAATTCGAAATATTTGTTTCATCAGGAGATCTGAATTGTTTACAATTTAATTGGAGGAGGTGTAGAGTTTCTAATTGTTGAGGAGAGCAAGTGGGTGCCTCATCAAAAATTGGCAAATTGTATTTCTGACATGGTCCAAAGGGACTTTTCTATATTATATTTTAGAAGTTCATTCAGACAGAATCAAATTAATATAAACAACAACTTTTTTTGATTTTTATTATTTTAATAATAAATTTTATAAAGTCAAAAATAAACTAGAAATTCTATTGAAATTTTTCCGCTCACAAAAATGCAATAAAAATATAGTTGAAATATAACAAGTTAGAGTGTTAAATTCGGCTGTGCCGAATTATTTATACACTTCACCTTTGTTTATATGGATTTTTTGTTTGTTTTTAAGCAACAGACTTAACATTTAGCTTTAAGTTCCTGTTTTAAAAAGGCTTTCATAATATCATCTCTTGTAGAAGAAGGAGAAAATGACAGAATAAACATAGATGCTTCAGATCACTCAATATGCATGCAAAATTTTATTCAGATCACGAGTAGTTCTCGCTTTCACTTAAACAACACTAGTATAAATATATAAAAGTAATTAATAACTCGGCTGTTTTTCTGCATCAAAATTTTGTCCATAGATCCCATAGGAGGTTCAAAATATCAGAAAATGAGTTTTTGCTTATAACTCGAAAACTAATTGACCGATTACTCTGATGTTTTCAACACAAAAATTCTCCTAATTATTTCCGATCTGCTAGCACAAAAATTATATCTCTAGCTTAAATAGAACGCCCACAACGTCGAAAACATTATTTTACCTTTCATTGTTGTTGTTTTCAATACTAAAACACAACAACAACCACAAGGAAAATAAAGAATTGTTAATATCTCTGCTATTTGTGAACCGATTTGAAAATTGAAAAAAACCAAAATTCGTGAAAAAAATTAGTAACTTTTCTGTATGGCAACTAGGTCCGTAGCTGCCCCAGGAGCGTCAGAATAAGTTTTCGCCCATATCTCGGAAACTAATTGCCCAATAGAGTTTATGTCTTTAAATTAAAAATCCATAAAAATATTTCTGATCCATTAGTGACAAAATTAAATTTCTAGCATTAATAAAATGACCAAAATCTCAGAAACATTCTTTTAAACGTTGTTGTTGTTTTCCTTGAGTTATAAACAACAACCACATGGAACTAAATTTTTAAAGAAAGAATTCACCATATCACAGTGGTTTATGAACCGTCTAAATTCGGGAAACATTTTTGTAATCAATTAGTGCCATGACCAATTCCATAGGTCTCATAGTGGGTTTAAAATATAGGATAATATGTTTTTGCTTATAATTCAGGAACTAACGATGGGATTCATTTTATGTCTTCAGTGCATAAATCTTAATTAAGTCTCTAACTTTTGTAGATTCTTCTAAAACTAGAAAATCAAAACGAAAAAAGTTTGAGGTGTCTTCAGTTGCTTGCTAATATCTGAGCCAATTATGAGCCGATTTCCCTGGATTTCTATAGCAAAATTCTCGAATGCATTTCCAATCGTTTGATATACATATGATCATATATGTTAACTATAGGTCGGCTTCATAAACATGATTATTTAACCGACACACGGACGGACGGACGGACAGATGGACATAGCTAAATCAATTTCTTTTTTCATTCCGATCCAGAAAACTTCTGATCCAATCAAGTGAAGGATATAAAAAAGAGCTTAATTCAGAAATTTAAAAAAAATTCTCTTATAAATAAATAAAAAAAGTCTGTACTTAATTTAAATATTCTGATGATGTTGAAAATTTTTATTTGTATTATTTTTCTTGTTGTTGTTGCTGTATTGCTTTTTATAGCAGACAAATGACTTTAGAAGAGGTGGGTGGATGGACTGGAAGGTGAAAATATTCAAGATATACATTTTGTCTCGTTTGAGATATAAAATGACGATGATATTTTTATTTGTTAATAAAAATAAAAAATTAAAAGAAGAAATTTAATTCTTGGCAAATACGATCGTTATAGTACCCTACGTCATGAAGAGGGGGAAAATGTTTAAAAAGCAAGAGGGGAAGAGTATTTAGAATATAGAGTGTAACCACTGTAGGTACACTCAAACAAATGTCGTAGGTTATATTAAAGAAAAAATTTCATAGAAGTTTAACGAAAAAGATTATTTCTTCAAATTGAACAATTTTCTTCACATATATTAAACAATATTTAATCAAAAAAATTTTCTTTAGTAAAAGATGTTAAGTTGAATAAAATTTCTTTAAAAAATACAACTAAAAGCATGTTATATCAGCCAATAATTAGTAAAAACGACAATTTTGAGAATTTTTAGTAAATTTGAAGAATTTACGAAAAATTAACGAAAATTTTCGTTATAATGAATAAAGGTTTCATTGGCTGGTATTTAACCTACTTTTCTTTAATTTTACAACAGTTTTCGTTATATTTGGTTTAGTATGAGGTGATAGAGTGAATTTTAAGTTTTCAATTCCATAAATAACGCCAAGACCCTATGGATACCATAAATTATATATCATCCTGTCAATCAAAATCTAAGTCGAATTAACGATCGACATCGAAATCATTGAAATTTTGTACGATTGTTTGTTATTGTCCTAATAAGGTACTTCATATTTGCACCATAAAATAATCGAAATCATTGACGGTCCATTTGTCAAAAAATTTATATATCAATATCTGAGACGACTTTAGAATGGAGATGAAAAATTTTTTTAACTTTTTTTCAACAAAAAATTTATTAGATTCAAACAATATTTTAATCGTAACGTATAACTTATTTAGGTAGTTTATGTTTGTATCTTAAGGAGTGAGAACGAAAAATTCTTAACATACATATACGATAATAAAAACGAAACCACTTAATTTACAGTTTTTACAATTTCTTTTGATTGAAATTATTATTACAAAAAAATATATATTTTCATAGTTTGAATCACGAGTGATGAAATTCTGAACCTTTTTCGGAAACCCTTCCATTAATGTTTTTATAGCGCTTTCTGTCATTTTTCTCGAACCACAACTTTGGTTCTTTTTATGCTCCTTAATTCTCTTTTTTAACAAGAGAGCGAGATCTCTTTACTAATCTAAGCTCCGGACAGTTTCAGTTTGCCTTTCTTAGTACAAATACCACATTTTTGTCCTCAAGGGCTTGTTTACCATCGTGACAGAGCCTGTTGTAAGAAATAATTGGCTTTTTTGGCACAACAGTAGATTACTTGTCATATTATACAATTTTGGGAAAATTTTGAATGATTTTGAGTCCTAAACTTTCTTTAACATCCCATGAGCATCAGCACCATAAAATTATTGATCAGGAAGTAGCGACAAATCAGCTAGAACATGCGTTACACAGCAAGATTTGTTTTAAGAAAATTTGACTATAATTTCTGAGCTCTATTTTTGGCCCCTTAATTTTTAGCAGAGTTCCTGTTGGGAGCTTTTAGAGCCTTGTATGTTTTTTAAACCTGCATTAGCTTTACTTTTCGAACCAAATAATCCGAACATCCAAAGATAACCGGGCTGCTTTCCTACCGCATGTGTTGGCAGCTCTTTTGAAAATGCTTTAAATTTGTTTGACTTTAGAAACAACATGTAGACAATTCCTTCTACCTGAACCAGGTCTTCTGTCCCGGTACTGTTCAAAAACATTAGAAACAGTTTGATAGCAGACATCTGACTGCTTGGCAAAAAAGTTTGTGGGACCAAGTTGAGTTTTATTGAAATTATTTTATAATTTCAGTGCGGTTTGGTTTTTGGTCTCTCATTTTAATCGGATTAACAATATTTTGATTTGTTTGACATTAAACATAATAACTGACGTGTTTTACAAAGATAACTTGATCAAAAATATATATCAAATAATACTCGGAATAAAACTTTTAATAAACAATGTGTGTTGAGAATTTTTCGATCTTACTCTTTACTAGGAAACTTATTAAAGACAACACTATAATATTTACAAATCTGATATCCACCAAAAACTTGAATTTTATATATATCATGAAAAAAATTAAATTAACGATATATAATTTGTTGCGATGGGACTTAAAATGGCGACGCTTTTCAAAGGGCCGCATAAAAAGCAAAAATAAGATTTTTGAAAAATGTTGCGATTCTTCCCTTTGTATAAATACTAGAACTTTTGTGTGAAGGTCCCGAAGTACCAGAAGTGAGTACTAGAAGATTAGGTCCGATTCCAAAACTATCAAAGAGAATAAATGAAGCTGTTTTCGAACAATATAACTTTTTCAATCGTACTTAAATTGGCGGTACTTAACAGGAAATAACAAAAATGCTCTATACAGTTGATGTCCCTTAGTACGAATTATATTTTATCAGACCCTTTCGTACTACCGAAAAATAACTTTTCAATAACTTCCGTAAAATGGCGATATTAAACACCAAAAAAGGGGGCCAAACAGTTGATGTCCGTTAGTACGAATTATATTATTAAAGAAAAACCTACATTGGTCTCATAGAATAGAAAAAGTGTCACTCTTTTCGTACTATATAGAATAATCAAGGCATTCGTTTTATTGAAAATTCATAATAAAGAGCGTTCATACTCTCCTTGGACGTCCACTGTATTTTGGGGCGTGGCAAAAATTATAATTTTTGCATTTCTGAAAATATTCATTTTTCTTTTGTATGAAGACTGAATCACCCTAATAAAAATATTCGGAAACTAAACATAATTTCCTATTTATTGATGTATAAATATATCTGTCTTCTTCTCTCGTACATGTCAAAAATTATGATCGAAACTCAACACTTCTGAAATTTCATTTAAATTATCTGTCATCGTTAAATTTGTTCATTATCTTAAACTGAATCTTCTAATAGATTTTAAGGTAGAGCCTTAAAAGTTAAGAACCAAAAATGTTTTTCTCAACTTTTGTTTACGCAATTAAATTAAATAAAATAAAATAATTCGATTTCTTTCTTTTGTGTATCTGAAAAAGAAAATGTATCTGAATGTGGCTGAATATCTGTATCTCTTACTTACAGTCAGTGGGTTCATTATGGAATCTAGTATTTCCATTGCATAGAATAACAAAAAAGAATATAAGGCACTGACACAGATACGTCAGGGAAACACTCTGTTAAAATAACAACAACAACATTATAACCAGCACAAGCAGCAGCAACAACAACAACAGCAGTGTCAGTTCTATCAGAACTATTTGCTCTACTTTTTTTTGGTGTATTTTTTTTGTGTAGTTCTATGTGGGGGAACCCTGACCCCAATTCATTATTTTATTTTTATTTTTTGTTTGTTTGTTTGTTTGTTTGTTTGTTTGTTTTGGTATTTGTGTTTTAGTTGTTGTCGATGACTCGTTCACTTTTTTTCGTTCTTTCGTTTTTTTTCGTTATTTTTCAATTTCATTTTCGATAAACGTCAACGACATTTTAGCGTCAGCAAAATTTATTTATTACTAAACAAAGATAAAGATAGTTTTCACCTCGTCTTCTCTAGTCACTAGTCGCCTCTGCCACTAAAAAGTTGCTTTATCTATGAAATTGTTTATTTCTACATACAGACAATATATATCTGTATGTGTGTATGTATCTATGAATATATAAATATAATGAAAAAAATATTTATAAATTTTGTTTAAATAAATTTGTATTAGAATGTTTCACTTTCAATTGACTGGAATGGTGAAATGCAAGCGTTATGATGGGGGGGGGTGTGGAATTGTGTAATATTTATTTGTTAGAGATAACAGAAAATATTTCTAATGCAGGTTATCGACATTTTTTTTCTGTTAAATATTTCTATTTATTATTATTTCAGTATTTAAAATTGTTTAGATTTTCAAATAAAACGCTGAGAAATGAACACGTGTTTGTGCTAAAAAATTTTTTAGTAAATTTTTCTTCAGACAATTTTGAAAATACTTGAACTAGACTTAATGGTGTTAAAAGAAGAAGACTTTAAATAATACACTGGCACATATTGCTATATGCTCATGACACCAAAGGAAATAATCCACAGAGTTTTCAACACGATTTTTTTATGGAAATAATTTAACAACGATTGAATCATTTCAGATAAATGATAGGAAGGTAGGGAAGGGAAGGGTGGTATTCATTAATGCACATCTTCACTCGGAGATCTAATTGTCATTGTGATACCTTCATCCAACTGGAATACAGTGTTGAAAGAGAGAAAGAAGAGAGAAAGAGATGAAAGAAGAGAAGAGACAGATGTAGTCGCCCCATACCTCCCATTCACCTAATAACTATTGGTTCCAGTAGCCAGCTTACTTTCAGGATGAGGCTTATGAGGGTTAACAGTTCTATGACCGCTAAGTCCTCTAGCCCATCCAGAAATAGCCGGCCTAGCCATTTCATCCTAGTCAGCTGCAATCGAAGACATTTACAAAGTAAGTGCTACACTGACTCCACCTCATCCTCGTTCACACACATCCTACAGTAATCCGAATTGCTTGAGTTCCATTTCATGATCAGCGCCTCAATGCGACAGTGTCCAGTTAAGAAACCTAATGCTCTCCGCGTTCGTGCAGAGTCAATTCTCGGCTACAGTGTCCTCGACACTCTACAATCACTCCCATATCCGCTGACACCTACCTAAAACCTCCTTCTCTATTACATTAAAGAAGTAACTCAAATGAGGTCTTACCCTTTCACAATCGCCATCATGTGTGACCGAAGATAATGCCCATCTTAACATCAATCTCTTTTAATCTAAGGAGACCCTTTGCAACAATTCCAAAAACAAATTCCTCACTAGGCAGTAGGTCGAGAATTACATTCAGGGCCGCCTGCACCCGCGATGCCCAGAACAGCACACATCTGCACCTTAGATAGAAGATCCCTTCTGATCCTGGTCTCAATTGCCTCCCACCACACAGAACACCCATAGAAGAGTATTGGCCTTACCAACGAGGTGTAAATCCAATTTACCACTTTAGGTTTCAGCCTCCAACTCTTGCCTATCGATCTCTTGCATGTGTAGTATGCATTGAGACCCGGCTGTACCTCTCCTGTGTGTTCTTCTTCCAGGAAGCTTCCCAGGCATTTGGCACTTTCTGCCAGCTCCAATTCCAGACCTCCTATTACAGGAGGCTTAAATCCCTCAAGTTTATATCTTCTAGTGAAAAGGACTAACTCCGTTTTTCATGGATTCACTCCCAGTCCCTTATCCACAGCCCAAGAGGCCAGATCATCCAGTGACGACTGCATCACATCACTAAACGTGGAAAGAAATTTTCCGGTTACCAGTATGACGACGATTTTCCGACCCCTTGTATCGAATCGTCTCAAAATGCATTTGACCGACAAGAGCCACAGAAGGTGAAAGAGTGAGAGTACTCCACCCTGAGGTGTTGCCCTCGTCACTAGTTTCGTAAGATTTGTGTTACCTAAATTGTATTCGAAAATCCGGCACTTCAGCAAAATGATATATAAGATAATTATAGCTGAGATGTCTCCCAATTTGATCCTACAACAAGTTGACCAAGCTTTGAAAGGTCTATTGACAAACAGTTTTCAATGTTATTTAACAATACCGGAAGAACTTGTTTTAAAGCTCCCAACATATCCGGTAGAAAATCAACCCGTTTGGCTCAGTACTCGGACTATATGGTACGAAAAGCTAAAGCTTATAGATTTGAAAACAAACAAGGCTTAAAGACTTCTGACAGGAATACTGCTATAAATTTTGATGCAAAAAACAGGGAGCACTGGGGTTTCGTCGCCCAGTGTATAAACTGGCAGACTTTTTCGCTACTTCCTGAATGGTGAACGAAATGTTGTAGAAAAGTTTAGGACCCAAAAGCAGTCAAAATGTTCCAAAGAGCTCTTGGTACGACAAGCAATACTGCAATTTACATCAAGGAATGTTTACCAAAAAAAGGCTGTTTCCTATTATAAAACTTTATTATGAGTCCGCTTACTTTTTGATCTGACTTGAGCCCTTGATATAATATAATGTGATATTTCTTTCAAGATTGGCAAATCCTCCAAACTGTCAGGATCTACGGCCAGTGGAGAGATATTGGGCTCTTGTTAAAGAATAATGGAATTACACCAAAATAATGTCCAGTTCGAGCAAAGTGATTTCAGCTTTACGACTTGAGAACTTAGCAAAACAAGTTAAATTTTGTATAGGGATTGTGGGTAGATTTTTGCCCCAGGCCCTCTCGAATTTGCTTTAGACGTATTTCAGTTAAAATTCTTTAGTGAACAATAAAAAAATATAAAAAATTCAGAACATAAAACAAATTAAACCTGAGATCATAATATGATCACCTTTTAGGGGATAAAAACAAAAAAAATCTCGTTATTTAAACTTTAAATTTCAGACTTACAAAACTTTTTGATGGATCCATTTATTTATATTTATTATATGATTCTTGTAGCAAAGTTTTTAGAATTTTATAAGGCATCTGGCAGACTTCAAAAATGAAATATTTAAGTCCCTATTAAGTCCGTTAGGTTCCTATTAAATGCGTTAAAAATTTATTGCGAAATATCTCTGAAACTATAGAAGACATGTGTGTAAATTGTTCGTCAAGATTAGGGAATCTCTTTAAACAAAATTTCTTAAGTCTCAAATCTTGAATAAGTTGTGAACAAAATATCAACATATCAGAGGTGGTAAATTATGGAAAACTACCCACTATTCCCCAGACCAGTTGGGGTTCTGTATGTTAAATTTCATTTAACTATTTGCAAGGGGTCAAAGGTTACAGAACTATTTTCAAAAAATTGTTTTTAGAAAACTGAAAAATTTTCCAAAATATCAATATAATTAAGAGGGTTAATTTTAAGGGGCCAACCACAACCCCCCAGACCAGTTGGGGACCTATAATTTTCCAAATTGGTACTAAAACACTTCAGCTATAAACATGTCAAATTTTATTTAGATATATTCGGGGGTTAAAAGTTACAGAGCAATTTCCAAAGAAAAAAATTGATTTGTCAGAGATGGCCAATTTTGAAAGAGATGGCCAATAAGGAAAACTGTAATAATCCAAAAGGATACTGAAATGTAACCGCTGTAACCAAATTATGCGGTTACATTTCATTACCCTTTTTCCCAATAAAAAATTTCTGGGAACATTTTGTATCCCACTTTTTTGTGAAAAAGTGTTTTCTAGTGGCCCTTTTGGAGATGGAGAAACAATCCTTAATTGATTTCAATTCAAGACCCGGTCGATAACAACTCCTTTAAAGCTTTTAAATGTATTTATTATTCTAGTGATTATTGGTTTACGTTTCAAACGTCAAAGTTATTACCCCACAATTTCTTTATAGTCCCAGTCCAGTCTAATAGCTTCTGGTTATTAATAAAATAAACAAAACTTTCCAACAAAGTAAATTTCAAATAAACAAACAAACAAACAAACATAAAATAAAATAAGTCATAAACAAAAACAATAACAATAAACACTTCATAATTCAAGGTTAACAAAATGAAAAAAATATCACGAAATTTATATTTACACACATGTTCAATTAATATTCCCTCACTTACTCATACAAATTCACACACACACACACACACAGATACACAATTTCATACACTCACACATTCAAAGAAATAAAAATATTTAATTCGTTCAAATTTTATTTGAGGCGGCAAAAGCCAAAAGTATTCAAAATGAGAAATAAGTATGTGTGTGTGTGTGTGTCTGTGCAAAAATGTATCTGATGAATAATTTACCCCCAACTCTTTCCCTTTTCATATCCTACCTCGACCCCTCCCCCTCCCTTGAAATCTCTAAAAATTTATAAATATTTTCGAAAAAACTATTTTTATCTAAATTTTGCACAATTTTTTTTCTAAAATCAATGAATGAATAAAGTTATAAGGAAAAAGTAGGGAATAGAGGGGGACTTCAGATGGGAGGTTTAGTAGTCATAGAGCTCTTCATTAACAAAAATATTGTTGATGCCGTTAATAACTAAAATTCATTGAATAGCAGATGTTTTAACGTTGTTTTTTTTTAATAAACTGCAAACAAAGAGAAATTATTGATTAGAAAATAAACAATTCTTGTCTTTTTGGCTATAATTCCTTAACTTGGAAACTATTGAATATTTTTTAATGAAATCTTATATGGACATTCTGGAAGTATTTTCTAGATGATTTGGAAATTCACAAGTGTTTAGTGTAACCAAGAGAAGAAGAGTGACATTCCAATGTTGCTTACCTCAGATCTGATGTTTTTAGAATGTCTACCAAAAGTCTTTTTTGCAAATTATTCCATAACTTTGGATCAAATAAATATTTTAAATTAAAATTTCATATGGACTTGCTTGAGGTGTTTTCGAATTGATTTGGAGCAGTAAATGTTTCTAGTAAATTCTGGGATGAGCGATTGGACTTCAGAAATTGGTCATCTCGAGTATGAAATAATGTTTTAAAAATCACCCCAAATTTCTTGATGTTTTCACATACACAGTTGAACAAAAGTCACCGTCATTTGCCTTTTTATGCAAGTTTGGCACACCTCTGCTCCCATAAAACATATTATATGCAAAACTATATTAATTATATAAAATTAGTTTTAATTAAAATAATTTTTCTTTTATTATTTTATTTTCAAAAAATGTGTATGGACAAAAGTCACCGTCACTACATCTACATATTTAAGAAACTTTAAGAAATTTGAATAAAATATACTTTTTCAAATTTCAATGGTTTTCTGAGCATGGGGAGCTTCTAAACGTGCATGACAGATGACGGTTACTTTTATACATCTGTGTACGTGTAATCCCTATAATTCACTACAAAAGTGATCTGAAAGAGTTCTTAACACTAAAAGAAATACTTGATCATTAGAGGAATCATTTGCTATGAATTGTTTACTTGTTTTCTTTAATAAAATATATAGGGTACCTTAATTATACACCTATATAAGTCTCCTATATACAATAACAGATCGGGAATTATCTTTAGAACAGTTAGGAAAATAATTGTGTCGAATTTCAATAGAATTGGTTTCTATTTACTCGTTTTATAAGCTAAAAACTGTTTTCGGTGAGGGGCCTGATATGGGAGCTACCCCAATATATGGACCCAGATTGTTCTAATTAAAAATAGTTAAAAAACATTGTATCAAGTTCTAAATGGAATTAGTCTTTATTTAATTGTTTTGAAAGCTCAAAAACGTTTTACGGAAAATAACCTTATATGGGAGCTGGATCAATTAATGATCCCAGAATAATATGACTTCTTTGGATTTATTGTTGTATCAATTTAAGTTTATGTGAAAAATTTCAGTAAATTATCTTAAAAATTGCGACCCATATGACACACAGAGTTTGGGGTGTATCAAAATTTTGCACATTTAAGCCTTTTGTACGATGATGGAGCACATACATGCTACAATTAAAGCCGATATAGCTGGTTTTATATAGCAAACTGCTTAGGGCAATAACAAACGAATTGAATTCGGCGTTAGACAGACGGGCACATCTAAATCGATTCAGTTTTAGATTTGATGCAATAATATACATATACATTGTGGGGTCTGAGATGATTCCTTCTTGGCATTACACAGGGAATGACAAACTTAATATATGACGATTAAAATTGTAAAGAATTTGTAGTCCAACAAGAAAGATCAATGACAAGTTGTCTGATGGTTATTGCGTCGTAGAAATAAAAAGTGCGCACAATTAAAGTCTTTACAATTCCATTTGCTAAAAATCAGCCCACAACTGGTTTAGAAAGAACAATCCATACAGACTATCAAGATTTACAGATGTTATTTCGAAAATTTTGCAAAGAATATTTTTTGGAATCATATTTTTCTGTGATCCTTCGAATTGGATATTTTATACCGTAAGTCTCGATAAATAGGGATAATGTCAATGTCAATGTCAATAAGACATTCAGGTTATCAAAATTGATTTTATGGTCCTACAAACTGGACTTTCTGTAAAAAAATAAGCAAATCTAGACGTTTTTTACCAAAATACTGAAAGTCAGCATTTTTATATACAACTCTCGGGTCCGATACTGAATTTGACAACTTTAAACTCCAGTCATATTTTTTTTACGATACATAATAAGGTTTTATAGATTATATATCATAAATCTATGTGTGTAGCGGTGTAACAATAATAATGTCACTACTAAGTATAATAAAGATTTGTGATAGTCGAATGTATAACGGTACCTGTCCAAAAATTTGACAAGCTTCAAGTTGGAATTGATGGTATATTAAGTACGTAATTCCTTGAAAAACACCAATAAGGCATCATTATAAAATCTATATATTCAACATCTGATTCGATTTCGATATGTTCGACGTTAGGACTATAAGTAACCGTCCGTTGTTGGTACCCAAACAAATTGTATGACTTAAATGAAATTTGATTAGTTTGTTGTTGTGCTATAAAGCCCTCATTTTAAAAGCGGCCTTCACTCTTTTAAGAGATCGAAAGGAGAGATTTGCTATAAAACCCCCTGCAAATTAAACAAAGAACTCAAAATAACTTATCAGCAAATTATGGAATTTTCTTATAGAGAAATTTTTAACAATTTTCACTGCAACACAATTTTAGCAATAAATCAAAACTTCTGAAAAGTAATTGGGCCACATGGAATAGATTATCATTAAACGATATATAAAATAATACAAATAACTGATAAGAAGAATGTTTTGCTGATATAAACAAAAATAAATAAATATATAGTTGTTGTTGTTGGATTGAAGTTCCAAAATCTTAACATATTTAAGTCTGCTGAATTTGATCGATTATTGGCGAAAGTTTGTGAATCATGTCAGAAAAGAAAAAAAGAGGTCTGAGCTCAATCACTCTATGCCCAAGACATATGATTGGTTTGAAGAAAACTTACCGAGAAAAATGACTATGAATGGAATATACTGACTCACCCTATAGCCCAGATCTTACCTCGTTAATGTCTACTACCTGTTTCGATCCATTTTATTGGATTAAAATTATTATTACAATTTACCAAACAAATAATTTTATAATTTTAATTTTGAGCCTTTTTCGGAAATCCTTCCCTTAACTTTTTTATATTGTTCTCGATCACTTTGCTCCATGCATCACCTTTTAAAATCTGCCAAACTTTTAGACAATTTTTTGTATTCTTTAATACTCTTTCAAAAAGAGTCCAAGATCTCTCAAATGGTCTTAGCTCCGGGCAGTTTGGAGGATTTGTTGCTTTTGGAACAAATGCGACATTATTGTTCTTGTACCACTCAAGGGCTTGTTTTCCATAATGACAGGATGTCAAGTTAGACCAAAAACTAATTATGAAATTTTATGAATGGGAGCAGCCTTATTTTTGTAAGCTTTTTGGGAAATTTTGATTGCTTTTGGGTTCCAAACTTTTCTTTAACATTAAGGAAGTTGGGAAAACCCTATCGGAACATACGTTTCACCATTCATTTAGCAGCAAGAATATTTTTTAGAAAACTTGACTTCAATTTCCATGATTTCGTTTTAGTCTCAGTGATCCCGTCAGGAACTACTATGCTTTTAAACCAGCCTTCGTTTTAATTTGTAGTTCCAAGTAGTCGAGCACCAAATGTGTTGAGAGCTTTATATTTTTAGCTTTTCTATCAAAAAGTTTTCCCGGTACCGGTTTGATAACATTGGAAGTAGCTTGACGACAGACCTGTGAATACTTGGCCAACTGTTTGTAGGACCAAGTTTGATTTTATTAAAAATATTTAATAATTTTATTACGCACTTTTTCTGATCACAGATTAACAATTTTATTCATATTTCACAAAGGTAACATGGGTCTTAATGTGTGTTAAGAATTTTTCGATTTCACTCCTTAGAAAAATTATATCCCCTTAATTTCGGGAATTTGCTTTACACGCATTTACGTTAAGAGTTCTTGCAGAATTGTGAAATTTAAGGCGGAAAAGTCTTTCACAAAAAATTTTCAAAATTTCTTATTCAAAATAAGATAACTTGTTATTGGATCCACATAGAGAAATATTTCTAAAATAGTTCTAAATTATTTAGAATTTTGTACAGAAACCAAATAACATTTCAGGAATTTTTTCGGATCTAAACTGATTCTACAAAGGCAAAAAAATTAAAAAAATCAGATGCAAACATGTTTCATCTTTTCTAAATATCTCTTAAACCATAAGGGATAATCTCGCACAGTTAAGAGTATTTTAAGTTGGTTGAAGTTAAGCTTAATTATAACAATTTTTAACAAAAAGTTTCACAATCAAGACAACCAAATTTAGGCATCTTTACCTGGACTTGTGTCCTTCCAAATCACTTCAAAAATTTCTCAAGAATGTCCGCCCGAAATTTCATTAAAAAATAAAAAAAACTTTCATTAATAAAATTAATTCCAAAAAGTGTTATGGGACCACTGTGCATTCGTTGTCAGTATGTGCGTGAGTTTTACCAAGAAAAACTTTATTAAATTTAGTTTTTTTTTTCTTATTTTTCTTAATGATTTCGTGCACGACATTTCCCCAGAGTTTACTTAAAATAATAAACTGGAACTAAAACTGTTCCAATATTCCAATGGAACTCGAAAAGTAATTTAAATAAACGTTTCTAATAGAAGAACACGTATGAATGTTATAATCGGCAATAACGAACCTTTAGTACGCTTCACCCCACATTGTGCAGTTAGAAAACAATAAACTTTAAGTGCATAAAATGAGACGCAGATATTTTTGTCTATAACATTTTTTCAACTGAACCGATTTTGAAGAAAATAATGACTCAGTAAATGTTATGGAAAAGTTTGCAAAGATTCTTCTTCTTTTAACTGATTTATTAATTTTTAATCCACATTTCTGAGGTTAACTCCTATAAAGCTTTATAATTTTTTATCATCTGAACCGATTTTGCTGGATTTGAATAGCAAACTTCTCAAAACAATGACATGAGTCCAAATTGATTTGAACTTGTACCAACACATTGAGTATGAAATTTTCTTTCCAAAGTTAACTCAGTTATCGCTCTATAACTTTTTAAGAATTGAATCGATAAAACTAGTTTTAAAGAGATTATTTCCGGGGATAATAATAAATAATGTGGCCAAATTTTATAGAGCTTTGGCAATTAATTTGGATCCGAGCACAGCACATTTAAAAGAAAAATTTTCGAAAAATTCTTCCCCCCAAAATTTTAAGGTTAACGGAAATATCGCTTTATAACTATTAACGAACAGAACCGATTTTGCTTCTTGAAACGATAACAAATTATCAGATCAAAATTCATTGAGCTGTGAGATAAATGTGGACTACAGCGCGGCACTTTCAATAGAATGATTTATTGAAACTGTTTCCAGAATTTTAAGATTGTCTCAGACTTTGGTCTATAACTTTCTATATATTAAAAGGATTTTCTGGATTTTGAAGGTCAAGCTTAATGGGACAATGAAAAATAACCGGTCCAAATTTCACTAAATTTTGACAGGAAGTTTGCCTGAAACCATTCCATTTTTAATGGGAAATTTTGCAAAACTTTAATCCACAATTTTGAGGTTGTCACAGATATCGGTCTATAACTTCTAATTAAATAGACCGTTTCCGTTGGTTATAAATAAAAATCTTTTCAGAAAAATAAGAAATAATCTAGTCAAATTCCATAGAGTTGTTACAATTAGTTTGGACCTGAGCGTATCACTTTGAGTAGAATAATTTTATTTTCGCCTGAATTTTTGGGTTTGACGCAGAAATCGTTCTAAAACTTTTTGTGAAATGAATCGATTTCTTTGGATCTAAAAGAAAAACTATATGTTTACAATTGCAAATGATCGGATCATATTTCATAGAGCTGCGCTAATTAGTTTTGAACCTGAGCGTGGCTTAAAGAAAAAAATTGCAAAATCTATTTTCCAGAATTTTAACTTTGACTAAGAAATCAATCCATAAGTGTTCAAGAACTGAATCGATTTCGCTGGTTTGTGGTATAAAAATTTTCAAAACAATAACAAGTAATTAGACCAAATATTAATGGGCTGCTGACTAATATCTTGGAAGCTATAGAGACTCATTTATTAGCACAATTTGCAAATGTTCTATTCCAGTATTACGAGGTTAACTCAGATATCGCTCTATAACTTTTTGTCAACTGAATCGATTTTGCTCGTTTTCAAAAGCAAACATCTTAAAGCAATAACAAATAATTTGGGCAAATATAATTGAGCTGTGACATTAAGTTTGAATGTGCCAACAAATTTAATCAGATTTTGATTTAATAAAAAATATATATCTTTTTCTGGGGTCTTAGATGTTGTTATTGTCGTACAGTTGGGCTATATCTGGTTGATCTCACTTCCAATTAATACAGCTGTCGCTGGGTTGACAATCTTTGGCCTAGATTGATTCGGGTCGGAGAACCAATTGTCGTGGCAACGGTGGGTTTTAGACAATTCTCCCTTGGCCTTATTAACGAAATGCCAAGGTAAATATGCTCTCAGTTATCACTTGCAGTGATGGAAGAGTATAAAAATTAAAGTGAATGTTTGACACATGAAAAAGGAGTAAATATTCCCTTGACAATAAGCGTTTTGTCTTCATTTATTTAATTCCGAATTCAATTAGTTGGATGAACGAAAATCCCGTGTTCTTTTTCATAATTTTAATAGAAATGACGATGTGCACCCACTTGTTTTGGGTTATTTTTGAATAAAAACTCTTAAGTTGTTTAATTACAGTGTAAAGCATAAGTCTAAGTACAATATTTTGAGTAAACAATTTCAAGAATTTTTCACAGAATGATTCACATATACACGAAATTAACAAGGGCTATAAGCAATTTCGATAGGACCAAGGGGAGGAACACCCCCCATACAAAGCAAATAATGATTATCGCATATCTAAATAAATAAAACAGAGAGAATTTTAAAATTTTGTTTTAATCATTTCTTCAAGGAACGGTTTTACTTAACAAAAGACGGAAAGGATCAGGGGGAGAGGAAGCCCCCATATAAAGAAAATGTTGATAATCGAATATTTAAAAAAAACACTACACCGATAATTTTCAAATTTGGTCCCAATAAATTTTTCAAGTAATTGTTTTACTGGACCGAAAGATGGGCGGATAGGATCATGGGGAGCGAGGTCCCCCATTTTCGAATATCTCAAAAACTATAACAGCGAAGGTTCTAAAATTTGGTTCTAAACAGTTTTACTGGACAAATTGAAGGACGGTAAGGATCAAGGAAGATGGTAGATCTCATGCAATGGACAGGACCAGGGGCATTTGGCAAAAAGGGTGTGCATATCGCTTGTCATACCAATAACTGTTTTTTGGAAATTTTGACTTTTCTTCAACATTCTAAGCATCAGCAACATTAAATTTGCGACCAGATATTTAAAAAAAACTTGATTACAATTTCAATGCCGTGTTTTTGACCTCTAAATTTTTAGTGGCGGTAATGCCAGGAAATCCACTTAAATTTCATAAGTTTGTTTTGTCACTTTAGTGTACCTAGACTTATGCTATGCACTGTAAATTGTTAACCCCCCCCTTTATTCCCCTCTTACGCTCTACTAAAGACAAAGGCCTAAATTCTTACTGGTCGCTGACATTTATAGTCTAACATGCTGCCATTTATAATCATTAGTCTTTTACACATGTATGAGTGTTGTGTATATATGTGTGTTTGTGCGTGTTTGTATTATTTAAATTTCTTTTTTTAATTTATATTTTAAATAAAAATAAAAGTTGCATTATGAATTTTATGTATAAATTTTATAATGAATCAAATTATATGAATAAATAATACAACAATTCATGTATTATAACTATAAAAAAAATTATACACACATATGTCTGCTTGAAAATACACCCCTCCCCCCACCGATATATAACGCCCCTTAAGCCTCTACCCTCCCCCTTTTTTCCTACTTTGACAGCTCTCTCTCAGATGTTAAAATTTCTTTTTTTTAGTTAAACTCTTCGTTGATTTTGTCCCCAACTTGTAGTTGTTGTTGTTGTTGGTTATGATGTGTTTGTTGTTGGCTGGTTCGATAAGTTTGTATGCACAATAAGTCAGTCCATTGAACTGTTTTTAATTTTTTTTTATTTATTTTAGTTAAATGAAATCAAAGAAAACAAAATTCAATTGTTAAATGCAAAAAAAAATATATCAACTTTGAAAAATAAACACAATTTTCAATTTATCTCCTCCTTCTCCTCCACCACCTAGTGCTTCTCTTCCTCCCACTCCGTCTGTTTATATTATCGTTTTAATAATTTGTTTATTAAATAAATTATAAAATAATTGTTATAATAAAATTAAATAAATTTTTCACCGGCGAAACTTGAAAATTCAAAGAGAATAAAAAATTGTTTACAGACTGTTTGTCTGTCTGTCCGTCTGTCCTGTCAAAAAATATATCGTGTAGTATAATTAAATGCATTTGTTCAGTTTATAAACAAATACAAATTTAATTGTTGTAATTAATTTAATTTTTAAAACCATTTAATACACAAATAGTGGGTTGTTTTAGTTTAAAAATAATTTTCAAATTTTTTTTAAACGAACAAAAAAAAAACTGAAAAATAATTAAATTTCCGTTACATTTAGTGAAGAATTTGATGTAAATGGCTGATAATTGAATTTCAAGCTGATTTATTAAAAGTTAATGACAGGAAATTATATACATATATAAAATCGGATTTATGTATGTGTGTATGCATGCATGTACGTCTGTATGTATGTATGTATGTATGTATGTATGTATGTATGTATGTATGTATGTATGTATCTATGTTTTTATGTATGTATGTATGTATGTATGTATGTATGTATGTATGTATGTATGTATGTATGTATGTATGTATGTATCTATGTTTTTATGTATGTATGTATGTATGTATGTATGTATGTATGTATGTATGTATGTATGTATGTATGAATGTATTTATGTATGTATGTATGTATGTATGTATGTATGTATGTACGTATGTATGTATTTATGTATGTATGTATGTATGTATGTATGTATGTATGTATGTATGTATGTATGTATGTATGTATCTATTTATGTATGTATTTATGTATGTATTTATGTATGAATGTATGTATATATGTATGTATGTATGTATGTATGTATGTATGTATGTATGTATGTATGTATGTATATACTTCTGTATGTCACGTATGAACTCCCAATATATCTGAAAGTAAAATTCCGATACGATTGATTATCGATTATCTAAAGAGTTATCCAAGCGAAAGTTCTAAAATTTGATCACATTCACTTTCTCAAGGATCTTTTTTATTTGACGAAGTGTTGGACGAATAGGACCAAGAGGAGGGATACCCCCCATTCAAATTAACGAATATCTAATGAATTATAACACCGAGAATTTTCTTTCGAATTTGCTTCGAGCTTATGCAGCAAAGCGCACCGGGTAAAAGCTAGTGAAATAGTAAAAATCTGATATTTCCCGGTTCTTTGGATAAAATTGAATCATTGAAGATATAAAAAAAGAAGTTTGAGACGATTTGACTTGGAAGAGTACAGATCCCCAGTTGATCAGGAGTTTAATGGGCGGCCTTCCAAAGTTGGCCATCTCCAGTAAGCAGGTATTTTGAAAATTCATCAAAATTTCATTAATGATGATGTGAGAAAAAAAATCGAAAACAAATGGACCTTTGTAAAATTATAACTCCTTAAATCTAAGCAATATTTCCTTCAGGAATTCAGTATGAGATTTCCAAAGGCAAAACTCAAGTCATATCAGATCATATAAAGAAGAAGAAAGTTTTATAGATTTGTTTTTGCCAAAAGCGCAGGGGGAATATTAAAAACTATTTTTTCACGTAACTCCGAAATATTTTTGCAAAATAATTCACTTTTGCATGCATATTGAGTGCTCTAGAGAATCTATGTTGACTCATATAAAAGCTATAGTAATGGCTGTCATTTACTCCTTTTTAGTACAAGTGATGATATTATGAAATCCAATTTAAAACAGGGACTTAACGTTAAATGTTAAGTTCGTTGCTTAAAATATTATGAAAAGTATAGAAGATTCGGCACAGCCGAATTTAACTAATTAACTTGTGTTTTTAGGTTTTTTTAAAAAATTAATTCCTTTGGTATATTTTTTTTGGAGTTACAATCCTTGAATCTTAATCACAAGTAATAATGAGAAATAACATCTTCCTTCATTAACGTTAATTTTCTTGTGTGATTAATTGCAAAATTCTTCCAAAAAAAAAAAAAGACACAAAGAGAAAAACAGGTTGTCATCATCAAAAATTCTTTTGTCAGTCACCACAATTCAAATAAGAAAGTAATCAGGGATGGATGAATGGTTGATTATTCGAAGAAATAAAAATAAAAATAAAAACTTTTCACTTTGATGTTTTTTTTTAGAAATAAATAATAAAAAAATAAAATAAAAATAATAAAAAATAATCTGTATCTGCAAAATATCCTTTTTTTGCGTTTGATTCCCTCTAACTGGGATTCACATGTTCGAAAAGGCGATGGAGACAAAAAGCCAATGAAAGAAACGAAGAAAAGAATGAAAAGAAAAGAACAATATTGTTAGAGACACAGACAACTGAAAAACAGCAACCAACTTCTCTCCATGGACTTCTTCATTCTGCTCCCCTTCTAATTTAGTATTTTTGTATTTTTATTGTTGTTATTGTTGTTGTATGGGTTCTATTTATTATGATTCTTTGTTTGTCAACAACATTGAAAACAAGTTTTTGTTGTTGTTGTTGTTGTTATTGTGTTACTACATACATATACCCACATACAATAGCAACCAGAAACACACAAATATCGTTACACTTTATCGAAAGTCTAGTGGCCAAAGTCAGTCAACAGTCAGTGCAATAGAGGCAGCAGCACCAACAACAATGGCAAAGTTTAGGATCTGCTTGGGGGGGAATGAGGTTTTTTTGTGTTCATGAAGTTTAGTTTGTTTAGTTTGGTTTTGTAGTCGTTGTTCCAGACTCGTTCACTGGATTTGTGTGCCTTCGCATAAATTGTCTGCATGTCTTTCTACTTTTTATTGTTGTTGTTGTTGTTTTATTATTGCTTTTCTTTTTTGCAGTTTTTGTTTTTTTTCTTGTTTGTTCATTCGTTCAGTCAGTCACTCAGTCAGTTAACTCCATTTAAGTTTTAAAGAAAATAAAACGAGTGAAAAAAGTGAAGAGAAAAATCGAAATATTTCAGCCTGCACAAACTTGCTATGACTTGTGGTGGGCATGATTGCAAACAGAGAAAATTTCTACACTGAGAGAAATAATTGGTTTTATATAATGGGAATTAAAAGGTTCAAACTTTGGGGATACTAGTGCTCTTGTTCATCGGGAGGGCTGTCAGAGGAGGAAACAATTTGTTAATACAATAACATCAGGGATGCACCCTCTTACAGCTATACATTTAGCTTTGTATGAGTGCAGCTGCAAAAAATCGCCTTGAACGAATGTTCCCTTAGGTAATTTTGATGAGAGTGCAGCAGTCTGAAGTAAGCCGAATTTGTAGTACTTCTTTTGGATCCTCTCTTATAGATTCTGGAGAGTAATTATGTGTTATGATAGTTATAGTTATGGTAAGAACCAAAGGAAATCTCATAGTTTTCAAGTTTCTTTTAACTGTGATTTGATAGAATAATCTCTTATTGTAACCTTATTTCAATGAGTTATCGGTACCATATCGGCCTAACAGGTTCAGACATTATTGAATATATATGCCAATGACTTTAAGGTAAGAAATATTTGATATAGTATACCTCATAAAATTATGGGATCTTTGGGTTGCACAGACTGGCCAGTGACACATGTAAGGTTCCACCTCACATGCAATATGACACCTAATCGATTAAGTTCTAAAGTCTTTTACTCCTCAGGATCTTTTCACAGTATTCTCGTAATTCTACCAACCGTATCAGTATTCATACTATACACTTCCTGATCTCCGCTTGCATGACCGTATTATGGTCTTTTATTCGGAAGCATAATCTGGTTTCTAGTTCATCTATAAAGAGTCTCAGTCCTGTCATTAATTACTCCCTACGGTTGTGTGTGGAAGATTTCCCTCCGACCAGGATAGACCGTCTCTTATTCGAATGGTTCCAAGCTGCCTGCTTAGTTTTCTATCAATCATTTCTATATCGATTTGATACTCATGTAGGGAACCCATAATATATTAATGATATGATTTGTGTCCCAATTGATCCTTTCCTCCAAAGTTCGGAGTCGGTACGCCGAAAAGGGCGGCCTCATATTGAACATAAATATGGTGGTTCCATTGATGTAGTAGATGTCGTCCTCAATAATAAATATGTAATAAATAATAAACAAAATGGTGCTACTTATTCCCAAGCAGCATATTCTTTGGACCCTTTGTTAGATCTTAATTTTGCATTTCACTTCCATCGACGTTCACCAAAGGACGTTCATCATAAGTATAGGACTAATTAAGCTCCTATGTAGCCACTGTATCATTTAGGATTGAACCCTCATTTGGATTCAATGGTTCTTTTTCTCTATATGCCTTCTTCGCTTCTTGCTCTTGACGAGGGTTGTCTTCGTTTTCCGCATAAACAAACAGATTTCCGTTTTATTGTTATTGACATTCAACCCTCCTGGTCCTGTCCAACTAAGTGCCGAGTTCAGAACTTTTTCTGCTTTCCTATAATGGTGGTTTGGATTCCTTCCTCTCTAAAGTATTAAGACATCGTTCGCATAACAGACAAGTTCAAATCCACATCAAGCCTGCAATATGGTCCCTAACGGGTGTATGCATGGCATTGAGTAGGAATAGTCTGGGTGCAAAAATATGGTTTTAAACTTGATAACTTGGTGACCGCGAAAAGAGGTGGTCTACCACACACTGCTTGTAAAAGATGTGTAGAGGACGATCACTATACTATAGCGCGACATCGATGGAAAGATATGGCCCAGATTTAAAATCTGGAGAACAATCTTACAGTTACAGTTGCTGCAATATCTACGCTCTATCGCTTCGGGGTACTTGCATCAATATTGGGTTTTTGTTCAAATGAATTTTGCCGAAATTGTCAAAATAAGAAGTAGGAATCCATTCTTCATCTTCTTTGCCACTACACTGCGACTTTAGTCGAAATTGCGACTGTTCTCTTCCTTAGATTTCTTCACAATTTGTGTTATGTGAAAGTCTGGACAAACTGGACAGCAACTTGTATTGTACTTCTCTTACTTGGTTTTTATTTAATTTGACCTACTTTAACTCTTTACTTTGATTCTTAACTCTTTACAGTTCTACTGCAATTGCAACTTAAACTGTTACATATTCCTATAAATGCACATAGATTTTTTAAAGAATAAAAATTAATTGAACAATAAAATATTTTGTGGGAAAATAATATTTTTTAGTAAATCAACTAAGATTTCATTTCAAATATTGTTGAGATATTAAGATTTTAACTGCAACTCTTAAGGGCATTTTCCTATAAACGCACTTTAGTTTGTCAGTCACTGTTAATAATGAACGGATTACTGCAAAAATATGATTTGGCACTAATTGATTCCACTATTTTTTTAAGAAGTTTAAAATCAACTTCCTGTCACAATTGCTTTAGTTTTAACTCTGTGTAAACTTTACGGGCCATGTATTCCCCAAAAGTTCTCCATTGGGTTTAAGTCTGGATTGTAAGCCGGTCATTTCTGTTTATCGTAAAATTTGCTACAACTCGAAACATTTTGTGTATTTTTGTGTCATTCATTGTATTTAGACGATTATTCTAGAAGTGAAATGTCAGACTGACATACGGACATAGCGAAACTGAGACTGATTTTGATTGGATTGAAGATATATATTGAAGATATTAAAATGCTTTGATACACTGTTTTCATCAGTGAATTGTTTGAGGAACCATAATAGATCGTCCATTAGTTGAGTTTCATCATATTTCATCAAAAACCATATTTTCTTCATGTGAACCGATTTTTCTTGCAGTGCATTTGTGTTTCCATTATAAATAACATAGATAAACCGACAAGATACCTACATAAGAATGTTCACTCATTCCCCACAAGACATTATAAAAATTCATAATGTCTGTGTATAATCTATATATCTATGAATACATATGTATATGTATATACATATATAAGTATATATATATTTTAATATCTAATATATATTGGATCTGGGTATGTTTATATATATATATATAAGAGAACAACATGTTGTACATATGTTTTAATACACATACACTTACATACATACACATATTTACAAAAACATTGTATCTGTAACATTTTAACACTCACATGCAAACATATACACAACATGGGATGGATACTTATGGATTTGATGTGCAATTTTTCTCTTCATCTTCTTCTTCTTTTCATTTTGTGTTTTTATTATATATTTTTTCTCATTGTTGTTGTTGTTGCTATCATTGTAGATATTGATGCTTTTGTTGTAGTTGTTGTTTTATTTATATATCTCACAGTCGTCTGCCATTTTTGTTGTTGTTATTACACAAACATTAGAGATCCACATAAATATATATATAGAACCGATATATTATTGTTATTTTTTTAGTATTCCGAGTTGTTGTTTTCTTTTTGCATTTTTTCTTTTGTATTATTATTGTTGTTGTTTGTCATTATTATTTTCTTCCTCTCCATTTAGCCGGTCAGTATTTCAGTCAGTTGTTGTTATTGTTATTGTTGTTATTTTCAATATATTTCAAGTTGGGGTCTTTATTGTATTTTTTTCATTTTTGTTTATTCTGATTTTTATTTTGTTTTCATTCTTTCTATGGCAACACTTTTTTTCCGAATTTTCATATGAATTGTTTTCTAATGTCTGAAGTTTATGTTCTCTTTTTTTCTGAAATTCTATTGTATTTTTTTGTTGGGTTTTTCCTTAATTTATTGTTATTTTCGAGGAATTTCAATGGTTTAATGACGTTTTTTATGGATTTGTAGCAAATAGAGGATGACAGCATTTTTGTTCTTTTTGGTAAATAGTCCGTAGTTGTATTTATTAGTCTCTTTTTGGGGGAGGAATTCGGCGAGAAATAGAGCCGAATTTGGGCTTATTTTTCTTTGAATAAAGGTCTGCAGAACGTGCGTTAAAAAGCGTTGCAAATCAGAAACGAATGTATACATACAACATAATCCTAAAAATCCATAAGTATAGTTCTTCTCAATGCTGAAGTCGAATCTCCACCATAACAAGATGTTCCTTATTAAGAGTTTTGTAAACTGGATGAGACGATCTCTAATATTGTTGAAGGCTTTCTGTCACCGAGTATCAAATCAAGGTGTTTTATGCCATTCAAAATTAGTGATTTCGAACACCAGAATCGTTGAAAGGCGTTGCATATCAGAAACATATGTATACATGTTATAATCGCAAAAATAATATTGAGTACTTAGTGGAACTGAAAGATGTTCCTCATTAAGATTTTTTGAAAATTGATTGAGACGTTCTAAGAGGAACTATACCGAGGACGGTTGGAAAGGAGCAATTAATCAAAAACACACAAAACATTCGAACTAATCCTAGATTTAAGGAGTACATAACATTCTCAAGAGGAAGCTATTGAAATCGGAGAGAAACGAACACAAAGGACTTGTTCCGAAGACAATTTATTGGTTAAAAGACATGAGTAAGCAAAAAACAACCACAATATTCGAACTGACATGTCACCTTAAGAATCCATTGTGTAAATGGAAAGTAAGTTATTGAAATCGGGTCAAGCGATCACAAGTAATGTGCACCGAAGATGACTGATTAATTGAAAGAGAGCAATTAACCGTAAACAACCAGAATATTTGAACTGACAAGAGACCATAAGCATTCGACATGTCTCCCTCATGTATATGGAAAGGAAGTTATTGGAATCGTTACAGATATTCACTAAGGAACTGTACCGAAGGTAATTGTTTGGTTGGAAGAGAGGAATCAACAAAAAACTACAAGAGTATGGGTACTAACATTAAGCCGGAATCTTCCATTATGATGTAAGAGAGGTCGAAAGCTCTTCTGTTCTTCTATTTTATAGTCTAGAATATACCTTCCGATAACCACTTGTTTCATTCGATGCAGCACCCACTAACTGCAATACGCTTCATTTCAAAACAGTATATCAGAAATTATCTTAACCCAATTGTCACCTCAAAATTAAAGCAGTTCCTTAGATGACAAGTCAATATAGGCTATCAGAATGATTTATCTAGTATCCATACAACGATTTCCGTTTCTAGACAACTTCAATTGCACAACTTATGCTCCATTCATTTTCCTCCTTCCTGTTCTTTTATAAGGTTGGTTACTGCTGGACTGTAAAGTCCTGCATCTTGCACATGTTCCTCGATTGCCCTTCCAGGACTTCTGGAGTCTTGGAAATTCTACACGAACACCAGATTAATTTTATTTAGAAGGGCCTATTTATCACCATCTTTTAAGCCTAAATTATATTGCAAATGATTCTGAGCCATTTTTTGATAAATTCCTGTATTCCGATGTTTGATAATTTAGTAATCCGTTCGTCTCTATAAAGATTGCAATTAATCGAATGACATACCCACATTATTGAGCCTCGTAAACAAGTCTATTCTTCCTTTATTTAAAATCAAAATCTTGATATTTATCTAAAGTGTAATGTTGTCCTCAAGTGTTTTGAAGTCTTCACGTTTTGCTTGTATGATGGAAACCTTGTACGAAGGTAGACCATATAATTCCTCATATCCTAGAACAAACTCTGACCGTTTTATACTCCAACTTAATAGCTGAGACGATAGGAAGGTTTTCTTGTTTTACTCCATCATTTTTGTGAATGAGGAAACCTCATCATTACTTTGAAGATTCATATTAGCTTTTGGAATACTTCAATTGGAAAATTCCTTAAGATCTACAAATGGTAAGTTCAAGGGAGCACATCATTCAATGAAAGCCTGGTATACCCAGCCAACCAGAAACTCTCGCTTTTTTGTATACGGCGTTATCATATTTCCTTTATGCCGACACTCTTCTTTAAGACAAGAATGGTGTAATGTGAAGGTAAAAAATGTTGCTACTTCAATCAACTTCTTTTTTTTTTTTGCTTAAACTGGAAGGATCGCATGATTTTTGTAGTATAACTTCTTAAACTTTACAATGATTTATTTTCTCCCGCTTAAAAGTAGCTTATTTTCCTTCCAGCAAGATGCGATGTGATGTCTTCTCGGAATATCCTTCTTTTCTCTCCAATCCCTTGCCCATAGCTTACCTATATCGGAGAGTTGATGGGTATAGGTACCATTATTTGTTGTTGGTCATTTTGATTTGTCCAGTTGCTTCACATTGTTTCTGACTGCTTCGAAATATTTTCTCCATCTTTGTGTCTGTACAGCATTCTTTCTTAGGGAAGCACAACAACTGTTTGGCTTCTTCTGATGTCCTTTCTAGTCCTATTAGCTTCTAAGGATTCTCTATGACTATTTTGTCCTCTGAGACTTTCCATGACTTCTGATATATTTTTTTTAAATTTCACAAAATAATATTTCATTTTAAATCTTCACGAAACAAATTTTCCAAAATCATTTTCATTGTAATCCACATTGAAATTCATTGATCTGTGATTGACAGAGACTTCGCAATTTTTTTTTTTGTCTTGGAAATGGGAAAATTTGAAAAAAAAATATATATTTTTTCCAACTTTTCCGATTTCTCGTTAACAAGTTGTTTACAAAAGCAGAAAATTTTCTTTTCATTTTTTTCTTTTTTTAATTATTTTCTTTTCTTCATGTTATTTACTTTTTGTTTACCACATTATTGTTGTTGTCATTGTCTGTGGTGTTGTTATGCAAGTGAGAATGTCAAATGGAATTCTTAAATATCAAAAAAAAAAAATAATCGATCATCCCATACAAATGTAAAACGAAAGCATGTATGCGCCGCCAGCAAAAACATCCGAAACGTCAGTTAGTGGGCAGGCAGTGACTGTGGCTGTGGCAGCGAGAAACCACGGGATTACAATTAAATGTGAAATGAATGGAAGGTTGTCTAATATAGGTGGTCGGTCTGAGATGTTTCTTTAGAAGATGTGATTTCGAAACTCTTTAAAAATTATTTGGAAAACAATAGCTGGGGAGTTTCAATACAACTGTTATAAAGCCGAGCTTATGTAGCTTCTGATTACCAATTATTTCGTTTCATAGCAGTGGAGTAGATAACTCTAGTTGCATAACTTATGCTCCCTTTTTTACTCTCTTACATAATCAACTCTCCAGCAAAGTCCTGAAAGTATTGAACGTTTCCTCATATTCCTTGTTTAGACTTTCAAAATTTCTAGAGCCTTGAAGATTCCACTCGACACGAAAATAATTCTGAGGCATTTGTTGTTGATTTCCCTGTAGCATTTCCATCACAGCGTTCGATGATGCTGTAGAATAGAATCGACTTTAATAATGCATGAAACACATTATTAAACCTCTTAGACAAGTCTGCTATTCCTTATCACTATACCGGCTAAACACTAGTAGATAGATATGATGTGATCGGTAGATATGATGCGATCAGTTGATTCTTATAACTTTGGATTTTTTGGTATTTATTTCAAGTCTTCTCATTGCCTTCAAGTTGTGTCAACTTTGTCTCAATGTCATGCGCACTAATTAAAATTCATCTGAACATGAAAAAAGCGATTTCGAAATAAAATTTCAATGGAGTGGAATATCATATAAACAATTTCAAACAACATTAATCGTATTGTTTATATCGGGTGTACGATCCTTTTAAAACTGCGATAGTTATTTAAAGATTTCTGTACGCTATATCATACTTGAAATACGACTTAAAATACCTTTATAGGGGAATTAATAGAGAGCTGATAAGGAAAGCTTATAGTGAAGAACGGTGCTTGGATTTTAAGATCGATCAAAAGACGTTCGATCGAATAACAATGGGTCAGCTGGCCTAATGGTCTAGAACTTATAACTTTTGGAATTTAATTTGATTTTTCATGAACGTAATTAATCAAAATCTGAAAATGTATTCAGAATGCTGGAGCGCCATCTTGACAATCTGAAGTCACAAATCCAAATAACTAAAGGAGTTTTTTAGCAGTGCTTTCATGCCAATCGAGGAAGATATATCACTGTCACAATATAGTCTAGAACTGAACAACTCCATCCATGACAATCAGAATGTAATGAATTTTGAACAAGTCGGCAGTTTATTCCATTATCGCAAATGCGATCACTGAACCTATTAAGATATTTCACATCATCAGAATAGATCTAAAGCTCAAGAAATAGTAATAGCAAGATGACTTTTATTACGGTTTAAAAGCTGAAGATCAAGGGCATCTGTTAAGCCCTTTGGCAATTACCGTAAAACTTTGGCACTGAATTGAATGATCACGTCTTGTCGATTTCCAAACGAATGTTTTTGAGTTCATTCTAGAGAACGCTCTCGTAAACATCTGAAGTATACATCCATACACATATTCAGATTAAATTATCTTGTGGTTTACGTATTATGTCTGTACACATTTGTTGGAACACATACTTGAATACGGCACAGTGGTGCCAGAAAGTCTTTTTTTCTTTGAAAAAAAATTCTATAATTTTGCAAATTTTTATAACACAGAATGATTGAAAAATAGAAATTCCTGCAGAGTTTTTCAATGAATTTGTAAAATCACAAGTACTTGGTGGATCCAGAATATAGTGATGGACCTCGGACTTAAACCCCTTTAGCAAAATTTGATCTTTTTCCTTACATAGTTCTGTTGAAAATAAAAGAAGCAGTTTTCTGAGTGGCGATTTCATTTAGTACCCCTGATAACCAACATTTGAAGTCCATCCACGTCCCCTTGACCCAAATTTCCAAGTTAAATATTCAGTAGTTCCAAAAATAATTATTTAAATAAAATCGTTTTGGCATCACTGTTTAATTTGTTTAATTCAATAATTTTGTTTTTTTTTATGAATTTTTCATCATTTGATTTGTTTATTTATTGAATTTTTCTTTCACTGTATAAAAGTATGGTTGCATTCATACCAACACTAACTCTTCAACTACACATACACACACACACACGCATATTGAGTGCATACTGTTTTATTTTTAGTATTATTATTACAATTGTTGTTGTTGTTGTTTTTATTATATTTATTTATTAAATTTTTATTTTATTTTTGCTTTAGAAATTTCTCAACAAATTATAACAAAATAATACTTTGTATTTTATTTTATTCTATTTATTTTTGTTTTTATTTTATTTATTTATTCAGTCTGTCTCCCTCCCTTTCTCTTTTACTTACAATTTATACCGACATTTAACACAATCAGAAAGAGAGAAAAAAATTCCTACAATAAAAACAACTACAACCATAAAAGCAAACTTGCAGTCAGTCAGTCATTCAGTTACTCAGTCAGTTGGCCAGTCAGTTAAGTTGCGTTTTGTTTCGATTCTTTTCGTTGCAATTCGTTTTATTTCGTCTCTTGTTTTTTTTTTTTTTTTGGGAGAGAAACTCAAGTTCTTGAATAATGAAAAAGTGATGTCAATGTTATTGTTAAAATGATATTTAGATTAAGGGAAAGAGAATGAGAAGAAACCGCTACATTGCTAACATTTCAGTACTAAGAAGAAACAATAAACTTTCCAAAACGGCAGATTTTAAGCAGGTCAAGTTACCAAGCTATAGCATTTTAAATCTGTCCTGGACCAGTTCACATTGGGACAGAATTAATTTTTTTGGAAGTAAATCTATAACTTTCCAACAGTTTTTTTTGTGACAATCGATTTCAGGGTCGATTGTAAAAATTCCCTTTGGATAAAGTCTGGTAACACTATTAAATACATTCAACACCAACAGGTGTAAGTTTTGAGAAATATACACGATACACTTTATCGTCACCAAATGTGACAGTGAATATTTTTAGTACTCAAACCGTTACGACCATAAAACCTACGGCAAAGTGATAAAAAACTGTGCGTTCACACAACACAAGTTGAACCCAAGAGGTCCTTATTGTGCATTGTGGAGAGACTATAAAAGACAAGACCAAGTTAAAATGATTATACGGGACCTAAGTAAAGTCTAAAGTATTGTTTCTTTTAAGATTGTTGAATGGCAAGTGCGGGACCATCACCAGAAACTATTGGGGTTTGTTCGGCTGGTTTGATTTACAACTTTAGAAGTTTAGAGCACAAGCACAGGATTATGAGGACTTAGAAAAGTGTATACTGGACACCAAATTTTATGTTTTGCTTACCCTGATCTAGATCAAACTTTATGGAAAATATGCCTAATAATCACAAGATTTGTAAAGTTCAGTCCTTCGTGGTGTCAAGTTTGGATTTATAGTCATGGAAAAAATACAAAATTTTTTTAATGGGAGCGTAATGTTGGATGTGAGAATCAAGTTCTTGACAATTAAAATAATTTTGTTACACGGACAACATTATGTTACAAGACCACAAGTCGAATGTTTAGATAACATTCGTTATCTCAATAGAATATTAGACGAATCCAAAAAATAGTTATTTGGTTTAGAACTATAAGCAGGATATTTTGATCTAAGGGTATCAACAAACAGATTTCAGGAATATAACCAGCGAGAAATCCATAAAAAATAAATAAAAAACGTTTAACTTCAATTCTTAAGTTTTTATTCTGACCGACAAAGAAAGCAACTCCAAAATTAAGGAGTTGTTGTTCTAACAGCTACAAAAAGGGTTAACTATAGGCCCAGAAAATGGGCAAACCTTTATTGGATTTATTGTTGTGTATCATGTGGTCCTTGGCCAAATACAAAGGATAAGTTTTGGACGGTAATTTCAATTCAAGACTAGTGGGCATTAAGGCTATTGATCCATCCCGATGTCTGTTGTGTCAGAACAGCACCTGTTCAATGTCGGTATCCAAATATTCAAATAGGCGGTATCCAAGTACGACATACATACAGTAATTTGAAACTGCGGAATATGAGGTCTCTCTGCGAATGTCAGGAGTAATTGAGTAGTTGCTCTATGTTTCCCAAATATATTGATTAGTATTTACTATACTTTAATGTTCTTTAGGGTTCAGTTTTTGAGACATGGGAATTGTATTCGAACCAGAGGTGTTCAATACTGGAACAGAAGTTAAGCTGTCGAAAGTAATACCGACCTTTTTCGGTGTACGAACTTGACAGATTTTTTACAGTCTTTAAATACCTGTTGATTGCAAAAAAAATGTTAAGTGCGTCCTTTTTCGAAAAGGGCTTAATAATTCTAACGAGCTACTTTTGGCGTATATCTCTTTATTGAATCGTTTAGCTATTAAATAAAGAAATATTTCGGTGTTGTTGAAGTTTCTTTACTGTGGAAAAATAAATTGGTCCATACAGCTGTTGCTGATTAAATAAACGAAGGAACGGACATATAGTTCCTAGTAAGTTCCTAGTTGGCTGGCTAAAATCGGGTTGTGATAAAATCAATATTTGTTATTCTTCATTGGTTTATGTCTCCAAATAAAACTATGTCCGTAAAAGAGGTTCCCTGCAATCGCCTGATCTGATTTTAAGAGTTCATAATACAAAACACACTTCTGAATCCTTCATATACAGAGAATTGCACCTTTCCATTTGGATTTTCACCTTCGGCGTACTATATCGATCGCCGCAATTGGTTAAGGGCTGGTGCATGATCTGGGTTATAAAGAATGAAAATCACAATTTCCTACAGTTTTTCCGAATTAGTTTTTATGCGATCTGACAACATATGACCGAGCTTTGTCGTAATAAAAGATTATGTCTTCGCATTTTAACTATTTTCGTTGGAACGAATGAAGTTTCTTTGAGACATGTTGCTTTCGGTCGTGTGTTCCAACTTTAACAGCGCAAACAAAACACCATTCTTATGCCATCAAATACACAGCATTCCCTTTGGAATTTGGCTTCGGTTTAAATTAAACTGTTTGACACGAAATTACATATAAGTTCTTGGCGATTGGAGTTGACGCAATTTGTCTATTTTTTATTTCCAAATTAATGCGATGGGAAAATTTTTTTGTAACTCAAAGCCACATTTCTGAAATGCTAAACGTGTTTTAAATTCTCTGCGGCATGAATTTATTATTCCATAGCATGTCGTCCATTATATCTTCACATCAACATGGCTCTGCTTTGTGTTAAACGTCAATTAACTTTTACTAACTTAATGGAACTGTCATATCATATTAATTCCGGTTTCTGTAATAGGAAGCAAACTGATGTGGTTTACATCGACTTAGTCAAGCTTTTGATTAAGTCAATCATGAATTTCTTATAATGAAACGTAATTTAATCGGATTCTATCAAATATTTCTAAATTTGATTTACTCCTACTTGATTCAAAGGAAACAATGTGTAATATTTAATAATGATCTGGATTTCCTCAGGGAAGTCATATTGGTTCAATGCTTCTATTTATAAATGATCTTCCTTAGAATATCCAACATTTAAAAAGCGATAAATGATCGGAATGATCAAATGCGATTACAAATTGATCTTAATTCCTGCTGTAAATGGTGTGAAGATAATTTAATGGAATTAAATCTAAAGAAGTATAAACACATGACCGATTGTAAATATAATCCAAATTTGTTATATTACCTTGGTAGGGCTGAGCTTGAAACTTTAAGGAGTTTCACTGTCAGCTAAGCTGATATTTAACTATCATATCCAAATGACGGTTAATAAATCAAGAAGTGTACTTTCCTTGATTAAGCGTTGGTCAAATGAATTCAAAGATTCTTATGTAACTAAATGTCTATTTACATCTCTCGTATGGCATATTCTAGAGTACGCAACTGTTATTTGGAATCCATTTTACAAAACCTATGTGTACAAGCTGGAATCTGTCCAAAAACAATTTCTTTAAATCCCTCTTCGAGGTTTAAATTAGAATCCAAAGATTAGACAAGAAGAGTCTCCAACATATCATTCAATTATGGACTTGCTTCATGGAGAAATTGACTCCGCCTTTTTTCTTGGACAAATTCCGCATCGAATGTTGAGATTCTACCATCAGCTGTCATCTTCTATATCTTTGTGTTGAACATTTTGCAAATTCCTCTTTCTTCTAAATAAAAAACGCTGCATTTAGCATCACTTAAAACTTAATTTTATTTTACTGCATTTTCTTTACATTTTATCATTAAATTGAGTTTAGACTTTTCTCTCTAAACTTAAACTTTTTCTCTCTCTCTCTCTCTCTCTCCCTTAAGCATTTTCTTTTTTTAGATAATTTTAATTGGAATTTTCTGTAAAATTTTTTAATTATTTTTTACTTTTTTTGCTTTCAAATTTCCCTAAATTCATAGTTTTTCATTTGAGAGAATACAGTTACAACACTACCCTCTCTCTATATTTCACGCTTGCTCTCTCTCCTCTCTGTTTCTTTTAGTAAATAGTAAATAAACTGTTAGATACAAACACTAATACAATGAAATGAAAAAATGCCGGTGTAAATATGTATTTCAAATGTATTTTATGCAGTTTTATGTTTATGTTGTTGTTGCTGTCGTTGTGAGCTTTTCATAGATTTTCCTCTAACCTTTGATAAGAGAGACAGAGTACAAAAGAGAGCCATTGAGTGTATCCGTATATGGGTGTGTGTGTGTGTGTTTTTTTCCTAATGTATTTTTCATTTATGTTTTCATACACTTGAACTTGTTCATCTAAGCTCACACTTTTTTTCTGCTGTTGTTGTTGTTGCTGCTGCTGAAGCTTCTTCTTCTTTATTTTCTTTTGCATGACAATGAAGTTTTTAGTTTGTTTTTTATTTTACTTTATTTTATCTAATTTTATTTTGTCTCATTTTTCGTTATGTTTAAGATGCAACAACAACAACTACAACATTAATAACATTATCTTGTATTTGATTTAAGCTGCCTTTTTTTTGCCATTTAAAATTCTTCTTCTTCTTCTTCTTTATTGTTGTTGTTATTTTTTACTCAATATAAAAAATCAAAGATGTCTGGATTATTATTATTTTTTTTTTGTAATTCAATTGTGTTGCAATTATCAGAGTTGTCTTGCATGACTTTCAGGTTTCTTTCTTACGATTTTCTTTAACTTGATTTTCTTCATTTTTGTTTTTCGTTGATTGATAGTAAAATTTAAGTTTCACTTAAAAGCTGAAAATTATTAGGAAAATATTTTAATTTGGTTTTAGAAAGTGATGCCAGATTGTTTTGAAAGTGAAAGCTGAGCTAAATAGTAAAACAATGTTTTTAATTATTGACAGTTTTAAATCTTTTTTCAATTTCGAAAATTTTCTCAAGGAATAAATTTTAAGAACTCTTTCCAAGCTTTATAAAATTCCAATCTTTATAAAATTGTTGCTTTGTATGGGCAATGCACCTTCCCCTGGTCTTATATGCCCTACATTCTATCCAGTAAAACAGTTCCTGGAGAAAGTTGTTGGGACCACATTTGAGAACTATCGCTGTTATAGTTCATTATATATTCAATAATCAATATTTGCTTTGTATAGGCAATGCCCTTAACCCCCTGGTCTTATCCATCCTACGTTTTGTCAAGTAAAACAGTTACTTGAGAAAGTTCTCAAAAACAAATTTCAGAACTCTCATTATTATAGTACTTAAGATATTCGATAATGAATATTTGCTTTGTATGATGGGAGGGGGTGGGGTAGTTCTCCCCATGGTACTATCGGAATATTTTATAGCCTTTATTATAATTCTGTGAATATGGATTAATTCTGTGAAATAATTCTGTGAAAATTTTGTTTGTTTGGCCGGATTTTCACTTTTGTAAAAAACATCTTCATTCCTTATTTGTGATTTTTCCTTAAACTCTTATTTGATCCAGATTTTTAGATTAATAGATTTTCAAAAAAATCACCCAGATCCTCGAACTTTATAAATTTCAAAAATAAGTATATTTAACTCTGGAATAAAGCGCAGTCAAACAGTTATTAATTGTGGACAGTGGCAAATATTAACTGTGGAAAAACTAAAGAAAGTTTATAACACGATCCTAAAAGCTTTATTCCAATATATTTTATAAAATGAGGAACGGGTAGAGTCATATGGGGAGAGAGCTATTAAAATATAGATTATTGAATATCTACACATTTATTGCACAGTACATGGTAAAAAATTCTATGTTGGATCTGAATCAAAACTACCAAATATTTTTTTGTACGGACTCTGGCTAAAATAAGTTTTTCCCTATTTCGAAGTGAATCAATTTTCTCCGTAACAGCTTTCATCATGTAGTCTGACACTAAACCTCTTGCCAATAAATAAGAAACATTAGCTTGGCATAATGGATATTCGGGATAAGTGTTGATGTACCGGACCAAAAATTGTTAAAAAAAAATTTCAATTTTAACAATAAGATGCTAAAGTGACTTTGGAATACTTTCAAGTGTCATTTCCGACATGCATTATAGCTTTCAACCTCTCTCACTTTAAATTAAAATCTTGTGACCCATTTTATTTGCTTTGAAGGTAATATAAAGCTTTGAAAGTTAAGGAATCGTGGCCTTGATGTGTGACCTTCTTTTTCTTGAAATCGACAACAATTTTGGTTAAGTAGTGCTTACCACTCCTCAACTTTTTCGGCTAAATACTACTTTTATTGCCTCCGTCTCGAAATCATTACTTTTGAATGACACGCTTCTACCAACAATCGATAGCATTCAGCTATTTTCTTCAAATGAAAAAAGATTATAAAACTTTCTCTCGAATTTTAAATCAAAAAATTTCTGTAGAACACAAGAAATAAGTTTGCGTAGTGATTTGATTGTGATCGGCCAATTAAGGTTTCATATCTTGATCTTCTGCAATACCATTAGCTTTTAAATTAGTCAGTCCCTATCTTACTACCGCCTCTCATCGCTACTATAGAAGTATATTCTACGGAGATTATGAAACCCCAGATATGTTCATTGTGCGTGATTTTTCCTAAAAAACATCAGATTCTGTAAAATGTCCTCACACTAAAATGTCCTCTTTCGGTGAATGGGTTAACACTTCTTTTAGGTTTTAAAAGATCCAAAGAGGAAAACTGGCGCCAATATTCCTTACAGGAATAAGCTTCAATTCACGACAAATGGTCGAAAGTATTATACCTGACTGACTTTATTACCTATTTGCTGGTGTCGATGATTGCCGACTGGTTCCTGAGTTCCATTCAAATCATAGCTAAGGCCAAGTGCATAAATAGGAAACAGTTAATTCAATGTAGTATAAGGGTGATAAAGTGGTCGAACGCGTTTTGTCTTATGACTTTGCGTAGAAGACGACAAACGTTCTTCACTGCCTCTTTGCGATAGACTTGGCTTGACTTCAACGCCAATATGTCAACGGTGTTAGATGAGAAATGAACTATTCATTTGACAGTGTTAAAAGGTACACTATTATTCACTATATTCGTCACCCGATAAGTCATTTGGAAATGGTGATCTTCCAGAAGGTGACCTATAGACTTTTAACAATACAAAGTATTTGTGAGTAGATAAACATTCACAACTGTATCGTTGGGAGACAGTTAAGTTTACTACTGTCACTTTTGGGTGACAGAAACCCATTCTTCACATGGGCATGGGCTTCCAGATCACAGTGCCCAGATAAGATGTCCAGTGTCGAGGGTACCAGATGCCTAACCTGCTTTCTATTGAAAGCGAATTGCTGGCTTTTCCTTCCAAAGTTATTAAAGCTTATTTAAGCTCCTCCTTAAACATGCCAGAGGCAGTCCAACCAGCTGATCGATGAAATCATCAATAAGCATCGCACCACGTCCGACTAGACCATCTGAAATGTCAAACGAAAAAATTACTATCCCAGCGCCGTATGACTCAAAATCTAGTTGTAAAATCTCTGGTATTCAGTCGTTATCGATGACGTCTGCTGTAAATCTGATGGCCTGTTTGCTGTCGATAAAGATCCATATATACAATTGTACCTAAACTAGTTGTCAGCCATTTCAATGTCAGAGATCTTCGTCCGTAGGAAGCTAAAATCTTTGTCCGTAGGATGCTACTTTAGCACCGAAATCCTAAAGGAAAAACCCCTCTGCTTCACTTCCTTGTCACTTGGAACCATCGGCATACACTCTATAAATCGTAAAATTTGAGTCAAGCTCCAGGATGGTTCTATTCGTATCTGGAATTATGACGAAACATGATTTCAATTTGTGCCAACTCAAGTGCGGAGTGATCCAATATTCGGGAATGTCCGAAAACTCACGTACTTCATGAATTATCAGCAAATAATATTTGAATATAACATTTCCCATTTTCCTTGCTCTTATTTAGGGAATTTTGGGTATTTCTTTTATCTACCTTATTTGCACTTGCATTCTCCGAATACTTTTTCATTTAATGTTCGTTTGTATTTTGTATACAAAAATCCATTAAAATGAACGAAAAAAAATCTAACAAATACAAATGTAAATTTTATTGTTCATTTGTGTCAGTGTTTTTAGATTGAAAATGAGAGGGAGAGTGGTAATACGTGTTCTAAACACAGACCTTGTACTCTTTTTTTATGCATGAGACGATGAAAATCTAAAATAATAAAAAAAAACAAAAACAAAAACGAAACTGCATCGGTATTTTTCATTCATTAGTGTGTTTCGTATACAAAACGAAAACCAAAAAAAGAAGAAATTTATCTACAAAATTACTCTGTAAGAGAGTGTGTGTGTGTGTGAGAGAGAGAGGAAATTTCTTTAGTATGCACATTATATGAAAATTTTTTTTTGTGTATCTATCAGATACGTAAACCATAAACTTACAAATAGAAAAAAACTCAATGACAATGTCATGTATTGTTATTGTTGCATTTACTCTCTCACCGGCAAAATGTTAATTCCCACATGCACATCTACACATGGATGTATATGAATGAAAAGTCTCACGAATACATTGATAGGAAACCGTGATGCCAGATGTTTTTGTATAAAATAATTTTATTCTTATTTGAAATAAATCAAATTTTAATTAATTTTTTTTCAATAGAACTCGATAATTGAAGGTCTATTTTTTCAATTTTATCTTTTCTCTTTACAAATTTATTCTCTTAAATTAAAAAAGAAATACTTTCTCTCTTTTAATAATCTGGCAGCATATTTAAATGCATTAATTTTCTATAAAACGATAAGTAAAGAAGGTAAATATGTTTATTTATTTATTTATTTGTTCTTCTTCATCTCTTCTGTCATTCTTGGTTTATTCGATTGTCTACTTTGTAATTACTTTGTATTTGATGTGGAGAGCTTGTGTTGTGTCTGTATGTGGGTTAGTCATGCTAAATTTATAGTATGTTTAGATGTGTGTGTGTGTGTGTGTGTGTTGGTGTGTATTTTGCTACTTAAAGCAGAATATCTCTTGATTATTTTCACGTTTCTTTATCGTCTCGTTTTGAAAATAAAAATTTTTTTAACTACAACAACAATAAAGAAAACATGTCTGAAATATAAAATTGATTTGTTATTTTGTGTGCAAGTCTGTGTGTGTGTGTATGTGTGTTTGTTTTGAAATTTTACTTTTTATTCTTACTTGAGTGAGTAAACAAATCTTTAAGATACTTTTTAGATTTTAAAGAGAATTTTAGTTGTTCTTGTAAAGAGATAACAGATAAGAGAAAAATTAAATTTTGGATGACGATTTTTTAATTTTTTTTTACAGTTGAAATCACAAAAATAGCACAAACAATTTTTTTTTTTTTTGAAAATTAAATGTTTTTTAAGAAATAATAAGGACTGATACAGAAATTTTAAACTATTAACCCCAGTATTAGTTTTTGGATCAAGTTATAATGAGTGACCAAAAAGAAGTGCGTGCCAAAATTATGAAGTATTTTCAGCATAACTCAACTTGATCCAACAAAAAGTTGGCCAAACATTTAGAGTTCTGCCGTCAAATTTTTTCCAGTGTTATTAAACAGTTCAGGGAAAACTAAACCTGGTTCAGGCAGAAGAAATGGTCCATGTAATGTAGAAAGCATTTTCAAATGAGCTCCCAACATATCAGGGAGGAAAGTTTGGACAATTTGGAACGAAAATTTAAAGCAAACAAGACTCAAAAACTTCATGACAGACACTCTACTAAAAATTTAAAGGCGAAAAACAGAGAGCACTGAAATTAAGATAAAATTTTCTAAAAAAAGTTCATTTTGCATAATGGATGACTGGATTCTTGGTTAACAGTTTAATGTTGCTGATGCTACGACCCATAATTAGTCAAAATTTTCAAAATAGTCCATGGTATGGCTGGCAAGGATTATGCAGTTGCGTCAAAAAAAGTCAGTCATTTGTTACAATGGACTCTATAGTAATAATATGAAGAGTTGTATTCCAGTAAGAAAATTTTGCATTGGTCTGAATAAATGATAGTCAGATGGGACAAAAACTGGTCTTTAAATCTTTAAAATCCCTCATCCTCTATTATCCAATTAGTTTTGTTTTAGAATTTGGCCATGATGAAAGATTATAATCTCCTGTCTAGTGATAAAATCCGTTTACTTATCGTTAACTACTCTCATGAAATGGAGCAGTTGTTCTCGCTACAAATCCCTACATTCTTTTGGCCTGATTTCAAACGGTCTTGTAAAATGTTGTCAAGGTTTGCCACTATTAAAAGATTATGACACGCCTGGACTTTAACTTGGTTCGTTTTCTTAAATATCTTAATCTTTCTTAAAAAAATAAGGCAGGTCTCCTCGTCTGATCTGATTTTAGCAATATTAAAATGGAATATCAAAATTTCTTTGGGATACATTCATATGCCGTATCACTTTAAAGTCACCAGAGTCTCTAAATTTATGTACACAAGCAATTGCAAAATAGGTGTACCGGCCCAGAGTGACCTGTTGGCAATTATCTGCTCTAAAGTATCTTGTATCGTGGGGAAACTAAAAGTTATTAACCCACTTCCAAATCAATAATCTAGAGATAAGCATGGAGAATACTGGTGGTCCTTTAAAGACTGTCGATTGACGAGTTAACTGCTCTTCTGAAACAAATTAATAATACTCTGTACAGGTCCCCCACAGTTTTTCTGACCTCATTTCAATTGTTCCTTTTTCTTAAATTCCTCTCATAACACGATTCAAGCGTCTTCGATGAAGGGGTACGGCATTCGTTCAACATGATTTCAATATATCGCCTTTCAAACTCATAGAAATTAAAGCTTTTTTTTACAAATTTACACGAAATAATTATTTTTTCCACTCTTTGATATCTTCCGGAATAAAGGGTCCCGGAGTTTTGAATTACTGATAATTCAATATAAGCAATATGGGTATGGGTACGGCCTTTCAAAGGTCTCTCCACATATGTAATATTTTCGATTAACATGAAATTTAGTTAAAATAACTTAAAATTAACCCATTTTTTTATTTTCAGGTATGTCCAATTTATTAACAAATTTGTCTTGGTCCATAATAAAAGTAAGTAAAATTTTATATTTTTTGAGGGAAATTAAATGAAATTAATTTTTTTGTGAAACCTTTTGTGAAACTAAAAGTGTCTAAAATTTAGAACCTTAAGATCCAGCTTCTTTGATAATCATTATATAAAATTTCATGGAAACTATTCCATGGGATATAACTGATTTATTTTATTTACATCTTTGAATGAAAGTCAACTACGCATTTAACATAAAGACAGCGGAGATTCGCCCCCCTTTGGGTCACTAAAAACGAAGTTTAAAATTTATCCCGCGAACATCTCTACTGTAATGTCCTTAATTTTATGGAATTCGATTTGATTCGTTATAAAGGGAAAATTGTATTTTCTTTATATTTAGTACCTTTTGGTTTCGTCCCCATTAGTTCTATAAAGTTAAAGCTCAATACATAATTTTACTTATATCTCTACTGACGTTGTTGGAAACTTCTTGGAATATGGACTAGTCGATATTGCAGATTGATTTCATTTATACTTTAAGTGTTCAATTTTAAAATCTTGAAAACGCGTTTTCTTTAGGTCCGTAATGTTCATGTTCTAAACTTAAATTCGAATATGCCTCGTCATTAATTGTTTAACTTGAGACCCTGGGTTCCTTTCCCATTAAGTCTATAACATCCAAGCTCTGAATATATACTTTCATCTTCCGTAAGTATTAATGTATTAATTTTTATGGATAACGATTGAAATGTCAAATACTTGAGCTTGATCCCCTCTTAGGTCTTTAAATTTAAAGCTCAAAACTTCTATTTTCATATACCTCTATTATCATTCTGCAAATTTTCATAGAAATTGGCCACGCCGATATTACAGATTTTTTAATTTTACATTTTCAACATGAAACTATTCTAACTGGAGAATCTGTTTTATGTACATCAAAAATAAGGAAATCGGTCCAGTATTTAAAAACCAAAGATCTTTTAACATTTTTATTTTTTTTATTGAATATTTATAATGGTAATGGCATCAATATTTTGGACCATAGTGAACTGTCCCCATTAAGTCATTACAATGGGTTACAAGGTATAAATTAAACTTTCTAATAACTCTACTTTTACTGCGAGAAATATTGGGGAAATTGGACAAGACGATGTTATAATTTTACCATACCCAGGAGTTTCGACGTCTTTCAGGTTAATTCCTAAAATAATTGTAATGTCAAAACTTTATCTGGTCTACACCTCTACAATAATTGATTTCAAGTTTTAAAGAAATCGACCATAAACGATTTGTAAAATTTTCATTTATATATTTCTTAAACATTGTTCTATATCCATCTATTTCTAACGCTTTCAGATCTAAAACAATAAACCGATGTAAACGTTATTCTTCATTGCTTCTGAGACAGTTATATTCCGATATCTGAAGGAATTTTAAATCTAATTTTGGGTTTATTTTCGAGTTTGTTGCTATTTTTCTAACCAACACTGCTATTTTTCAAAGTTCTCATACCGTTTTCTGCTCTTAATATTTTAAACTCTCTTGCTCTCTCTTATTGCTCTTTCTTATTGCTCTCTCATTAATATGTAAATGCTTTTGTAAATGTGAGTGCATGAATGAAGTAAAATTTTTTCTTGGTTTGTTTTTATGAATGTTCGTGTGTGTATGAGTGTGTGTGTGTTGGTGTTGAAGAGTATCTGTGTGAGGTTTTGTTTTGCCTTTTATAAATTTCAATAATGTTTTTTTTGCTCTGACTTTTGTTGTTGTTGTTGTCATTCTTACTCTTAATATGACTGATGGTGGTGTTAGTGTTTTTATTTTCGTTGTTGTTTTAATACATATAACACAACAAAAAAAAAGCAACAAAACTGAGTTCACGACTCTGGCAATGACTGACAAATCATTGATTTAGTATTTGTTTGGACATCGTTGTTAGCGGAGTAAATTTTTTCTATGTTGAAAACGTGTTGAAAAAAAGAAAAAGAAAACAAACAAAAAAAATTTATAGAAAAAAATACAACAAATGAAACAAAACAATAAAAGAAGAAAAAACATTTTTTTTATTTTAATTTAGAAACGGAGCGTGGAGAGAATTAAGGTTAAATTTATTTAAAAAAGAAATAATAATTAAGAAAATAAATTTTAATAAAAATTCGGTGTAAATAAAATTTTAAATTTAAAGAAAAATAATTAAATTTGTTGTTATGTTTATAAAGAGTTAAAAAAATTATATTGTAAATTTAAAAAAGTAACAAGTTTTGCTGGATTTTTTTTTAAAGAAAAAAGTGTTTGAACGTGAGAGGAATTTAAAATAAATAAAATAATTAAAAGAATTTCTGCTGGAAAAAAAGATTTTCCTAAACAAAAAAAATTTTGATTTATTAAAAAAAAAGTTTCAAAAAAATGAAAATGAGTTTTGTTTATTTAAGAGAAACCAAGAACGTGCTTATTTAATTAACACCAAAATGTGAAAAATTTACAAAAAAAAAAAAAAATTAAACAAATTAAAAAAATAATTAAAAAAATATATGAAATGATTTTGAAAAATTTTAGAAAAAAGAAATATCAAAACAAATTTTTTAAATTAAATTTTCCTTAAAATAAAATAAAAATTTTGAGTGCTAAAACATATTTTTTTTTAAAAGTGAAAAGAAAAACGCTTAAAGTTCTCATTTTTTTCTAACATTAAACGCCTCTGCCCGAAATTTTCTTTTATAAAACAGTGTGGCATCATTACACCGCCGCCACTATCCAAAATAAATAACAATAAAAACAATGTAAACACAACAACACGAAAAACAAAATGTATTTCAACCTTCATACCCACATCCTTCGTCTAATGTTAAACATCAAACGACAACAACAGCAGCAGCAATTACAATAAATACAAAAAAATATTTAACTTCGTTTAAATCTTCGTGCAGACAAATTTTTTTCCTTCCTTTAACAAATCGTGTATATATTTATTCGTTCTATATAATTTCGTTAAGAGTACGTGCGTGTGTTGTGTGTCTAAAGAGAACAAAACAACAACAACAACACTAATCATAAAATTTTAAAGCGAAAATATGTGCGTGTTAAAAAGAAGAAGAAGAAGACGACTACAGACTGGCCTTTGTTTTTAAAACAGTTTGTTGTTATTTTTCCTTTTTTACAACAACAGTAAAAAAGAATTCCAAAAAAAAGGAAAAAAATAAGAAGTAATAAAGAGAAATGAAAACAAAGTTTATTTATGTTTAAAAGAGAGTGTATGTGTTGGTGTGAATACGACTAAATAATAAAGTATTAAGAAAATCCTAAAGGAATCATCTTCATCTGGTTATAATTTTATGTGTCTGCTTTAAAACGCCACAACAATAACAACAACAAACACACACACACTCACACCTTAGTCAAGGTCTAACATTTCTTTTTTTTTTTTTTTTTGTTTTTGTTTATCTCTTTCTCTTGTTATTCACCTCAAGACAACAACAGCCTTTGGTGTGTTAACTTTACGTACAATAATGAATAAATAAAAAGTAAATAAATAAATAAATAAATTAATAATCTTTATAAATATTAATAATAAATAATTAATAAAGTGCAAAAATTATTAAATTTAATCTCATATTTAAACAAAAATACCTTAAAAATTTTACCTTGAAAAAATCCTTAATTTTTTTTAATAATTGAACAAAGAATTCGCCACCTGTTGATCAATATTTTGTTTTATTATAAATTTTATCTCACAAAAAAAGTTATAACAATTATTTGTTGCTAAATTTAAAATAAAATAAAAAATTAAACGTTGACCTGGAAAAATTGTGATACAAAATCTACAACCACAAAATTGGATTTATTTACCATAAAAAAAATAAAAAAAGAAATATTTAAACAAAAATTAAAACCAAACACTACAGCAACCCTGTTTAAACTTCAATTACCTGTCAAATGGATTAAAAATACAAACAACAAATTGTGAAATTATTTATAAATAATTTTTTTCTTGGAAAGAAATTGTTAAAATCCTTATAACCTCAAATTATAAAAAAGGTGAATATGAATATTTGTGATTATTTAGATTTTAAGTGAAAAAATATTTTGAAGCCACAAATTATCCATGAATGTGAAATATTCATTACTTTTTTATATAATTTGTCTTCGATGATCTTATTTAACGTTTTTGGATGTATTACCGATCGTGTCAGAATCATGTTTTAAATTAGTTTAATCATATTCAGTGTCTCTAAATCGATTTTTTGGGAATAATGCTGTAACTTTTGTGCCGCGTGAGATATTTTAATGAAATTTCACTTGGTTAGAGTGTTCTCGAGAGCTTATGAGGTCAGAAATGTAGTCAGTGATCCTCCAAACTTGGCCATCTTAAATTCATTTATAAATTGAGGCAAAAAATCTCTTTAAAAAATGTTGAGGTTATGTTTTAAAATTTCTGATAAATTCAAGTTGAAATAAAATTTTAACCGATTTTTAACCTTGTCTTTTTGCCTATTTAAATTAGTGTTAGAATGTTTTAGTGTTCAGAAGTCTAAACTTTAGAAATAAACTATTTTTTTTAGAGTTTTGTTCTCCAAAATTCTGGCAACATTGATTCACTGATAAAACAATTTTTTTATTACGAACTTTATCATTTTTTATAGTTCCATAAAGAAAATTTTACGGAAATCTGTGAACTAGATTTGGATTAACTTGGGGCAAAAACCTGTCAACAAGCCCCACATAAATTCAGTCAATTTAAAAAAAATCTAAATGTTTTGTTAAATTCTTAAATAAAATTTGGAATCATTTTTAAATTAAACTCATTATATAGCGACACATATTAGATAAACTCTCTAAAAGTATTCCAGTTCTAAGTAGCTCCCATACAAATATCCCCCGCAATTTTTACTTAGGTACATAGAGTTCCACAAAATGACTCCCATATACTCCCAATTTCGAAAATCACTTTAAAACCCCAAACAAATCTAGTTTTACGTTAATATTTCGTACGTTTAAAATTTATACAAACAGAAAACATTATAACACATTTTGTAATTATAGGTCCATATTTTTCCTAAAGTCCTCCTATAACACCCAAATCCAGAAAACACTTCAAAAACTATTAATCTCTCAAATAATTCCGAATATCACTTCAAATGACATGAAATTCTCAAATATGTGAATGCATATTCCAATGAAATCGTAGTTGAGTAAAATTTCCCCTTTTACCAAATAATTAGTACTTTCTTGGTACAATTAAAATACGTACTCTTTTCCTATTTCGTTTTAATTTTCTTATTTCTTGTCTTTTAAGAAAATATTGATTTTTATAAAAATTTTATTTTAAATTTTTAAAATAACAATAATTTTCATTTCTTAACAACAATTAAATAACTAGAAATTTAAATGTCATAATGAACATGTCAAAACCATAAATATGGTGACATTTTGTTAATTGAAATGATTGTTAACTTTGCGTGTTTAATGTACAAAATGTAAATAAACTTTAAAACGAATACGAATGTTAAAAAAGAAATATGAAAATGAAGAAAATTATTATGAAAATTTGAACCAGAGACTTTATTGAGTAAAAATGTCTTCAGTTTTTTTATATTTCGGTTCAGAGTTTCCTTTGAAATGGACTTTGAAATTTAAGGTGATTTTTTACTTTGAAAATATGAAATGATATTTGATCTTAAATAAAATCTAAATGAAATTTAAGAATAATAAGGACAAACTTGTTGTTAATACAGGACTATAAAAAGATTCCCACTTTTTTACTTCAAAATACCCAAAATTTCCATTCGGGTAAGAATTGCTTTAAAAATTTGACTTTCTTTAGTAAATTGATCATAACGACGCTTACAACGTCGTTATGACTACTACTTACTATAGTTTGGTCCTTCACAATTTTTAGGAGGATATTGTTAACATATTTAGGTAACTAATCCGGGTACTTGTTTTTAACTTTAGTTTCGATATTTTCTTCTGTTCTTTGAAAAAAGTAAAGAAATAATTTTATAAATAAGGAAGTTCTGTTAGGTCTAATGGGCAAAGTCTTTTTTCTACTGCGTTTGGATTTGTTTCAAATATATTTGGTTTAAGACCACTTTTGATAATTATAAAGAATAAATTAAAATCCTGAGAAAAGTACTTGATTTTAAGTGAAAAAATCCCAAATAATACATACTTTTTCTGAACGTGTATTTTAATATAACATCACTTTTTCTTGGGTCCATTTAGATATAAAATAGAATTATTTAAAGTAAAGAATAAAGGCAATATTTTAGAATTTTTATTGGATTCGTATAAGTCCATAAAATTTAGAAAATTAAAAAAATCATTTCTTCAAAATGTCACTTTGCGCTAAATATCTCTTAAAATATTCGAGATATCTTATGTAAAGGAAGTCATATTTTATAGGGGATTAAAAGGTGGCGATTAAAAAAAAACTGTACTCAAGATGAGCAACTTAAGAGTTCTGCTGTTGGTCCATTGGAGCCACTAAGATCTTATAATCTTGCAAATTTATTGAAATTCACCTCGAGAATGTCCATGTAATATTTCATTAGATATTGTTTTGTAGTCTCAAAATTTCTTGAAAATACTTGAACTTGATCGTTAAAATTTCCTCATATCGCAGTTGCTCTAAATTATTCAATAACTATTTGAATTTATGTCCAAATAACTGTTTTTATCATTAACAAAGTTTTTAATTTAAATATCAGATTTAGGTTTTTTTTACGTAAATCTATTGACAATTTCGTATAAAATTTGAACTAAATGACACTTAAATAAAACACAAGTTTTCAAAAAAACACAAGATTATCGAGTCATAAAATTTTATTGTGATTTAAATTCCAAATAAAATGATTTATATTGAAGAAGAAAAAAAAACGCTTAAATAAAATTCGTAATAGATATACTAGATTAGCAATACTTAAGTAATTAAACATACCTGGTGATGCCAGATTTTTGCCAGTAATGACAACTAATTTGCTTAAGATTAAAAGGTCATTGCAATTTATTTTACTCAAATAATTAATTTCTCTTGTCAAAAAGGAATAAATATATTTTTTTAGACTGTGATTTTTTTGTAATTTTTAAATATCTTTTGGCGCACCTTTTCTGTATATATTTACAAACGATAAACAAAATTTTGTCTTTCTTATCATTTGCCGACTTTTTTTTTGTTTTTGAACTGACATCCTTCCTTATTGACTTGCTATATCATGTTAGTCATGTTTTAAATATTAAAGAAACATAAATTAATAAAAAATAATAATAAAAAAAGCATTTAAATGTTTCCTTAAAATCGGCCTTAAATCATATGAATTCGTTAAATGACAAACAGCCCACACCCATATTAATGTTGCCAACTTGTTGTTTTGAAAGAATGCACAATTTTTTTTTTAATGGGAGATGTGATGATTAAGTGTTATAGTGTTATCCAAATTTTATTTATGAATTGTTCCCAGATTTCTAAATTGTTTAATGCCATTCGAATGTAAATACATTGATGTTAGGATACACCATAAACTAGTTCAAAATATAGCTATATATGGGCGTGACATGCAATTAAAGGCAAAGTTATATTTAAAGGTATAAAAAATAGATTTATAAAATTAGTCCAAACGAGAGTTATCATTATATGAAAATTATTAAACGAAATCGCCTATTACTTCCTTTTTTATGTTTTAAGGATCATGTTCTCTAAGAAATTGCATTTTGTGTCACCCTAATGTCTATAACTACCCTACTGTAAAAAAATTCTCATATGATATGTTTTAATTCAATCTAATTTTCTAAAGAAATAAAACTTCTGTCATTCATTAAGGGTTAAAAGATATTTTATTACCAACATATAGACCAAAGTGTCTCCTTTAAACCCATACATATTTTTGTACGTTCTGTTACACACTTTTTTGATTTAGAACACCCAATACTTTTTATTTCAAAAATTTTCAAATATCAAATTTGAAACTTTAGTGAAATAGATTTTTTGAAATTTAAAAAATGATTAAAGAAATGTTTATACCAAAAGAAAGGTCTAAATGTCCTCTTTATTTTTATATACAGATCTGTTTGGAAGCTTTTGCTAATTATGATTAAAATTTGCATGAAAATAACCCGATCTTTTATTAGTATTTGATTTAAATTAAAAGTTTAGTGAAATACAATTTTCCAGAGCAAAAGAAAGTTCAAAGTGTTCTCCAAACCCCATTTATACATTGATATCCTTCTGGATCCAGGCGTTTTAAATTTTAATGGAAATTTCTATGTTAACAGTAGTTAAAGTTATCATGTTTTTAATACATTTTGTGAAAATCGTAAATTGTCAAAAATATTTTTCTGCCAAATGAAAGACCAAGGATCCTAGTTAACCCCACATATACTTTCGTGCCTGTTTGGACCCATCTGTCTAACACCTTTTTCAATTTGAAGTATTTCCGAATTCGTTTGTTTTTTATAGTTATAAAATGTAATGTTAAGTTGCATGGAACTTTTGTGGGACAAGAGTTATAATCAAAATTTCACTACCAGAATAAAGGTCAAAGTGTTCTCTTTAACCCAATATATACATTTGTAACCATAGGACTCACCCGTATAAAACTTTTACATTTAGAATAAGAATACTCCTGAAAGTTACTTTACTTCAATCAAATTTATAGTTCACTTGTGTAGAATTTTTAATGTCATAAGAGGTTAAACATATTTTACCATCAAAAGGAAGATCAGTTTAACACTATAAACACTTTTAGAGTCTTTTGAATCCTTCTATTTAAGAATTTTTCTATTTGAATGGATAAACTTCTGAAAATTATAGTTTTTGAAATAGTTTTAAATCGAAAATTTAAGTTCAATAAAACTGTTATGGGTCTAGAGGGATTAAGAAATTCTCTCTACTGCAAATAAGTTTGAAGTATTTTCTTTAACCCCATAGTTATTCTGGTACCTTTTTGGCCTCATTTGTTTACCACTTTTGAAATACTCTGGAAAATGTTCGTTTTTACCACATTGTGAAATATGAATCAAGGTTATAGTTCAATTGATTAGATCTTTTAAAAGACAAAAGTGATTTAATATATGATACTACCAAAAGAAAGGTCAAAGTGTTCTCTTTTATTCCATATAAACTTTTGTACCTGTTTGGACCCATCTATTAAACACATTTTTAATTTAAATGGAAATACTCGCAAAATTATGTGTAAATTCGTAATTTTATCAAATTTCATGTTTAGCAAAATAGAACTCTTGTGTTTCAAAAGAATTTTTAAGATATTTTACCACCAAATAAAAGTTAAAAATGTGCTTTTTAACCCTATATACACTTTAATGCCTGTTTGGACTCATCTGTTCAGCGGTTTCTTTGTTTGAATAGAAATACTCTGTTAAAATTTTATGTGAATTCCAGTTTTTACTAAAATTTGATATTTAATGCGTTAGAATTTCTACGGGTAAAAGCTATACAAAATATATTACCACCAAAAGAAAGGTCAAAGTGTTCCCTTTCATCCAGTATGTACCTTTGTAACTGTTTAGACCCATCCGCTTAACACTTTTTCAATTTGTATAAAACTACTTACAAAGTTCTAAATGTGTTTTATAAAGAATTTTTTTATTTGCACGATTTCAATTGTGATTAAATGTCAAATTTGACATTCCTTTGTTACAGTGATAGACAAAAGTAAATATGATAAGATTGAAAATGAACTCTCGAATCATAATTTCTTATATTTCAATTAAAAAGTTTATGACTTTTAACGTTTTAATTTTAAGTTTTGATTTATATTTAATTTTATTAATTTAATTATTCTTAATTAATCGAATATGCTAATTAAATCATTTTAACCTAAAAAATTAATCTAAACAAGTATTTCACTCAACCGGTTAATCCTTAATACGCAACCAATGATCTAGTGATTTGAATTGAAAAACAACATGAATTTTTGATAGTTTAACGATCTAGAGACAGAGGAGGGTGAGAGTCATATCATTTTTGCTTAATTTAAAAAAAAATATAGTAGATGACAGCCTATGAAGGCAGGTGACAATGACCCCAACAACACAACGATGATTGTATGCGTTTCTCAGGTAGTTTTTATTTTAATAATGCGATTTGTCATCAAACAACAAAAAGCAAAATAACTAAATTCTTAAAATTTATTTTAAAGACAGACAAAGACAACAACAACAACAACAATAAATACTATTAATGCATTTTATGATTTTTTTATATCTGCATATGTATATGGGGAATTTTTGGAAATGCGTCACTGGTTTCAGAGAGTATGAGTGAGAGAAAGAGCGGTACATGTGAAATTTCATATTTTGGCATTAATTGCGTAGTTTGTGTTTTTTTGTTTTAAGTGTTTTTTCTCTTATTTTCTACAGATAAATTGTCAAAAAAAAGTAAAATGTTTTATTTTTCTTTTGAAATGCAACTTTTTTTATTATTATTAACAATCAAGGTCGGTCAGTGTTATAGATAAAGTTTATACGCCAAAAGAGAGCATTCGGGGGAGAAAGAGAAGTTTCAAAATTAAATTTAAAAAACCCGTATAGAAGTTTTATAAAATTAATCTTAAACTTATTATTATTGTTGTTGTTCTTGTTGTAGTTGTTAATTTTTGGTATTATTTCAATTAAAAAAAAAACAAAATTAACAATTAAATAAAATAAAAAAGAAATTAATGCAAATGACGTTTGTTTGCTTGTTTGTTTTTAATGTATGTGTAGATGTCAAAATTTATATTAAAAAAATACACTCACACACTAAAATAAAAAAAAACAAACAAATGTCATTCAACTGTATATTGTTGCTGTTTTGATGCATACAAAGAAACATACACACAAACCCATAAATAAATTTAAAAAAACACACACTAAACGCCATTTTTTCGCCCATTTTATAAATCACTGTCTTTTTTTATTTGTTTATTATTTCTCTTTAAGCTAAAAAAAGAGCTTTTTCTTTTGCATTATTTTTCATAATATTTTGAAACATAAAGTTTTGGATCTTTGAATTAGAAAAAAATTAATAAAAAATCAATTAATTCTTAAAATTAATACATCAAATACCAGAGTTGCATAGAATTGGAGTTTGTGTGTAGCAAAAAATAATATTTCTTAATGCAACTCTGCATGTTAATATTATTAAATATTATTCTTTTTGGAGAGATTGAAATAAAATTATTTCGACTTTAAATTAATGGAAAATGTCCTCCAGACCTAAAGAAATAAAATGTTATATTGAACTTTGTTTAATTAATTCATTAAAATAACTAAACAGACGGATGGGCAGACATTTGTTATATAGCAATGTTAGAAGTTTTCGGCAATTTGGAACCATGTATATTAAAGCCTCTAAACAGTCGTATCATAACCCGAAATCCCGATCTTAAAAGATAAATAGTATGAAGTGCAATATTTTGTTTCAATATTTTAAACTGCTAGTTAAACGGATGGAAGGACGGACAAGGACCAATACATGATATAAATGGGTCCGTGCATGTGTTACAAAACCTCAAAATAAACTAATAGACTCTTCAGATAAAATAGCAAAAGGTAACAAATCGTTTTAAATCATATCATAAAGTCAAGCATTCCGACAGAAGGACGGACATTATTACAACAAATGCAAGAAATATTTCTAGACTATAGAATGTTATTTTGAAAGTACAATTCCTGACAATATAAACGACATATTATAAACAGTAACATGTACTTGTTATGGACCTGTTGGAATTAAAATGTAAATAGCAATTTATAGAAATTGAAAGAAATTGAATTCGCCTTCGAATTAATTAAATTGAACTGAAAGTTGCATTAAATGGAAATTTATTTCCAAAATTATATTACCATTAAATGCAACACTGCAGCTTTAAGTTTTTTTCTTATCTGTAATATTCAACATTAATTTTGTAATATAAGTAAAAATAAAACAAATTCGCCACATTCATTTAAAAACCAGGACGAATGAACGGACAGTTTTATAAGTAATTAGCAAAAGATTCTTTAAATTTTAAACCAGTTATTAAAAGTTCAATATCTCTAAATATTGTCTATATATTTCAAATCTCAAAGCAAACTTTTCAAAACCTTCAGATCTTAAAACATATGTGGAAATAAAATTAATATTTTTGCATAATTATTTCAAAAATCTAGTTTGGCGGACGGAAAGACGGACATTATTATAGACATTAGATTATCTGTTTTGGACCAATGTATGTTTTTTCTTAATACATGTTTTCCATTTGTTCATGTTTGCGTTACAAATCTTAAAATAAACTGATAGACCCTCCAGATTTTAAATGTTAAATGGTTTGAGTAACAAAATCATTTGAAATTATTGTTGTAAATTATTTTATAAAAGACAGACAATTAGACAGAAGGACGGACATTATTATTAACACTGTAAAGACTTTTTCTGGACTATAGATTGATGTTTTAAAAATGCGAGTTCCTGCAATGAAGAGAATTCGCCTTTAAATTAGTCACCAGAGTTGTATTAAATGGAATTTTATTTACAAAAATCCAATAACTTTTAATGCAACACTGCTGCTTTAAGGATTAATCTTGTTTGTTAAATTTTATAATTAATTATAATTATTATAATAAAAATGTTATATTATAATTAAAATAAATGTTCTTTTCTCAAATTTTTTTTGTATTTTATTATCTTCAATTTAATGTTATCAATATTTTTTTTTTGAAATTGTCGCAAAATTTTTCGCCTTGTTGCATTATTTTAATTATGAAAAATATTTTACACCAAGTAACAATTCAGAAGCTAAAACGCATTTTAATATTTTGAAATGACTAATAAAGTCTATTTTTATTTGATGCCCTTTTTAACATTATAAATTTGGAACTTGTATTTTAAACTCACTTCAAAGAAACGAAAAAATTAAAATTTTGATTGATATGTTTTTTTAGACAGAACAAGAAAGAGAGAGACAGAATGATAATTAAACAATAAAACAGATATTAAACTTTTAAACTTTGGGTTCAAGTGTATGAAATAAGATTTTAGCATTAAAACTTTCAAGTTTTGTATTTTTTAATTACCTTCATAAATTTTATTAAAAACAACTAAGTAAGAACATGAATATGAAGTCAAAACGATCGTATAATTCACTACGATCATAGCAAACTTTTTTAGACTGAAAATCACTTAACTAAAGAAAATCGTCAGAATCTTATAAGATTTAATTTTTAGCTGTTTAAGAAAATCCAGTCATTAAGACGGACTGAAGGCTGTTATTTAGGAAACTCAATTTCAAAAAATTTGACGTGTACGATCTTGTCGATCTGAAGTAATAAAATGAACTTTAAATTTTAATAATTTAAAAAAGTTCTCTTCTCGTATTTTGGGTGTACTGGAGGAAACTAAGTTTAGATCCTAGAGAGATATTGGTAAAGTAAAAGTTGTACGATCTTGTTCTATACATTAAATCCGAATTTTTTGTTGATTTCAGAAGTTTAAAAATAATTCAAACAAATATTACATCAATTCATTGCGAAATTCTAGAAGTGCGGACGGACACCTTTATATAAAATAGACTTTAATATGCTTTCTTAAAATATCGATTACTAACAATTCGGTCTATATATAACAAATGTCAAAATTAAGGTTTCAGACTCGCCAGATCTTAAAAGTTATATAAGAAGTCATAGATATAAATTTATTTGAATTCGTTCCGTAAAGCTAAGTAACCAGACGGCAGGACGGACATAATTTTAAGCAACTGAAATCACATTCGTTGATTATAGGAAGATAATTTTACAATATGATATCTTACAATATAGTCCGTATATAAAAAACCCAAAAACTGACTTATCATAACCTCCAAAACTTAAGAGATAAAATTTTATATAAACAAAACTTTGTAAAGTTAACTATACAGACAGATGGACGGACATATTTATATAAAATTGGTAATAGTTTCCATAAATATAGAACGATATTCTTAAAAATTAATTTCTTATAATATTTTCAAGTATTATAAATCTCAAACTCAGGACCTTCTGAACTTTAAATTAAACTATTAACAAAAGCAAATTTTTTCATTATAATTTAAAAAAAGTTGTTCAAGCGGACAGAAGGACGGACATAATTATACACATTTGGAAAGCTATTCATGCAGTATTAAAAAATATTTATATAGCATGATTTCTTGCAAAATTTTCAATGTATTACATATATAAAAATTTGGCTGTCAGAACTTCCCAGGTCATAGCAAATGAAATTGTATATATAGAAAAGAACTTGATTAATTATTTCGTAAAACTAAAGAAACAGACGGACTTTCAGACATTGCTATATATAGGAATGGTAAAAGATTTTGTGGATAAAGGACAATATTTTGAAAGATCTAGATTTCATAATATTGTTTACATATAACAAACCTCAAATGGACTTATCAGAAGTTCCATATTTTAAAGGATAAATAAGTTATAACAAGTAGAATAATTTTCATAAGTATTTCAAAAAGCTTGTTAAACAGATGGAAGGAAGGACTTTATTATAGGTTATTAAGAAGCTGATAGTGGACTTTAGAAAAATATTTTAAAAAAATATAGTTTCCTAGATTTGAGTCCATGTATTTCAATCATCAAATATATTTGTCACAACCGCCAGATCTTTAGACATAAGCAGCCGTATAAACAAAAAATTATTTAATTATTTCATAAAGGCGCACATCTTTATATGGAAATGATAAACGATTTTATAGATAAAGAACTTTATTCTGAAAGATCGACTTCCTAATTGAGTGTCTTCATATTATAAAGAGAAATACGTTTCAGACTTTTGACATTAATGGGTATAAATATTATTTAAATTAGTAATTAAAGTAGAATATGCAGACGGAAGGACGGACGCCATAATGTGCAACTAGAAGATCATACATAGACAGTGGATATATATTCTAAAAGAAGGATTTCTCTTAAAATTATATGTATATTTAAAATGTCATACAACCTTTTCGAACCCCCAGATCTTAAAAAAATTAATGGTAACATGAAATTTTTTTAGAAATCTATTGAAATGGACGTAAGGCGGAAGGACAGAAGGACGGACATGATTTTTAGTGAAATAGTAATATCTTTTGGACCAAAGTATCATTTTTTTATTTAATGATATCTAGTGAATGGTTTCGTGTATAAAAAATATTAAAATTAAATTCTAGATTCAACAGATCTTAATATTTAAAATGCAGTAGGAAAAATTTAATTATGAATTTTTTATTATTACATAAAGTCAAGTAACCGGACGGAAGGACGGACATCATTATAACCAATTGAAAGACATTTTAAGAATTGTGAAATCATATTTTAAAAATAGCATTTCTAGCAAAATTATTGATATATGTATTTTGAACTGTAAAGTAGGCTTTTTAAGGATCTAAAGAAATTTAAAAGATAAACAGAAATATATCTTTTTAACAATACAGACAGAAAGACGGACTTTATTATAACCAATTTTTTTAATGCACCTTGTCTCCAGGCAGTTTAATAGATAACGTGTAGATTCTAACCTTTATTTGTATATGCTAAAATGATTTTTTTTACTCTATTTTGGACTTGTTGAAATAAACAGCATATCAGAAAAGGGGGGTTGAAAATTTATTTGTTTGTAAACCAAACAGACGGAAGGACGGACATTATTTCTGGTCAATTATGAATCTTTTTCGATCCAAGCTATGATTTTCTTAATAAACGATTTCTAAAATTTTGGTCTGATGTATTTAAAAAATCTTAAAGTTAAAGTATAAAAAAAACAAATTTATTTATAATTATTTCGTGAACTCAAATAACCAGACATAAAGAGGGAAAGCTTTTTGTGGACTATAGAATAATATTTTGAAAGTATGATTTTTAAAAATATTGACCATATATATTTTAAACACCAAATAAGACTTCTTACGGGTCTGCTGAAGTTAATGGGCCAAAAGGACATTTTTTGTTTTAAATCCCAACTAAACAGATGGACGGACATTATTATAAACAATTGGAAGGTGATTTGGGGATAATAGAATGATATTTGAAAAATACGATTTCTAACAAAATCATTGATATATTGTAAATATTGGAAAAGCCAGGATTTCGGAACTTTTGAAATAAAAATGTGAACAGTAAAAGAGGTGAAAATTTATTATATATTATTTTTTTAACCAAACAGACGGAGGGACAGATATTTTTTAAGGCGATTTTTATGCGCTATTTGGCTCAAGGCGGTTTATGAACAAAGTGCTGATTCTAAACTATATATGTGCATGTATTGAAAGGTATATGAAAAATGTTTGATACTCTATTACGGGCCTGCGGAAATTAAGAGGTGTAAAAATAAATATATTTGAAACCAAACGGACGGAAGGACGGACTTTAGTAGAGGTAATTGGTAAGACATATATGACTCTAGGCGGTTTGCAAATATAGAGCAGATTCTAACCTTTCCGAGCATATATTACAAAGTATATTAAAGTTATTTAATACTCTCTAATTTAGTACCCTATAATAAGTTATTCAAATTTAAATTAAGCGGATACTTTTTTTCAAAATATTAATTTGTTGCTTTTATTTAAATGTTAATACAATTATTATTATTTTTTTATTAATTATTATTGTTTAAAAATATTGTTGTTGCTATTATTTTCTTTTTGACTAAACAAGTCTAAAAGCAGAACGCAACCTGACGTGACGTGATTTGCCGCCTGAAAAACTTGTTTAAGAGATGAAGAAAAAAAGTGTATTTTATTTGTGTTCTTTTTAATACCCTACACCATCATAGATGGTTGGGGTATTAGGCGTTTGTGCTAAAATTGTAGCGGGCAGAGAAAAATGTGCAATTATCACTTTTATATATATATATATATATATATATATATATATATATATATATATATATATATATATATATATATATATATATATATATATATATATATATATATATATATATATATATATATATATATATATATATATATACCATTCGACGTTGGATCACTTTTCGTGTCGATTTAGCGATGTTCTGTCTGGTCTGACTGTCCATGTACACCTTCTGAACATACAGGCCGCATCTTAATGAAATTATGACATTTGGCCGATGCCAATTGCAGTTGGTGATGATGGGTCCATTATCTCGAAATGGGGATTTAAGGTCACAGAAATTCTAATATAAAGTTGTTTTAAACAAAATTTGGCACGAGTTAGTTCTATAATAATTTAAAACTATGTGCCAAATTATACGAGGATCGGTATATTTTTTATAAGTCCAATAAAACCCCCTCTTCCAAATATCACTTTGAAGGGCTTAAAGAAATGATCAAGTCAAGAAAAAATAGTCATGCGAAATTTCACGAGGGTTGCTCCATAATTTCTTCTAGCTCCCATATAACGTCTATATAAAAATTCCTTTAAGAATTCACTTATCCCACATGAATGTGGAATAAGCACAGGTGGTTTATAAAATTTTTGGTGGCTACCACTTACAAACAACATGTGGTGTAGGGTATTAAATAGACGGACTTGACAGACTATAACTTCTTACTTGTTTTTTACTTTTCATACAAAATAACAAATACAAATTTCATGTTTTTTTCTTTTAATTTTGTTTTTTTCTGCTGTGAATTTTTATTTTATTTATAAATAAATTTTCAGTTTACTGTGGAACCGAAAAAAAAAGTAGTTTATTTTATTTATTTTTTTGGTTGGTTGACTAAATCATTTGTTGCCGGTTGTTTGAACGTTGTATAGAGTCAATTATAATAATAATAATATTGTCTGTCATTAAGTCTGTCTATCCCACCGTCCGTCTGTCCTGGTTTGTTGTTGTTAATGACCATCATGAATTTTTTTTAAAGTACTAGAAAATATGTACTTACTAACACATACATACAACTACATACACTATATATTGTATCTATGTGTGACTATTTCAATAATAAAAAAGAATTATCTGTTCTCATTGTTGTTTTTTTTTGTATTTATTCATAATTTCATTTCATTTCATTTGTTTTTATTTAGCTTCTTTATTTTTCTTGTTCTTCTTTAGTTTTACTCATTATTTACATTAAATTTATTATAATTCAGAGTTGTATTTAATGTTTATATGTTTACTTGTATGTGTGTGTTTGTATCTAATTTTATTCATTCCATCAATTTTTTTCTTCCGCCCTTTTACGTCTATTTGTTTGTGGTTTTGTCTCCCTTTAGTTTTCTTCTTCTTCTTTTTTAATTATTGTGTGAAATTATTATTGTTTTGTTGTAATTTTACACAATTAGAAATTTTGAATAATCGTTTCTTTTTTCTATTTTTAGTGAAATTTCTAAAATCGTTTAGAAAATTTCTCTTTCATTTTTGATATTTAATTTTTTTGAAGGGAAAACATTTCTTTCAGTGTATTTTGTACGCATACAGGTGTTTACTATTAAGAATACTTATATATGTATTTTTGTCATGTACTCTACTGTCTTGAGAAAAAACATTTTTATTGTTAAGTCATAAAACTTGAATGGAAAGTCCATTGAAATTTTGTAATAAAATGATTTTTTAAAATTCTTTAAAATCGCAAGTTCTATAATCGTGAAAATGCCAAACAGATCAAAACGGAATTTGATTTTGATCACTCCACTTTGGATAATTCCAATTTAATCAATCTGTAAGTTTAGCTGTTATATCACACGAATCTTGCATAAAAATTCTCTCTCTTCCGCTCTCTTCTGTCACAGAACTGCGAATGACATCAACGATTTTCGCCGATCGATTTAAACGATCAGTGCACAGGTATTTTTAATTATCCTACACATGCAAATTGCAGTGGTAAAGCAGCTCTGGACGATGAAGACATTTATTGATGTTTTCTCGACTTCGAGAGTTTTGCGTCAAACCCTCTCCCATTGATGAATGTTAAGAAGGTATAGATCCAAATGGCTGACATTTTATGGAAAATACTTCCGATTTCCCTAAAGACGTTTAAAATTATGATTAAGTTGCTCAACTGATTGGAATTTTTCAAACTCTGAAATGTAGAATTAAGCTATTTGTAAGCACTTTATATAAAATGAGTTGAGGTATACATGGACTAGCAAGACAAAGCTTTAAATATATAAGACTTTTCAGCTTTGTTTCAGTTTCCTTAATCATTTTTCCTTAAAACTTTAATTCTAGCTACTTCTAGCATGAAGTAGTTTTATATTCTTCTTAAAACAACGCCCTCTATGTGAGATGTAGTGGTGGGGAACTTTGCTAATTATGCATTCCCTGTGGTATCGAGACACTTACTGACTATTGTCTGGTTTTCAACTCAAATGGCATAAATCTCTTATAAATAAATGAATTATCGACGATTTTTAAGTGAACCAAATTCATACAAATACGATGTTTAGCACAAACGATTTTGGAAAAAGGGCGAAATCGATTGGAACCTTTATTTCAGTTCAACGTAGCTCCCATACAGAGACATTTTCGAAAATCTTTTTAAAATACTGCAGTAAATCCGAGGATCGGTTCATAATAAACTCCATTTCCACAAATCACCTTAAATGCTAAAAATCTGTCATTAATATGGGAATTATGAGTATGATACTTTAAATAAACATTGTTTTTACAAATACAAATTATTGAAACAAATTGTATGAGGGTTGGTCCATATATTTTCATGACTTTGTATTGTGTTTCCTCCGATATCTTTTTATTTAAATTTCTTTTGAAATACAACTCTGTGTAGGTAAATAACAGTGTTGCCAGTTATTAATTTCTGTTGGCAATTAAAAGTATTTTAAAATTAAACTCTGTGTTTTTCTTGAAAACAGTGTTGTCACTTTTGAATAGCGAACCCATTTAATTCGTTTAGACTTGTTCTCTTTTTTTAGTTAAGTTTAATATTCTTCTAACAACGCTATTAAATGTCTGTTAACTTGGCTTTTTTTAACGCTTTTTTCATTTTGTTAAAGGTTGTACTAATAATTATTATTGTTAATTTTGTGTTTGTGTGTGTAAGAGTAACTAAATGTTTGAGTATTTGTGTTGGTTATATGAGTATTTTAAATAAAGTCGCGCATAAAGAATTTGAGTCTCAGAAATCACGCTTTAAATAAATTGTTGTTGTTCTTTTTTTTTCATTATTTTTGTTGTTTTCTTGACTTTTTTCTGTGCGATACCAAAATTAAAGTTTTTAACCTGTTTTGTTTTTAAAGACCGGTTTATTATGAAAAAACTTTATTTAGTAGATTCTTATTGTTATAAACTTTTTTTCTTTATGTTCAAAATTTATATGAAAATAAAAAAATTAAAATAAAAAAAAATACACTTTGCTTAATCATCATTATGAAACTCTTCAATTTTCAACCACGATCAGAAACTTAAATGGAATTTTTGTTAATACAAAAAGTTCTTAAGTTTATTGTCTACTGAAATAAATAATAAACGAAAACCAAAAACGAATCAAAAATAAAAAATAAAAAATAAAAAAACTTAAATTTAAGAACGCAAAATGAAACTTTCCTGTCTTCGCATTTTTATTCTTTTTTTGAGCGGGAATTCGTGGGTAATTTGTGGCCAAAAAAAAAAAATATTTAATTGAAAGAAATATTTTTTGGTAAACAACTTAAAATAACAAAAACAATATATTTTTTAATTTCCTTTCACTTTATAGCTGAATTTTTTGTTTAAGTTATAAACTCCCTTCCTAAGAATCGCACACAACGAATCCTTTAGTCTGACCAAAGGATTAGTTGTTAATTTCCAAATATCTGATTCCAAATGATGAAACGACGTTGGTCTAATAATGGCGGTTTTGCCGCTTTAAAAATGTTAGAAGAATCCTCCTCCGAAGTAACATCCTCCTCAAACGGTTTGGTCTTGTCTTCAGATATCAACATGTCACCCTCATCTTTGGATTCACCCGTTTATGGTGATCAGGAAATGTGGCTGTGTAATGATTCAGCTTCATATAATAACAGTCATCAGCATAGTGTTATAACCTCCTTACAGGGTTGTACCTCATCGTTGCCTGCCCAAACCACCATTATACCCCTAACAAATAATGCCTCCCTAAATGGTAATCAAAATTATACAAACGGTTCAATGAATACAAATTTAACGGGCGGTGGCAATAATGCTGGCAGTGTACCAGGCATGACATCCTTAAATGGTTTGGGTCAAGGTATACAAGTAAATAATCACACAGCCCACAATCACAGTCACCACCTCAACAGCAATAGTAATCACAGTAACAATAGTAGTCATCATACAAATGGTCATATGGGTACTGGTGGTGGCGGCGGCGGAGGTGGTGGTGGAGGTGGCGGCAATGGTGGTAATATGAATATTAATGGTCCCAATATTGTGACTAATGCCCAACAGTTATCCTCGCTGCAAGCGAGCCAAAATGGTCAGGTTATACATGCCAATATTGGTATACACAGTATAATCAGTAATGGATTAAATCATCACCATCATCATCATATGAATAACAGTAATAATATGATGCATCATACGCCCAGATCTGAATCAGCAAATTCCATATCATCAGGTGAGTTGTAAATTATAAAAAAATAATAAAATAAATTAAAGAAAATTTAAAATTTTTAATTGTTGAGATCCTTGATGTTCTTGAATTGTAGGAACATATTTAAAGGAGAACGGAAATATTCATAGAGGGAGCTGTTTTTGTTCAATACCATTTATAATAAATTATCTTAAGATCCTCTATTTAGAACTAAATAAAAATTAGAGAGTCTTAATGCAAAAGACACAGAAGTTTTGTATATTTCTGTACTCTTGGGAAGAGCTCTCTAAATTTTGTTTTCACGTTTTAATAAACTTCTATTTGAGGTAAAAATAAATCTTTATCTAAAGATCCTGAATAAAATACTGTGAAAGTGTTCGATGGTCTGGTCTCAAATACTTCATTCAATGATTTTTTATACATTTCTTTCATTACTTTAGTTGTTACTATTCATTTATTAAAAAATTCCGCTATACCCCAAAATTAAAGAATCAGTGTTACTAAGTTCCATAAGGTCTGACAATAACTTCAATGAGTTTAAGATTTATCTTTGACTTTATTTTTTATCTGAATATACGTCATGTTTCCTAAAATTGTCCACAATTTATTAAGCAACAATTTCAAATCGTTATTTAAAGGTTAAACAATTAAAATTGTTTTGAGGCCTCATGTGGATCCTACTGGCTTCTGAGTTGAGGCGGAATCTTACTGAAAACAGGACGGTCGATTTTGGTACATTGAAAGGTTTAACGGTTTTGCCATAGATACCGATATTGATGATATACCTCTAATAAAGTCTGCAGGACATTTTTTAAAGCAGAGGAAGCACTTTTTGTGTTCTTTTAGATCCGGGGAATTACTTGTTGGGTTCCTTTAAACAAAGATAATCGGTTAAGGTACATCTTTTGCCTACCAACATAAACGCCTTTTTACTGTTGTATCATTTTATATCTTAACTGATTCCCGATAAACACAACTGCAATGACGTCCTTAGATTATCACTACCTTTTTCTTATCTGAAATATATGTCGGGATTAAGGTTGATGAGCCCAAATTTACCATTTACCATGTTACGTATTTGGTTGATTTTTGTATTGCACAGTTGAAAGAAATCCATTGTAATACGGCACATGTTCCCTTGTAATCGTCTGAAGCAAATTTAATAGCTCTTTTTTTGGACGTACAAAAAGTGTTTCATTATTTTAAGAATTAAAGAAAATGTTTGTTGAAACATTAACGTCTATCGAATACTGTGTGATAATATCAATCGTTTACCTTCCAAACATCTGTACTAAGTGTTGTCGACATAAATGATATATGTGGAATATGTTGCCCAAATCTGCATTATTAATTTAGTTAGATCCAAGGGCGTGACCTACACCCATCACACTTGGGTCCATATGTAGTTGATGTCGTGCTGTTTCCCCAAAAACAATCAATTAATACGACTGCTTTACAGCGATCTGCAAGAGGGCATCTCCAAACCAAGCCCTAACTGAAAGGAAAGAAACAGCGACTCCAGATTCACGTTACAAAGATCATCTTGTTTTAGAGTGTAAATTCTAATTGCTGGACAGTGATACACCAGTATCTGCCCTTATAAACTATACTGTATAGAAATTGGATAACTACTTGATCCTTCGAGAACTTCGACACAGTGAACCATCATATTTGTGCTTGTCTTTCTAGCCCCTCTGCAAGGTATTTCTCGGCACAGTGACCTTGACCAGGAATCAAAATCAGCCTTATTAACTTGTATATCCAATTTTCATTATGCTCAAGACTATTTGTTACAATTATTTTTAAACTTTAATATTCGCCGCACAAAAAAAAAGAGAACAAACGACAAAAATTCTGATTTAAGTATTGATTACTATGGTGACATTTGAGTAACCTTGATATCAAGTCCTTGACCAACTGCAGTATAAACTTTACCTAGTTTTTAAGTAGTAAATGAAAAAATATATGTATTGAAAAGTAAATATGTATACAAAAATTCCAACAACACTCTTGAATACATATAGAGAAGAAAAATTTAGGACAGGGTCATATGAGAAAAAATACAAAAAAAGTGAATGTAAATGTAAACTTTGTATTTTATTAAAGATATAGATTGATTCTTGATAATTAATTGTTATTAAATTAAATAATATATTTCCATATTTTTAATAAAATATTTAATAAAAAACTCTATGATTTTATAACTTTTTCTTTTAAAAACATTTTAACAATTTTACCAGATGAAAAAAAAAAACAAAAACAAATACAAAAAGTGTACATAATTTACCTTGTCCTCCGTGACAATGATGCACTTACGTTAGGTCAAATATTACACTCGTAACCTAAATTCGTAAAACAACAATAATAAAGACACAACAGAGCAAGAGCATGAATAAAGAAAACTAACAAGAGAGAATATTCAAGAGAAAAAAGAGAGAGTTTGTGTGAGAGTAAAGTGCATATAAAATGCATATATACATATGTATGTACACATGTATATAAGTATGCATCAATAAATTGTTTGTTATGTTTACAAAATCTTATTGTTGTTGTTGTTATTATTATTTTGAAAGCTTGTTTTTGTATATATTGTTTTTGTTATAATGTAATAAAATGCATTCAGCAACAAATACTAAACATTGACACGAAGTGCAATCGTTAAAAAAAAACACACATTCACACTAACCTATACAAATACAACATAAATTTACAATATTTTACGAACAAGCGGTCAAAGTCATCATGTGTTTGATTCGGTTTTTTGTTGTTGGTGTTGTTGTTTTGTGTTCTTTACTTTATAAATAAATGTTTATGGTTTGATTGTTTTTGTAAATTTACTTAACATGAAGGACATTTTTTCGCACTTGAATAATTTTTATTCAGTTGTTTTTTTTTTTTGTTATTGTTTTTCAAATAAAATTAATTTTCATTAAATTCATTAAACTAATTAATTAAACCCCAAACAAATTTTATTGATAATAAAAAGCTTAAAAAATTTATGGTTTTAACACTAAATTTGTTTTTGTTTTCATAAAAAAACATCTCTGTTGTAAAGTATAAACAGAGTTGTACCTTTTACTTCAATTACTTCATACAGAGTTGCATTTTTCCTAAGAATTATTTAATTATAACTTATTTATTTCATAATTTATTTATTATTTTAATTTTATAACTAATAAAATTACATTATATTTGTTTTATTATAAAACTTTTGTCTGTTGCGTTATTCATTTTTATATTGCAGCAAAAAAGGGGTAGACGAACTATTACCTCTATTTGATTTTGTTTTCGTTTAAATAGTTTTTTATTTCTTTTAAAATAAACAGCAAAAATTTAATTTGTTTTTTTTTTCATTCTATTTTTCATTTTAATTTTAGTAGTCATTGCACTCTTGTGCACATGTTGTTAAGTTTGCTTTAGTTCGTTCATTATTTATTTCGTTTGTTTGTTTGTTTGCAGTTATTCTACAGTTACAGAGTATTTAAATAATTTATTCATTAAATTAATTAAATGAATATTGAAATGTCCAATATTTTTTTAATTTTCGAACTAAGCATCGCACTTTGTTTGGTTAGCCAGTCTGCAATGTCATTCCCGGCATAGGTTTTCTTACCAGGAATATTAATTACCAGCGTACTGAAGTGAAGTGTATTCTGGTATTTTCATTATCCTCCTTTCGAAACTAATGACAGTGATCACAGAAAATGTCATGGAGTCGAGCATTGTAGAATATTCGACTGGATTTTCATTGATTTCTCTCCTGAAATAAATCAAGTTTAGCACAAGTTATTGTACAGTTTTCAACAACTCGTAACACAAAACGTTCTTCTAATTCCATCAAATACAAAGCAAGGTAATGCTTTTCCGTATCACCGTTGATTTGACTGGTAAACTGATAGTGTTAAGGATAAAATCTGTGTTAAACGGTAGTAAAGTCGAAATTTTTTATCCTTTTGATTGGTCTTGCAACAGGTTTGCCGATCGTTTTCATGATGAATGAATATGGTCTTATGTCTAGTATGATATTTTGCTTGATTTTCATTAAAACTTGTTTACAAACCTATCAGCTGTCTCCGGTAGCTTGTCTTTGCTTTCTAACTCAATATTAATAGCACTGAACGTATAAAATACTTGGAGTCAAAATGTGCAAAAAATTATTATTTCGATGTGCGAAATGATCCTTAAAATTATATATAGTATTTTTTAGTCCTGTACATGAAATTGCTCCGATTTTAAGGTTCATAATAAACTAAATTAATTTCTTTGCGCACTCTTAAAATAAAGCGCATTCTGCTTTATTCAATATAAATTGTAGTCTTAGGGCACAAGGTGGTTTTTGACCGGTCTCTCCTTTTGATTTCCTGAACAGAACTCGTGGTTTGCTTATGTTAATTGTCCATCAATCACGGAGCCTTGTATTGACAGCCACCTTCGTAGAGTAATGCTTTTCATTCTTAATCTTTTATGGTTTATGCGCAAATAAGCGCAACATCCGATTTTTTCAAATAAAAAAGACTATCAACCGTTTACGCGTGCCCAATAATGAAAATTTGCATTAAATATTAGCACTCTTTTGTAAATAATTCTCTTATGAAATTACACATTCCCAGGCCTGGTTAAATAGATTGTGTGTGAATGTGCCTGACATGCAGGCTTGCATTTATGTGCATTTTTACGTTTATATATATATTTTTTATTTTGTTTATTTTTTTCGTATGCATGCATGCATACGTACAAGTGTGTGTGTGTTTGTATAAGTGAGTATGGATGACTGTGAGAATTTAAATATGTATGTAGATGTAGAAAAAATGTGCATACATGAACTTGTAAATATCTGATTATAGACGACATTTGCAATTGAATTTAAAGTTGTTTTTTTTGTTATTGATAATGTAGTTGTAGTTGCTGTTGGTGTTGTTGTTGTTTTTGTTATCATACAGAGTTGTATTAAGAGATGATGTTACTGCAATTACAAAAGCAACAGAATAATTCCAGCTATAGCAGCAGCAGCAGTTGTTCATTGGTGTTGTTGTAGTTGTTGTTTTTATTATTATTATTTTCTTCTTTGTTGTAATAAGTAGAAATAAAATAAATTCCAAAACCTACCCCAAGAATTTTTTTAGTTGCTGCAGTTTTATTATGTCATTTATTATTATTATTATTTTTTCACTTTACTGTTCTGTTCTTTGCCTTTGCCTTTGTTGTGTTGTAGTTGTTATTGTTATTGTCATAGTATTTGTTGTGCAATTTGTTTTTTTTTATTAATTCATAATGTTACGATAAGTGCATAAGAAGAATATGACGAAAATAAATATGCATTTCATTGATATTAAAAAAAAACTATATTCAAAGAGAGATAGAGAGAGAGAAAGAGTGATGGAGTGTGAAAAAGAGAATGGTATGGGACTGACAGTTTAAGTGACAGCTGAAAATAGAGGGGTGCATATTTAATAGGTCTTTTAATAAAGAATTAATAATAAAATATTCATGTCTGAATATTTTACATTATTAACATGAAAATTCTTTATTATCGTATTTTAATTGAAGTGATTATTTTTATAAAATTGGCGTTAAAAAATAAAACAAGAAATGTAGTTATGAAAAAAAAATAAAATATATATAAATGAACGCTTTGTTGTGAAGTAGAAAAAATGGCTGGACTTGAAAATGTGTCACGCTATATAAAGATCTTTTGAAGTGACCGCATAACTATTTGTCTTGATTAAAAATAATTGTGGAAAGATTTGTTCTAGGAATTAGTTTAATGAAACAATAAAAACATATATATATTTTTTATATGTGAGTTTTATGAATGAAAAAAGGGAAAATATCGGTCATTACTATTACTTTTGCGATTATATAGTTTAAATGGCAGGGTATCCCAAGATGATTCCTTTCCATATTATTATCTATAACTTCGTACAAGAAATAGAGGTCTTTGAATCCTTAATATTCACACAGCTGCTTTACGATCCCGACGAAGGTTATAATACTTAATTCAGTATTGGATAGCATAGGGCGAAGTTAAGGTAATATTTTCTGCATAGACGGCTTAAAGACACTTAAGATTCATTTAAAATTCTTGTTATCAATTATGTCTCATATATATATTTCACTTGCTCAAAGTCTTTACAACAAAAAGACATATCTTTTCGCTTAACGAAGTATAGCGTAATTAAGCTTTTTTTATTTTTTAGAATTTTAATAACAGAAAGAAAGAAATTCGGTTCTGAACTAAAAAGGTGTAGGGAAGTTTTGTGATCTTCTGAAAATGATCGCTTGCAAGAAACTAATAACGTTATTAAAAGTTACACAACAAGTCACTAATCTACAATAACAACATTGAAAAGGCAATAAAATTTAGTCCCATATGAATTAAAAGGAGATTTTGCAAAGGGGACATGTTTGTATCGTTTTGTTATTGATGATGGAAATTAGATACCCCGGTTGCAAAAAGGCAGTCAAATCTACACAAAAGTCACGTGACCTCAAAATAATGTTCGGTATTTCAAAGAATCTGAAGGGTGTTCTGTATTATGAACTTCTGAAATTGGCTCAAACAATTAAGAAAGATCGAAGACAATAATTGAAGAGTGTAAATCAACGATCAGCGATCATAATATTCGACTTAAGCAAAAGTTGTTTTTCCAGGAATGAAACTTTAACTGTAGTGAAACTGTTAGAACAACAATTAGACATAAAACGTAATAATTCACCAAGTCACATTTTATTACCTGACAGATCAAAAACTAATTAACAAACAATGTGTGTAATCTTTTCTAGTGTTACAGCCTTGTAGGCGAAACCTTGCCCCATTTTACTAACACTGTTTCAATACTCTAGGATGCAAAAGGCCTATTTTCCATTACTCACCTCAAAACTGGAGTACGTGACAAGATAGATAAGTGTAGTATTTTTTGGACAAACTGTTTGGAGCTCAACTGGTCGGCTATTTGACTACAAATTCCGATAGGAGAGTAAAATGTGAACTTCGATTTCGTTTTAACTATTTGAGAGCGTAGTTGCATTTTCAATCGGATATTGTAACTCCAAAAACGTTAAGAGTTTAAATTGCCTTCGCTCATGTCAAAATATATGGCTTCTAGCAATTTGCTACATTTAGAAGCGTTAGCATTGCATTCCTCGTGGTCATATTACGATGACCAGGCCTTCATTATAAAAAGTGTCACTCGAATGAGTGTTTCGATCTTGAATCAATTGAATCTTCTTAGCATACAATGGACTTTGTGGAGCAATTAGACAACTTCGGACAAAAAACTCCCGAAACGCACTTTCGTTTCTGCGCTCTGTTTGTAAAAGTCTTTAATCTTAAAGTGCAGAATTTTCTTCGTAAACTTTAGAAATTGTTCAAAAAATCTATTCGAAAATTCGCCTCCTCCTCCTCCTACACATTAACTTACAAGCTTGAAAAAGACTTTCTTTTAATAATTAAAACTTAGCAACACTTTCACCTAAATGAATTCAAAGAAAATGTTCTGTTTTTTCTTCTTCTTCTTCAATTAAAGATAAAATTGGAAAACAATCACAAAAACAAGTTTTCTTTTTAAATCAAAATTCAATTCTTATTTAAGACTCAAAATAATAAAAATACTTTTTTCTTTCTACAAAATAACTTTCATTCACAACATTTCTTTTTTTATATTTTTACTCTCACTAACTCAAAATTTATATACTTAAGACTCAATACACTTAAGTTGGATTTTTAATACTTTTTTTTCTACGAAATTTATCAATGTGTGTGTTTGTGTGTGTATGTGTGTTTTGGTATCTATGGAGTAAATAAAATATCACTTTCTTTCTTGATTTAATGTTTATTTTACCAGAAAAACAAAAATAAATAAATAGAAAAAGAAGAAAATAAAACTTAGCTTAAGATAACATGATGTTGTTGTTATTAGTTAAAGCCAAACATGGCTAAAAAACAACAAACTCTCACACACTCATACACAAACTATTTATTTACCTTCTCTTTTATTTACTTTTTTTCTTTTTTTTTTTTGCTTTTTATCATGGTTGTATTGTAATTGTAGCCAAAATCATGCCACCATTCACTACATTCTACAACAACTCAGTAATAAATACAAAAAAAAGTAGTTTCAATGTTAATTTCTTATTTTTTTATTGTTGTTTTTTATTATTTTTTTCTAGTATTTAGTTGTTGTTTTTGTTTTTGTTGTTTCATCCATAACTAGTTTTCTTTATTTTCGTTGTGGGTTAAAACGTGTTGTACTCTTAACTTTGGAGAAAGTTAATCATATTTCTTTCTTCTTTCTTTTCTCTTTTTGTTTTTGTTTAATTTTCTTTGATTTCTTGTAATTCTTGTTGTTTTTGTTGCCACTTAAATCTCTAAAAATCATTATGTGTTGAAAAAAGAATTTTTATACTGAAAAGAAGAACGCAAAAATTATTAATAATTTTTGCTTGTTTTTGTTTTTAATACCGATTTTTTGACGTTTTCAATCATACAAATTTGCATTTTTGTGAATTTTTTTTATTTTTAATTATTTTTTTAATATTTATGGAAATAATAAAAAAATTATTTTGTTTTGTTGAGGAAGTGAATTATTATTTTTCTTTTTGGCCAAGAACACGTAGAATTTATTATTTTTAAATATGTGTAATCAGCGCTAAAGAATCTTAAATGCGCTATAAATACAAAATTTTAGAAATGAAGAAATCCAACTCACTGAATCAAATTTTAAATATTCTCGTTCAACGCTTTAGCGTTCTCGAACGCTTTAGCGTTCAAATTTTAAATATTCTCGTGTTATGCAATAATATAAAGGTTCCAATAAGGTCTTTATTTCACTGCAAGATTAGTTACAGTTTAGCACACTTTCCGTTCGTGTTCAAGTCGAGTTCAGTCCTAATTATGTTGTTCGTTTCTAATTCAGTCAGAGTTTATTTATACTTCAGTCCTAATTCAGTTAAGTTCTAGAAAAATACAGTTCTACACACAGAAAAAAATCAATGTAAAATTGATTAAAATATAAATAATTTAACTTTTTTCAGTTATGATTTTGCTTCATAGATAAAAAATGTTTTTTTTGATATTATTTCACAGTAAATACAGCTTCATGAGAATATTCTGAAATTTTATTTTAGAACTTAAAAGTACTGTTTAAATATCAATTTTGAAAGATTCTGTACAATATTAGTTTATCACAAATGTATGAACAAAAAAAAATGTTCAACATTAAATCAACTATATACAACGTTGATTTTGCTTCATGTTTCTTTTTGTTGTGTATAGTTGGTTCTAGTTGATTGCTGGTTGTTACTTCATTCACGTTCATTTCGAATTTTGTTCTAGTTATCGTTCAGTTTCACTTCAGTTCGATATGAGTTCTAGTTCAGTTCTTGTTATTTTCTAATTTCATTTTTCGAGTTCATTTTTTACCAAGTTTTAGTTCACAACTTGTGTTTATTTCAAGTTCCACTTCTCTTCGTGTTCATTTCTAATTCTAGTTCTTTTATATTTCTGACCGAGTTAATTCTTACTTAAGTTCTAGTTTAGTTAAAATTAATTCCGTCTATAGTTCCAATTCAGTTTTATTACAGTTCTAGTTCAGTTCTAGTTCAATTCTAGTCTAAGTCTAATTCAGTTCTACTTCAGCTTTTGTTCATTTTCATGTCCGGTCTAATTCATTTACAGTTCATGTTAATTTCTAGTTAGGTCTACTTTAGTTTATGATCAGTTCCAGTTCAATTCTTATTCAGCTTCAATTTAGTTGCAATTCAAGTTCGAGATCTTGTTCATTTCTAATTTAATTCAAGTTCAGTTTCAATTCTGTTAAAGATCGTTTTAATTCCATTTTATTTCAGTTTTAGTTTAAATTTTGTACTCATTGTAGTGTAAGTAACCGAGTCTGCCTTTCGAAACATGTCGTGGCTAGTTGTAGGTGTTGTCAACTGGCCAGATATTTAAAAGTTGCCAAAACCTTAATTATTGTTACTAAAATCAATGAAAATAATATTTTCAATATTTAAAACTTTTAGACAAAACTTTTAATTTAAAAATTAAAAGTTTTTTTTTTATTAATTTATATAAGTTTTCTTATTATTGTTGTTGTTATTTCTTTATTTATTAATTTTCCTTTAAAGTAAAGTTTCATGTCTTTAACGTTAATAATATATATTCGCCATGTGTTTTATTACAAGATTCAAAATTCTTACATATATTTTTTTTATTCACTACAATTAAACTTGAACGAATTCTTTTATTTGTGTTAGTGTTACCACTTTATTTCTGTTACATAAAATTGCAGCTCTGTATTATTCAGGCGTTAAAGTAACAACAAAATTTTCCCAAGTAAATTGCAAACAGTAGAAATTTACTAAAAACTATAAACAAATTGTTGTTAAGTTTAATTTTACATCTACAACAATAATAAAAACATTATAATAAATGAAAAAAAATATTATATTAAATGTTATACACGTGCACTTGAACTAAAATACTTTTGTAGTACAATTTCAAATGCCACTTTTTCTGTTGTATTTAATAATAATTTGTTGTTATATGAATATTTACAATTAAATTATATTTTATAGGTATTTGTATATGTGTATGTGTGCTAAATGTAAATAAAATATGAGAGTGTATGAAAATGTAAATCCATTTTATATTTGTTGTGGCCTTTTTCACATGAAAAATTATTTCATATTTACAGTTGTGTTTAGAAAAATAGTTATATATGAATTTTGATATGAAATGTGGGCATCTGGATGGATTTTTTAATGTTTAACGTTTGAAGACAAAATATTTAAAATTTTTTGAAGTTTTTAGAAAAAAACTTATTAATTTCTAAGAAAATTGTAAAAAAATTTAGAAGAAAATGTTATTTGACGTTTTAGTGCATTTGCTGTTCAGGCCAGATCTAGGTCAGTTATAGTTCGGTTTTAGTTCAGTTCTAGTTCAGTTTTAGATCAGTTCTAGTTCAGTTATATTTCAGTTCTAGTCCAGTTCTTGTTTAGCTCTAGTTTAGTTCTAACTCAGTTCTAGTTCAGTTTTAGTTCAGTTCTAGTTCAGTTTTAGTTCAGTTCTAGTAAAGTTCTAGTCCAGTTCTTATTCAGTTCTAGTTCAGTTCTAGTTCAGTTCTAGTACAGTTCTTGTTTAGCTCTAGTTTAGTTCTAACTCAGTACTAGTTCAGTTCTAGTAAAGTTCTAGTCCAGTTCTTGTTCAGTTCTAGTTCAGTTCTTATTCAGTTCTAGTTCAGTTATATTTCAGTTCTAGTACAGTTCTTGTTTAGCTCTAGTTTAGTTCTAACTCAGTTCTAGTTCAGTTCTAGTTCAGTTCTAGTTCAGTTTTAGTTCAGTTATATTTCAGTTCTAGTCCAGTTCTCAGTTCTAGTTCAGTTCTTGTTCAGTTCTAGTACAGTTATATTTCAGTTCTAGTCCAGTTCTAACTCAGTTCTAGTCCAGTTCTTGTTCAGGTCTAGTTCAGTTCTAGTCCAGTTCTTGTTTAGCTCTAGTTTAGTTCTAACTCAGTTCTAGTTCAGTTCTAGTTCAGTTATATTTCAGTTATAGTCCAGTTCTTGTTTAGCTCTAGTTTAGTTCAGTTCTAGTTCAGTTTTAGTCCAGTTCTAACTCAGTTCTAGTTCAGTTCCAGTTCAGTTTTAGTTCAGTTCTAGTACAGTTCTTGTTCAGCTCTAGTTTAGTTCAGTTCTAACTCAGTTCTTGTTTAGCTCTAGTTTAGTTCTAACTCAGTTCTAGTCCAGTTCTAACTCAGTTCTAGTTCAGTTCTTGTTCATTTCATTTTTGTATTAACTGGATCCATCTTTATATATAAATTCAATCTTAAACAAGTTATTGATTTTTTTCTTATATGTCATCTGATATGTCTATTATTTTGAACTCTGCTGTATATGTTTGCTGTTGTTGTTATTATTTTTTTATATTATTATTTTTTATACATTTCATTCGGTTTTGTGTCATTAACCTATAAAACGTGTGCTAATAGTGCAATTTTATTTAGTATTTATATTTTCTGATATTATTGCTTTCCTCTTCTATATAATAATTCTTTAGAAAAATATCGAAGTAAACAGGTATAATATTTATATACATATTTACTTTTACATTTATATTTGCATATGAATTGAGAAATTTGTAATTTTTCTTCTTTTATTTTTCTTACACAAAATTACAAAGAAGAAGAAGAAACAATTACCAACAATAACAAAATAAATGCAATTGAAAAGCTTAAAATGCACAAAACAAACTTAAGAGAGTAAGAACACAATAAATAGTTTTTATTCATTCAAAACGAAGAAGAGAAAAATGTTAAAAACAAACTAAAAGTTAAAATGGAGGGTGGTGTATTTGGTGAGAGAGGTGAAATAAATATAATTCATAATTGCAAAGAAAGAAAAGTGGGAAAGAAAAATCAAAAAGAATTAGTAAAATATGAATTAAAAACGCAAAGGAAGTGTTTACTTCACAATTTATACTTCTGCCACATTTCATTTCTCGAGGTTTTTTGTCATGCGTAACATTGTTTACAAAATAGAAAATACAGTTATTTTAAAAAGTAAATCTTATTTAATATTATTTTATCTTATCATATTAGGAAAGCATAGGTGAAGTTCTATAATTGAGTTCTAAAGTCAAGTGTATTTTAGTAATGTCATTTTGTATGAATAGAAAAAATGGTTGTCAAAAGGAATAAAGTATAAGATATAAGTGAGGTTAAACTTTCATGTAATAACGGTAAATAAAATTTAACGGTTTTACATGAATAAGCTTATTTTTGGTAGAGAATGCTTGATTTAGGTTGGATTTCCTGGAAATTAATAAGCATTTTACGCAAATGTTTGGTAGCAATAAAGAGTTTAGAACTTGAAAATTCACAATTTGTAAAGAATTGTTTTTTTTCTTGTTTTGAGTTTGTAAGTACATACTAATGTAACTTCTTAACGGTTTTTTTTTATTTATTGATTTTTTTGAAAATAACTTTTAGAATTTTAAATGTAATCTATCATATATATATATTTTCAAGTTATGGCCGTTAGTTTGTAAAAGTTGGAAATTATTCAATTGAAAATGGTTTAAATGAAACTTTAAGAAACCATCGATTACTCCTCTAAGCAGCTAAAGACCTGTTATCCTTCAAATCAACTTGAGGACATCTTAGCTATAACCATATTAAATTTTTTTAAGATTAAAAACTTGAAGAAATAACTTGAAGTAAAGTTGATTTCGAACAAAATTTCAAGCACTTGAACATTAATATTTTGGATATTTATTGGGGAGTTTTTAAAGAAATAATTTTCCAAAAATGTAGATTTTGTTAAAATCATAAGAAAAGTTGAGGACTCAAGCTTTTCTGTCAGGTTAGGTTAGGCTGAAGAGAGGAGACCAACTCCATAAGGATGTCTTATATCCATGGGCATACACCTAAGCCGCTATTTCGGCTTGCTGTGTGCTCCCAGTGTGGAAAAGCGTTCCATACCATATGCTCAATAGAATTTTTTTTTGTACCAACTTTTTTGGAATCTCAGTGACGCGAAAAGTAGGCAATGACAGAGGAAATGCTCCAAATGCTCTCAAAGTATTCCACACCTGCCCTGAATTCATTATTTTCGGCCGCTTTAAAGCGCCCTAAATGTACCAAACACCCATCATCTCATTAGCTTAGCTTTATGTAATGAAAATACTTATGATCATCCCCTCATCTGGGTCTCCCCAAAGTATAGCTGGTGGAAATAACTTGAATTTAAGTTCAAATCAAACAAATTTTCAAGTAATTAAACTTTCATGTTATGGATGTTCATTGAGGAACTTTACAAGATAAAATCATATAAAAGTTAAGGACTTGCGAATTTTTTGTCTGATTAATTAATTCTTAGTTTTAGAGAGCGTAAACCATTTTAGCGTTTTCAAAACTTTTAGCGCTTTTAGTTTCTTAAAACAGACCACAACCTAAATTAAAATAATATAAAACAATATTATAAATTTATTAATTTTTTATGTAAAAAATTTTAATAATTTTGATTTTTTATCTAATTTCAGGTACGTTTTTTGGCTTTCAAATCGTTTTTGTAAAAAAAATAATTATTATTAGTATAATTACTGCGGCTGGGTAAGCAAATAATTGTTAAAATATTTAAATAATTATTAATTTTTATTATTTGCATTATTAAACACTTTCGCTTTATTTTTAACAAAAAAAGAAACGAATGAAAGTTTATTTAAATAAATGTTTAAATAGTAACAATAATTGACTGCCCTAGACCTAGATATTTTTTTGTTTTGTTTTTGAAATTTTAGTTAATTACATTTATTTTTAGGTTAACTTTTTTCTCTTGTCACATTGTTTTATATAAAAAAGAAAACATTTTTTTATTTATTTATTTAACTATCAAACAAATATTTAGGTCAATTTATTGTGGTTTGTAAATAAAAATGAATAATAAACAAAAAAAAAATACAATAAAAAAACATGTATTTCTATTCACTAAACAGCTGGCAACTCTGTCATAAATTAACCGCTTTAATCCTTTTCATAACAGCTTTGGACCACCCACATACTCATTTTTATTCTCTTGATTTTGTTTACTGTTTTTTTTTTCGATGTGTTGGTGATCAATGCTCTTCATTAATGAAACGTAAAATATAAACAAACAGTTTACAGTTATTTTTGGTTTATTATTAATCTATTTATAAAAGAAAACACCATAACAACTACAACTACAACAACAACAACTATATTATAAATACATTTCTCGCCCCTGCAGTTATGTTTCTAAGTGGTGAATTCTAATTTTTGTTTTTTTCTTTCTTTCTTTCGTTTTTGACAGATAATGTAGAATTGTTGTTGTTTTTGTGTTTTTTTTATTTGATATAAATAAATATGTTTGTGTGTTTATAAATCAACAACAAAAAGTAGGACATATTGATATCTCTAATATGGGAAACAATACAAAGAGTACTAATGATAAGAGAACATTTGTTATTTATACCCTTCACCACCACAAGTGGTGTCATTGTCATTCCATGTTTAACACTAAAAAGGAATCATCTTAGACCCCATAATAATGTATATATATATTCAAGCATCTAATCAAAATCTGAGTCCATTTAGCCATGTCCGTCTGTCTGTTTGTCTGTCTGTTCACATCCACAATAATTGACAGAGCTCAATGATATTTGACCTGAGTATTTGTTATAATCCTGAGAAGTTTTCTATTTAAAACCATTAAAATCTGTGCAGTATATTAAAAGATATAGACCGATATCTGAGGCAACCTTTAAATTCAAGCACAAACTTTCATAAAATTAGAATGAATTTTTCCCATTATATTAAGCCAGATGTACTTCATTATCATTCCAAAACCATTAATTTTAAAACACATTAAGTGTCTGTACATCACATTTGTGGTGTAGGGTATTGAATGATTCGACATAGCTGAATAAAACATTCTTACTTGTTTTTATTAGAAATTGTATTATAAAATTAGAGTAGAATTTACTTACAGTTAAAAAAAAATATATTATTCAGATAGAAGTTGAATTAATTTGTTTACAACTTTATTTGTTTACACTTAATAATACAATACAAAATGCGGGTACTAGTGATGTAGTGAATGAAATTGAGCGATTAAAATAAAATTGTAATTTTGGTGAAAAGTCCATGGGAATGTTGGAAATAAATGCATAAATTATATATGATGATTTGGTAACGAAATTTAAAATGGTTATAACTGAGACATTTTTTAGTTGATCTAAAGAAATACAAGTCCACAGCTGGTCAGAGGCCTAGTGAGTGGCCTTACAAATTTGGCAAAATGTATGCACAATGGTTTCATAATGGTTTTCACCATTCAAAATAGTTTTCATAAAATTTAACATGGTTATAGTTGAGGTGTTTTCGAGATGAATTCAAAAATACTACAGACCACCAGCACGTTAAGGGGATAATGGGCGGCCTTTCAAAATTAACCAAAAATATATTTATAATATAAAACAAAAGAAATTTTGTATTACAATAGTCCTTTTAAATCTCTACAAATTATACGTTATTGTGTTTAAATTATCTCTTATAGTTTAAGAGATGTTCACAACGTAACAAATTTCTAAACCAGTTTGGCCTTGTTTTTTTCCTAGTTACTCCAAATTTCAAAAAAATATTGATTAAAATGTCATATAAATATATGAATCCCTTAAAATGTTCCAGAAATTTCAATATTTTTTGATTTTTTTTTTACAAAAAGGTGGCAATATTTGTTTTCTGTAAAATTTGGTTCATATTCCGAAATTCGTTTTCTTAAAATTCCTTAACAGAAATTCATATTAAATCCGGTATAGTTTGTGACAAAAACTTGTTCTCTTTCCGAAATTCGTTTTCTTAAAATTCCTTAACAGAAATTCATATTAAATCCGGTATAGTTTGTGACAAAAACTTGTTCTCTTTCCGAAATTCGTTTTCTTAAAATTCCTTAACAGAAATTCATATTAAATCCGGTATAGTTTGTGACAAAACTTTGTCACAAAACGTTATCTAAAGTTTGTTAATTTTGAAATAAAATGTTAATTTCTTTTATTAAATTCTCAAATTAAAAATTATCTCATTCTATCACAGTTGATCAGCTATAAATGTCATTTTAAATTATGTCAGTTGATATGCTGCAAATGTGATCCCATTTCCCCTGTCATTTCAATGAAAAAGGGCAAATTTTAAAAAAGGTTTTATGAAGATTACAGTGTTGGGTATTTTATTATGGAACATTGGGTATATTTTTAATTGCCTGATTTCAAGAACTTATTTATATATAAAATGCTGAAGTTTCAAATAAATTTCATTATTTATTTGAATTTTATTAAAGATTGAAAGTTAATTTGAATTTTAAAAATTTCAGCTTAAATATGAAATTTGAAATTCTTCATAATTTTGTTAATCTCAAAAGGAGGGCTTCACTAACTTTTCCTTTACAAAATTAGAATCTTGATGTTCTAAAGTTAACTAAGATATCAAATACTTTTGTAAGAAGTTTATGACTTTGCTTAAAATCGTAACCAATTTAGGCTGCCTCTAGTCAAATTTAGCTATTTTTTATGCATTCAGGCGCTTTAAAACACTTTTTACCAATTTGGTATCTGTTATTCCCGAAATACTTGAACTACAAATTTTGTTAAATTTTATTAAAAATGGTAATAAAAGTTGTAGAATTATTTCAAAAAGAATCGTTTGGTACTAAGGGATTATATATAGTTTTGAAGTCCTATCTACCTAGTATTTCCTGAAAAGGGCTACAACATGGGTATCGTATGAAAGCTGAGAGTATTTTCTGTAAATCTGGATATAAATGGAGGTACTTTTATATAAGTACATTTTTGGCAGAATAGCGCTTTTGCAAAAAAGTCGTATGAAAAATATATTTTACCTCTTCCTGACTATGTTAAATGATACATCATTATATATCATAGGATATCTATTTTTAAGAGATTTTAAATTATATCTATATTGTTAATATTTATTGAATACGAAACAAAAGTGGTTTGGTATTTAAAAACTTCGGGTCCATATATTTTTAAATCAATGAGGGAGAGGGAAATAGTTGTCACTTTGTTCTGACGAGCTTTAACGTTAAATTTTGTATATCATAAGATAGATTTCTTTAAGAGCTTTGAAATTATGTCAATTATATAAATATTTGCTTATTATGAAAGGAGTAAAGTGTTTTTTTATAAAGAAAGATTCGGGACTCAAGATCTTAAATAACTATTAGAGAGGAAGAATATTGTGTCTCTGTTATGATGAACTTTTATAAATTTAAAGTAAAATTTCAGGGATTTTTTTATTTAAAATTTTTTCCTTGCAAATAAGTTTATAAGTCTTATATTTTTAGGGCATAAGGGGCATAATATACGATATCGTCTGAAAGCTAGAAGTATTGTTTACAAGTTTGGATATAAATAAAAATACCGACATATCGTTAACATTTTTAGAAATCGGCTATTTTGTGATAAAAGTCATGGTAAAAAATTATGAAAATATCGTTTGTCTCTTCAGGACTTTATAACATAATACATTTTATAAATTTTAGATAGCTTCCTTTAAAAGCTTTCAAATGATATCCATATTGTTAATAATTATTTTCTATGAAACGAGAAAAATTGAAAAGAATATCATAACTTCCGGCCACTATAACTCAAAAACTATGAGGAATTGGGGAAAATGTGCTTTTTTAAGAAAAGCATTTATAAGAATTGTGCAATAATTCAGGAATTTCGATTTATTTCACTTTTTTTTTTTTTTTTGAAAACGTGCCTTTTTAAAAAATTTTATAAATTTGATATTAAATTTAAAATAATTTGGTTAAATTTATAAATAATAATTATAATAACAACAACAAAAAATAAACCAAAAAATTCTACTGATAACATTCGAATAATAAAAAAAATAATAATTAAAAAATGCACCTTCATTTAATGGAAAAGACCCAAATTTGTTCTAATTTATTTTAAATTGTTATCAATTTGTTGTTGTTATTTAAAAAGTCTACAAAATATATATAAAATATACATATGTTTATGTGTATATGTGTATATAAAACAAACGTCATAATTTGTTCTATATTTATGGGAAATAAAAAAAATAAATAGAAAATATGTTAGAAGATATTTAAAATTTTGTTTTTATACCCTACACCACCATGAGTGTTTGAAGTATTATGCGTTCGGGCGAAAATTGTAATGGATAGAAAAAATTGTACTCCTACAACTTTTAAGTAAACCGTTCGACTCAGGATTACTTTCTGAGTCTGAGTCTGCTGTCCCTTGTGACAAAAACATCTCAATGAAATCGGGTATGTGTCATTATTTTGGCCCAAGGACGATGGCTATTGAAATTGGTGATGTTAGGTACACTATTTCACTTGGATCCATGCATGCAAATGTTCCTTCTAAATACAAAACGATTTTAATGAAATTTTGCACAAATTAATCTTATGATATTCTAAAATGATTATACGTCCATCATTTTCCACAGGTCCAAATAGTCCCTCTTTCAAATATCACTTTGAAGGAATTATATATCACATATAAGTTGGTGTTAGAGATGAGCAATACCATGATTTTTGAATAATGTCTTTCCCAGTGTAAGTGATTTTTAAATCACTGTTCTTCAAAACAGTGACAGTGATGACAATATTTTAAAAGAAAAAGAATGTTTTTAAAAAAGTGTTTAGAAAAAAACGACAGAGGATATTGTTTTCTTTGAATAAGGGAATCGCTATTAGAGTTCACATTGTGCACCGTTGCAAACCGATAATTTTCATTTTAGATGAATTGCGATTTTATGCTCAGCACCATCTTTAAGATTGAGTGTGCAACATATAAGAAAGAAAGACATTATAAGAAACTGTTATTTTAATAACTTTAGTCACTGCAGTTACCAGTGATTTACTAATCACAGTGATTAAATCACAGTCGTGAAACTATCACTCATCTCGAGTTGGTGTTTTTATAAGAATTGTTTAAATCAAGACTTAATATTAACAAAATATTATGGGCAAAATTTAACGAGGCTCGGTCCATAATTTTTTCTAGTTTCCCTTTAACGTCCACAAGGAAACTTCTTTTAGAACACACTAATTCCACAAGAACGCAATAATCCCACATTATAATATTCTCTACTCTGAAGCATAAATTAAACATTTTTTTTAATTAATTTTGTGTAGGGTATTAAATAGTCAGGCTTGACCGACTATAAATTCTTACTTGTTGTATTTGCTTTTGTTTCTATTTGTTTATATTTAATAAATAGTGGGAGTTCTTTTTTAGTTTATTTATTTTTTTTGTGTGGAATTCTATTGCAACACTTTTTTTAGTTTGTTTTTTTTTCGTTTTTAGGTCAAAAAAGAAGAAAAAAAGCAACAAATAAAATTAAGAAATAAAATGTTTTGAGTACTTCAAAATTGTTATACGTCACACAATTTTCAACACACAAATGAAATTCACCTACATTTGTTTTCTTTTGATATTTGATATACAACACACACATACACACTCACATCCATACAAACACTTAAATATATTTCCCCATACATTTGTTAATACCGTTAAATTATTCTATAATTTCTCTTCTCTCACCATGATCTCTGCTCTAGAACTAGACACTTTTTTTTTATAATTAAAGATGAAGTGTTAAAATGTTTGGCATGTGTTTGTTTGTATATGTGTGTTTCTATTACAATGTTATTTATTATTAGTGGATTTTTGATACCCTTCACCATCATGGGGGTATATTAAGTTTGTCATTTCGTTTGTGACACTAAGTAGTATCCATTTCAGACTTCATAATGTATATATATTCTTGCATAAAAGCAAAATCTGAGTCGATTTTGCTATGTCCATGTGTTGTTGGCACGCTAACATCCACAATAATTGGCAGAGCTCATTGAAATTAGGTCTCAGTATTTTTGATTGTCCAAAGAAGTTTATTTTTTAAAACCGAAAAAAATCAGTTAAGTATATTAAAAGATATGGACCGATATCTGAGGCAGCCTCTAAATACAAGCAAAGATTTTTCGTAAAATTGTCTATAATAAATCAACCAATAGAGACAAAATTTGTTTATAATATTAATAATATCACTATTTCAAAACTAATCAAAATCGGTTCAGTAGTAAACAAGTTATGGCCAAAAATATAGCTAATTTCCTGTGTTATATTTAGGAAGAACCTCGATGTTTTCCATGCATTTGTGAGTGTGTATGAACGTACATTGTCTATGTACAAAATATAATTGTATTAAATTATTTACTTCACATACATTTGTAATGGAAGGTATTAAATATTCGGCATAGCCGAATATAGAATTATTATTTATTTTATTTTAGTTTTGTTATTGTTTTTCATTTAATACAATTTGAATAAACAGCAAGAGGGGGTTGAATGGTTGAAGTGCTGTTGGAAGGGGAAATTTTAATACATGCAGAATAAAAGCTCGTGCCGAAAATAACGTATATAAACGTAAAAACACCTCCAACAATAATAACAACAATAGTAATCTAAATAATAGAAAAAACATTTGAAATAAAATAAAAATTGGGGTCATTGTGCAATCAATATACTCATACGCATTAGAACATTGAAAAAGAGCATTAGGAATGAGACATATCAAGAGAGAGAGAGAGAGAGGGAGAGAGAGGTAGAGAAAATATAGAGGGAGGCCAGCAAGACACCAATGCGTACATTAGTCAATAATTTTTCAATTAAATTGTCAGTCCAATGTGTTTTCAAAGAATTTTTCTTTTCAGAATTTAAGAAAAAAATGCACAGTTACGAAAAATTAATAAATTTAAAATATTTTTTATTTTAATTTATAAAAAAAATTCTAAGATTTTTTAAATTTTAGATCAATTAAAAATTTTTTTTTTTGCTTTTTTTTGACATTTAAATGTCACGTGTTTCTCATTAAATTGTATTTTAGTTATTTGAAATAAATTTTGAAATGAAATTTTATATAAAAAAAAATTGTTTAAAACTTAAGAACAGAGTTGTCTTTGAAACTAAAAACAACTCTGTTTAATAAAAACGTCATTTTGCATTCCATTGCAAATCTTATGAAATTTTTAAGAATCAATACAATTCACGACTAAAAAGACTACTGATCGAATTTGGAAGCTGTATTTAATTCGTCTGGTTTACGGGGACAAACAATAGGACGGATGGACAGACATGATAAAGGTGATTTTAAAGGTGTCATTTTAGGGAAATTAAGAGATTTAAGACCTTTAAATAGAAATTGCGATCTGTAGTTTGTTCTACAGATTTACAGGGACAAACGGATGGAAGGACATCTTTACAGTGATGTCCTTCCATCCGTTTTACATCTACTTTTTTAAGTAGATGTTTTGAGAAATTCAGGTTTTTGTTGCGATTTTAAATGAAATTACGAACTGCATTTTCTTTTCGAGGGTTACAGTGTCAGTCAGTAGAACAGATGAACGGGCAAAGTTAAAACGATTTCGGAAATGATATATTGATATTAACTGTTTTCAAATCTCAGAATCCCGTAAAAATATAGATCGAAATTGCGAACTGAATTTTGTTTTATTTAAACTGCTCGACTGTTTAAAACAAAGGCCTTTGATTACCTACTGACCGAAATTGCAACCCTGTATTTTGTTTCCTTTCACTGAATTCTGTTCCTAATGATATTGTACTGTCTTAGCGGAGGTGTAAAGAGATTCTAAATTCTTTAGTACATCCGAGACTAAAGCCAAAGTATTAACCTCCGCTCGTGTTCTTCGCTGTGTACTCGACAATTCTTCTTCTTGGTCGTGAGCTATTTTTGTGTCAGGTTTTGGTTCCCCACTTTTTGCTGAGAAACATTCGTTCCTAGGGAAATGATTGGCTAACATGACGCTCCAGTAAGGACATACTCACTGCCCGTACTGGCTTTATTACTCTCTGCAACGTAATTTCAAATTCTTTATTTACTTGTTCCATATTTTTTTGTTTTATATGGGGAACTTATCGGTAGGTATATTATTGGTATGCAGATAGTCTACATCAGCTAAAAAATGGTCTCATAGCGTCACCATAATATAAACGTGTCAGCTCAAGAAAGCATTCTGCGACAATTCTCCGTACGCTCTTGGACCCTAAGGTAAAGGTAAATCTCGGGAGGGTTTATCGGATAGATGAATTTCATTCTTGTGATCTACACTTAAAGGTTTAAGAAAAATGTAATGAAGTCTTTCTTCGTCTGCTCTCTTATACTGGGGTCGTACTCTATATGAGACCAACATCATACTCGGGACATAGTTTTTCGAAATTTGTGTACAATATTTTTTAAGTTTTATGACAATAACATGAAAAGACTACTGCCCAGTAGTTCGCAAAAAAAAAAACGCTTGGGAACCACTGTCCACCGTTTATCTATGAAATATTGTTCTCTCCTTCAGTTTTATCTTAAAAATCTTTAACTATTAAACATTTGAACTTAATGAATTTTATTTTTAAATTAAATCTAAAACTAAAACTAAAACCGGTTTTTTTTCTTTTAATTATATTTTTGTTTGTTTTGCTTTATTTATTTATTTTTATTTAAATTAATTCATTTTGCTTTTTTAATTTCCGCAAATTTTTTTTCATCTTATTTTTATACTTTTTTGAATTTCAAAAAAAGTCTTCTTCTTTATGTCTCTATTATGGTAAATAATACAAAAATCTTAAACATTTTTTTCTATTTTAACCTTCATTTTTTTTGCAAAAACAAAAAATAAATTAAAATAAAGTTCATGAACTTTTGTGCTGCTTTTGGTGTTTTCAAATCTTGGAAAAAATGAAACCTTTGAAAAAATCAATGAAATAAAGAAACAAAACAAAACTACTATAACTATTTTAGTTGTTGTATTAAGCGTAAAAGGAGAAAAAATAAATGGCAAAAGAAATAAAAACAAAATTATTGTAAAAAAATAAAAATAATATTATTATAATAAAAAATAAACTAAAATGGTGATGATGACGATATTGTATGTATGTGAGATTATATGTATGTGTTGGTTAAATAATACTCAAGTTCAGGGATAAAAGAAAAAATAAAAAAAGAAATCACTGGAGTAAAACGTGCTTATGGCGCGTTGGGTCATATAAATTGAATTGAATTCGAATTTTCTTTTGGTAATTTTTTTTTAATTTAAGACTACAGTCCAGACTATAGACTAGTTTTTAGTTCAGACTATAGACTAGTTTTTAGTCCAGACTATAGACTAGTTTTTAGTCCAGACTATAGACTAGTTTATAGTCCAGACTATAGACTAGTTTATAGTCCAGACTATAGACTAGTTTATAGTCCAGACTATAGACTAGTTTATAGTCCAGACTATAGACTAGTTTATAGTCCAGACTATAGACTAGTTTATAGTCCAGACTATAGACTAGTTTTTAGTTCAGACTATAGACTAGTTTTTAGTCCAGACTATAGACTAGTTTTTAGTCCAGACTATAGATATTGACCTGGCAATAATATGCGAACAATATAAGGACTTGGCGACTGGAGTATGGGAAAAGGATACATCGGGAAAAGCGGCAATATGGACATGTGGAAACTATGCTTTTGAGAAATCGATGAAGAATCCCCAAGAGGGTTTCGTAAGAGTTAAGTTAAAGGGAATCTACTTCTACAGTTGCTACATATCACCAAACACTTCGCTGGAGGAGTTTGGAATTTTCGTGGACAAACTGGTTGAGGACGCGTCCGAACATGAGCCTAAAATAATAGGCGGAGATTTCAATGCTTGCTCGATCAACTGGGGATGTAATTCAACTAATACGACTGCTGATGGAGGCGTTTTCTAGACTAGACATGGTTCTGGGTAACACGGAAGAATCCCAAACCTTTCGAAGGGGCGAAACTGGATCGATAGTCGATTTGACCTTTATGAGTCCAATACTTTCGAAGGGTCATAGATGGTACGTTAGTGATCATTATACGCACAGCGACCATCAGGCAATCATACGGTGATAGATCTTTAGAGGAATACTTCGGACAAATGGATGGGCGCAGAATAAGATTGACTCTGAGGTATTCCTGCAAGAATTTGTAAAACGGATAAGTCTGATAACTTCAACTCCGGATAAGGTCGCACATATTACAGATACGTTAAAAAAGGCATGCCAAGAAGGATTCGATCGGATAAAAGGAAACCGAACTACTGGTGGAACCCGGAAATAGCAACACTTCGAAGGGAATGTCTAAAAGCAAGACGGATTTTTCAAAGGAGAATAACGGTATAAGAAGCAAACGTTTTCCGAGAAGCATATCATCGGGCTAGACGCAACCTCCAGAAAGCAATAAAGATGAGCAAGAGGGAGAGTTTTAAGCAATTATGTAGAGAGATCGATCACGTCTAAGGGGCCAATGGTCACCACATCTAACGTGCCCAAGACTCCTCAGAAGAATAGTGGAGACCTTATTTCCAAAAAGGATGACACATCGAGAAATCATAGCGTTTAATGGAGAGTCCATAGAGGAAGTTTCAGCGGATGAGATATTGCGAATTTGTCCCAAAATAAGCGATAAAAAAGCTCCTGGTATGGACGATGTGCCAAATAAGGCACTTAAGATGGCGTTAAAGAAAAAACGAGAAATATTTGCCGAAGTGTTCAATGAAGATTTGGAAGAAACAAAAATTAGTCCTGCTACCAAAACCCGGGAAAACAATTGGAGAGCCATCATCCTATAGACCTATTTGTTTACTGGATACAATAGGGAAAGTTTTGGAGAGAATTATGTATAATAGATTACTGCCAGCTGTGGAGAGAGCAAATGGTTTATCAGAGAGGCAGTATGGATTCCGAAAGACTAGATCAACGATTGATGCAATTGACAGTGTTGTTAGAATGGCCAGAGGCAAAAGGTTCACGTAGAAGATACTGTGCGATAGTAACTTTAGATATTAAAAATGCATTTAATAGTGCAGGTTGGAATCATATTATGATGGCTCTCGAAAACCTAGAGGTTCCAGATTATTTGAAGAGTATAATCGGCGACTACTTTAGGGATGGGACACTGTGGTATGATACCGACGAGGGCACATGGTGCTACTGGACCTCGGCCGGAGTGCCTCAGGGCTCGGTTCTTGGACCGTTGTTGTGGAACGTGATGTACAATGGTATCTTGGAATTGGATATACCTGAGGAATCTACGATTGTCGGAATTGCTGACGATATTGCCGTCGTGGTACGTGCAAGATATATTGACGAGGTTGAAATGTATACAAATGACACAATAAGGATCATTAAAGAATGGCTAAAAAAACAGGACTAGAACTAGCTCATAAGACGGAAGCAGTACTAGTAAGTAGCCGCAGGAAAAGGTAAATATTAAATATTAAGGTTGGCAGGGAGATTATCAAGTCAAGCATTGCGATAAAATACTTGGGCATTATGATTGACGATAGGCTAAACTTCAGGGCCCATATGGAGTATGCTTTTAATAGGGCTGCCAAAGTGAATAGTGCACTTGTAGAATCATGTTCAATGTTGGAGGACCACGACAAAGTAGACGGCTACTGATTTCTAGGGTTACATTGTCAATATTGTTATATGCAGCGCCTATTTGGGCGGGGTCCACAGGAGATACTTGGAAGTAGAGGATGTTGAACATGTGGCATTTCGATGCCCCAGATTTGAGAACCTAAGACGTACACTGGAGTGAGAATCTGGGACGAGTGTTAATGCGGATAACATAATAAGAGTAATGATTTCTTCTGAGGGTAATTGGAATTCGGTTAACCGGTTCATTACCCAAATAAAACTTGCGTTGGGTTTGGAGGAGAAGAGGCGAAAGGAAGAAAGAGAGAATATGATAATTGAGGTAGCTTAAATGCTTACCAGTCCCGCGAAGTAATACTTAAAGGCAATTCCGCGGGACAATTATGGTGTTGACGATGATGGTGGTTTTAGTCAGTAAAAATCCGACATTAACATATGGTACCTTTTGAAGGTTTCCACCTCCACTATAAAAAAAGACTATAGACTAGTTTATAGTCCAGACTATAGACTAGTTTATAGTTCGTACTGTTAACAGTTTATAGTCCACAATATAGTGAAGTTTATAGACCAAACTTAACTATTTTGAAGTAGAATCTAAGACAAATTTTGTAGTTTAGGTCTCCTTTCACTTATTTAATATTTATTTTATAAAACGAGTGAATTAACATTTTATATAGTTTTTTTCCTTCTATCGAAACTTGAACCTTTTCATTCTATAGGTCAGAGTATTTATTTATAATTAACAACACACGCACATTTACCTCCTCGTTTGAGCCCAAAATATTAAAAGTGTTTTTAGGCCATTTCAATTATACATTTTAAGTGTCAAATTTTCTGTTAATGTACAATTGAGCACAATGGGTGGGTTGAAAAGAAATCATTAACTTTCGCTAAAAACGAATTATGTATTTTATTTAATTTTATTATTATTTTTTTTGCCTCTTATGGTTTTTGTTGTTAACCACAAATGCGTTCAAAATGACCACAACAACCTACACAAACAAAGAAACAAATATTTCAGACAATTAAATGTACAGATTTCAAATGGAATTGTTTGGAGCAAAATAGCAAAAAAAACATGTAAAAGACATTAAATGCAACAACAAAAAGTTAAATTTAAACATTAAATAGGCGATCAATTATTAGCTTAAGGTTTGTTAATGGGAATGGGAAAATTGATTTTCTCTTTCATCAAAGGAAGAAACTAAAACAGATGTCAGGAAAAGAAGGAAAAACAGCAGGACATTTTCTTTTGGGTAAAAGAAGAAATTATTTCAAATGTTTGTTTTTAAAGTAAAATTCTATACAATGGGTCAGAATCGCTTTTAATCGGGTAAAATCAAGGGGGAGTAGTTTTCATTGTCTGTAGACTAGAGACTGGTTTATAAACCGGACTGCAGACAAAGTTATATTACGGATTATAGAGTTTATAGTCCATACTGTACAATAGTTTATAGTTCAACCTATAAACTAATTTATAGTCCAGACCATATAAATATTTTAACTATAGAATTATTAGTTTAATTATGTTATAGTCCAAACTATAGTGTAGTGTAGTCCAGACCAGCATATAGTCCAGACAAAAGAGCAGCATATAGTCCAGACTATGAACTAGTTTATAGTCCAGACTATAGGCTAATGTATAGTCCAGACTATAGACTAGTTAATAGCACAAACTATGTACTAATTTTATAAAAAGTTTAATGTTCAAACTATAGACCAGTTTGTAATCGAGACTGCAGATTAGTTAATAGTCCAGCTAATAGACAATATTATACTCCAGAGAACAGACTACCTAACAGTCCGGACTAAAGACTATTCAATAGACCACTAAATTAAAGTCTAGTTTATAGCCGTCAATGAAATTGATTTTAGGCCTTTTGCGAATTTATTTCGAAATCACCACGTGACATAAAATTATCATATTTTTTATTTTTTGTTAATGTCAAATATTTTTTTAAAAAAATTAAACCGTTAAACGCTTTTTAACATTCTACCCTCTAGGTTTTTTTTCTAAAATTATTGACAAAATGACCTTCCAATATTTTGTGGCTAAAAAAAGAAATTGTTTGATTTTTATGCAAAAAAAAACTATAATTTATCATTGAATTATGTATATATTTGTTTGAATTATTGTTATTCCAAAAAAAATTACTATTTGTTTTAATTGTTTTTAATATTTAACAATAACAATCAACATTACTTTGCAAAAAATTACAGAATACAACAAAATTATTGAAGTTAAAACCTTTTTTTCTGTACTTAAATAAATTGTTGTCGATTATAACAACAATAAATATAATGCATTCATTATAATACAAATACAACAAAAATATATTAATTCAAGTACATTTTTTTTGTTGATTTTTATTTTTGACAATAAATTCGAAATTTCAAGTACACACTTGTTGTAGACAACAACAGTGAAAAAAATTAATAAATATTCGTGCAAAATTTTATAAAAAATAAAAAATAAAAAACAAAAAGTACAAATGACTGAGAATCACCACAAAATTGAATGAATGAATGAATGAATGAATGAATGAAAATTGCAAAAAACGTCTCGAATTGCCTTGAATATTAAAGTTTTGAGTAGAAAAAAATAAAACTAAATTCATTTTCGATTACTCAAAAATTGAGGGTGTTGAATAATAATAAAAATTTGACAAATTTATACTTCAGTTTTAGTTTTGATATTTGATTAATTAAAATCAAATTTATCTTTATTAAGGTAATTTCCTATTTATTTAAATAATGAATTAAACAAAATATAATAATGAATTAAAGTATATTAAATAATCGTTAGAATATAATAAATCATTAAGAAAATATTTTTAAAATTTAATTTTTATTAACATTTCCAATTTAATAGTTTTTTAATTATTTATAGAAGATTCTCATTACTCTTTCCTACTTATTTTACTTACGTTTTAAATATTGTATTTAGCACTTTAACCATCAGCCATTTAACTTTTATTCACTTGAAATCCGTTTAGAACGTTTATTTACGCTTGAATTTTCATGTTTTTATAAATAAAGAGTTAAAGTTTCAGCCATTTGCTTAATATGCTCTCATTTTCTCTTTATATTAACTATTTTCTTTTAATCATTTCCTTTAACTCAACATACTTTCATTTCCTTCTCCAGAATCTTTCAAAACACAGTGCTGCCCAGTTTTATTTCACACTTAAAAAGATTTAATATCAGCCATTTTAATTGCATACTCTCTTCACCACATTTGTTTACATTTGATATGATATTTTCTCTGTGTTTAATAGAAAATGCACAACTTCCGTTTACTGAGCATAGTTTCATTTCCGTCGGGTGTATTGAATGCTTAAAGTGCTGCCAAGTTTTATTAAACTTTTATATTATTAATATGAATTTAAATTTAATTTTCTCTGCATTAAAATAGGAAACTGCTTTTTAAAAAGTATAATTTTATAAAAATTAAATATTTAAAAAAAATGTTTTCAAAGCTTAAAATGCTAAATAATTTTTTCTCTGATTTTTCTGTCACGAAATGAATCTCACGAAAGAAATCTCTTTCCCACACAATTTACTTAGTATAACATATATATTGTGTTACTTTTATATGTAATTTTTGCAATACTCTTTTTCGTTCAGGAATTGAACAGAAGAAAGAACTGATTTGAAATATTTGTACTGATATTTTTGACACTTCTTTGTATATTCTGTAGCTTTTTTCACCACAATTGTTTACGTTCAAATGTTGTAAACTGAAATGGTTCATATACATCAGCTCCGAGATCTGTATTGAGATCTTAAAGAGAACTAAAACTTAAGTTGATTTAATACCCGAAGAAAGTTTTAAACATAATCGACAGAATTGTTAAGCATTTTAATGCCTTCCACCACCACAAGCGGTGAAGAGTGTAGGGATAATCTCATCATTATTCATTGATTGCATCAAATCAAAATTGATTTTACTGTTTCCGTTTGTCTGTCCGTCACATCCACAATAATTGACAGATCTCAATGAAATTTGCCCTGAGTATTTGTTATAGTCCTGAGAAATTTCCTATTTAAAACCGGCCAAATCGGTTTAGTGTATTGAAAGATATAGACTGATATCTGGGGCAGCCTCTAAATTGTAAAACGATGGAGGATATTGAAGTTTCAATTGGAATAACTTATTGCTTTTATTGGTACCCAGAGATAAGAAAATATACCTTTTTTACCTTGTATTACTACCAAATGAAAGGTGAAAGTGTCTACTTTAAATCCATATACAATATTATACCTATTTAGGTATATCGTTTTTAAAAATTTTGATATAAATAGTAACAAAATATTTACAGTTTTTTTTCACCCACAAAATTTCTATGCAACAAAATTGCATAGAACATTCTGTGGGACGAAAGGATTAAAGAAATGTTTATATCAAAAAAGTGTTCCCTTTGAGTCCATATTTCAATTCAAATGAAATTGGTATAGTATTTTTCCTTAATGTGAAATTTGGTTAAACAAAACGTTTGTGGGTTAAAGAAATATTAATAAGTATAGAATTTTTTGAAGTGCAAAGTTTTGTTGTACAGAACTTTTGAAAGTCAATAGGTTATAAAGAAATTGACACATCTAAGGAAAGGTCAAAATGTGCTCTTTAAATTCATGTATAATATAATGCCTTTCACCCATCTTTCTAGTACTTTATGAATTTTAATGAAAATTGTTTCAAACTAGATTTTTATCACATTAGAAGTTTATTTGAATAAAACGTTTGTGGGTCAACTGGGGCTAAAGAATTTTTTTCTATTCAAAAAAAGTCCAAAGTGTCCCTTTTATGTCCATATATAGTTTAGTACCAATTATGCCTCATCTGTTACCCAGTTTTTAAATTTTAATGAAAAAATAAGTATTTCTTTCAAACGCGAAGTTTATTTGGATAAACAATTTATGGGTCAATTAAAGTTCAAAATAAAGTCTAATATGTTACCTTTATGTCCATACATAGTTATATAACTATTTGGACCCACCTGTTTAATATTTTTCCATTTGAATGAATAAAGTCACATACAGCATTTTTATTAAATTTGAACTTTAGTGTTATAAAACTTTTAAAGGTCAACAGGGCTTAAAGATATTTGATCGTTAGAATAAAATTGAAATTGTCAACTTTAAAATAGTAGTTGTACTTGTAGCTGTACGGAACCCATTTTCAGAGTATTTTTTCTATTCAAATGTTAATACTTTCAATTTACATTTAATATGAAGTAAACTTTTAATCTCTTTTTTATAACCAGTTCTATTGGAACCGAATCTAGAGGATGTAATACTAGATTAGACATTAATTTGTCACTTTATTATGAAAAAAAAACTAATTCAAAATATAAAAACTGGATTTTCATACTTGTGTACTTAATACATTTTAAAGTTTCAACTTAACCTTAGATTTCTTAAGAAGTACTTAGCCGATTATCACGAAAGTAAATGTTATTGAAAAGTATTAAAAAGGATCTATCAATAAAATTAAAACATATAAACATCATCGCTGTTGAACTATTTTGCTTCCATTTTTGTCATTGTGCTGAATTTGCCTCATTAAGTTGAATACTTGTTATTTCACCACTTTTGTTTACATTTGTGTGTGGTGTTGCCACTTATTTGGTGGGATAAAGAGTTACACATGTTTTTATCAATTTCTAAAGTAATATTTTTGTAAGTTTAATTATTTTTCTATTAATTCTCTATTAAATCATAAAGAAAAAAATTCTACAAAGTTATAATTTGTATTACAAAATATCAATTAAATTTTATTTTAATTAAAAAGAGAAAAAATTTATTTTAAATTCTTTCAAAACCCAACAAAAAAGGGGTTTATATATATATTTTTTTAAACATTTAATTAAAAAATATTCCAACATAAATTAATAGTAATTAAATTTATTTTTAATGCGGGTTCTATTACATTCTTTTTTCTATTTTGAACCTTTTACTTTTTTACTTTAAGTTTAAACTTTTTTTGTTTAATACACGTTTTTTTTTTTTTTACTTTGTTGTTGTTGTTTTTATTTAAATGAAAACTTTTTTTAACCTTGACTTAAGTTTAGGATCAATGAACGTTTTGGCAAAATACAAAAAATAAATTAATTTAAAATGTTTTTATTATTAAAATTAGTTAGAAATGTATATATAAAACAGCAAAGAAAACCCCATTAAAAAAAAAAAAACACATGCCCGATGGTAGTCTGACACATAGACAGATATACCACGAAAGCCAACCAAAATAATTTGGATATGAACATGGCCATTGAAAAAAATGTTAAAAAGAAAAAATAATAATAATAAAATCATATTAACTTAAAAAAAATAATTGTAAAAAAAGAGAAACAAAATTTAAATAAAAAAATATATAAATAGTGCGTGTGGAATTATGTAATTACGTTCTTTTTTTTAATGATCTTTCTACTACTACAACCACCATTACAGATGATCATGTTGTTTTGATTATTATAACTATTTTATTGTTATGCTTCAGCTAAAATAAATATATGAAAAACATAAATAATGTTGTTTTGTTTATAAACTTAATTTATGTTTTCTTTCTTTTTTTTTTTTCTTATTTCTAATTTTTGGCTAAATAATAGTGATTCCAAAATAAATAAAGTTTGTTTTTTTGAATCTTTTAAATTTTGACTTTTATTTAAATTAAATAACTCAGAATGAATTTTTGTTCAAAAAAAATTATAAAAAATTTTAAAAATAAGAGTTTTTTTCAAAATTTTATATTCATTCTTTAATGTTTTAAAGGTTTTGTTATTTTCCAACAAAATTTTAATTCAAATTGCTTGTAATAATAAAAATTTCCACATGGTTGGCAACAAAAGTGCTACCAAATCTCCAATGATTTGGCAAAAGTTATCCGTAAAGTTTACAACAAAATCTATCATTTTAAAGGAAATAATTGAACAGAATTTTAGTGTATTTTTAGTAAAAGTAAATTTCTTCCCGCTAGTTTTTTTATAATCCTTTCTGCAACAATCAATCGTTTCAAAAAAAAAATCGATTTCAAAAAAAAAAAATCGCCACAAATTCAAGGTGGTTCCAAAACGATTTCTTTTTTGGAAATATTTCTGTTATAAAATTTAACAAAATTTAAAATTTGATTTAGCAAAGTTGTTTTCGTGTTAATTTTGAAGATAACACGCCCAACTTATCAGACAGGGGTGGCGGTTCAAGTTAAATTTTTTGAAAATTCGCCAAAATTTTACATAAGATAAAAGTCAAAAGAAAATTTTTATATAGATCAGAAATGCCCAAAATATCTTTATTATGATTCGTAAGATTAGTTCAGGAATTCTGATTAATTCATACGTACACTATAAATGATCCTCTGCTCATCAATTGGACCAGAGCAAGCATTCATTCAATTTAAATTGTTGTTTTAAATTTTTAAACCATTTTCAAATTTGGTCGCAACCACTTTATCAAGGAACCGTTTAACTAGAAAAATTAAAGGACGGATAGGATCAGGGGAAGAGGAAGCCTCCATACAAAGAAAATGTTGATAATCGAATAACTAAAAAGCCACTACACCGAGAGATTTCAAATTTGGTCCAAACAATTTTGAACCAAATGGAATGAACAGCGGATAGGATCATGGGGAGAGGTGTCCCCACACACAAAAATGTTTATTTTCGAATAACAAAAGAACTATAACATTCTCAAGAATTTGTTTTACTAATCAAAATATAAAACGGGTAGCATCAGGGGGGAAATATACTCCCATACAAAGCAAATATTAATTATCCGATATCTTAAGAACTGTAAAAACGGTTCCAATTATTCTCCCAAGGAACTTTTTTACTGGCCAAAATGTAGGATGGATAGGACCAGGAGGTGCGATTCCCCATAAAATAATAATTATCAAATATCTATTGAGCTATAGCAGCTAAAGTTCTCAAATTTGGTCCCAAACACTTTCTCAAGGAACTATTTTAGTGAACAAAATGTAGAACCGATAGGACCAGGGGAAGGGATACCCCTCGTACAAAGGAAATAGTGATTATTGAATATCTAAACAACTTCAACAGCGAAAGTTTTAAAATTTGATTCCAAACAGTTTTACTGGATCAAGGGAAGAATACATGTTGTGATTTGTGAAATTTCTTTCCAGATCAGGGACTGAGGATAATGTTTGTGCAGCAAAGCGCAACGAATAAATACTAGTTTATTAGAATTTGGTATTAAATTAATATTTCTAACATGATATTCACCACTTCAATTCACCTCCAAAAAAGTGTTGCCAAATTGTTTGGTATTCTATTATTAATTCTAAAGACGTTTTTCTTATTAAATAAAAAACCGGAAATAATTTTTAATTCGAAAATCATTACAACGTTTGTTAGGTATAATAAAATTCTTTAGTTTATAATTAAATTATTTCACTTATTTCACTTATAACCTTCAATATATATGTCATTCATTCTTGTTTCAAAAAATATGGCCAGACCTTTTAGAAAAAGTGCGAAAAAAATGCCACCTTTTTAAAAATAAATTTTTATTTTATTTTTGCTACAAAAAAAATTTTAAATAAAAACGAAATCTGCCAACACACCCATAAACAAATAAATATAAATATATAAATTTGGGAATCCATTAAACTTACTGACATGAATAATAATAATTTATATATGTTTATATACTTAAAAAAAACAGTGAAAATACAACAACAACATGTTGAGAAAAAAACGCACTTTAAACGATACAATGAATTGATATTTATTTTATTTATTTTTTGCAATTACAAACAAGTAATAAGACCTAGACCTACCTTTTGGTTGTTATTTTTTTTTGCGCATATCGTTTTAACCTTGTTAAGTTAAATACAAATAAAATACACTCAATATGTTTTAAATTGTAGATAAAATTTATTAAAAAAAACAATGTATTTTTATTATTTTATTTAATTTTTGTTAAGAAAAGTTGTCGAAACAATGAAAACATAATTTCGAGAAATTACAGTTGATTTAAATGAATGATGATGAACTTTATTTAATTTCATCTTTAGCTAAAGTTCATCACTGTAGTTGAAGTTGTCAAATGTAAATTATGAGAAGAAAAGTGCTGCCAAGTTTTTATGTGATAAATGTAAACAGTACATGTGATTTTTATATTTTTGGAAATAATTCAAGAAATTTTGAACCATTTGAGATATTTTAATAAAATTGGACAAGATTATAGCTAAGGCATCATCGTGTTCATTAAGATAATAAAAGGTCTGGGAAATACTGATGGCCTTCCACAGTAAAACATCTTGTTTACAAAATGTGAAAAATACAAAGAGTTCAAAATGACGTTTAAGGAATAATTATACTTTATTGAAATTTGACGTGATTGCAGTTATGCTGTTTTTGAGTTCTTTAAGATAACAATGTGCTCATTAGCTGGTCTGGGCAGGATAATAGGTCCCTTGCTGATGAACAAGTTGGTGGATAGCCTTCTCTGGTATCTAGACTTTTTTGAAAATTCATCAAAAATTCTTTTATAATGTAAGACAAAAGAAACGTTCTATATATGTAGTCCTTTGTAGTTAAATCTTATAGTTTCAGAGATATTTGAGTTCAAATAAATTTATAAAAAATTTTCAGTTTTGGTTTTCTTTGTTTACTTTGCAGGCTTAATAATAGTGCTCAAAGAATCTAATAAATAATTAATGGAACCGTTAAAAAGTTATTTTGATCAGAAGTTTGAACTTAAAAAATGCAAATTATTTGTGGACTGAAAAGAGCGTTATTTTATTCTGAACTTTGCATTTGTTATTGTTTTTTAAGAAATCTTATCGAAATTACCTGCAAAATAAAAACGTATGAAAATTTCTGCTCACAAGCCCTATTCTAAATCGATTTAAAAAAATTATATTTTTTTGTTAAGTTCTCAAATTGCAAAACTGGAATCGTTTTTAAATGTACCCTTTTATATAGTTCTATATATGAAGTAAAACCCTTTTAACGACAGGGCGATCATTTCATAGAAAATGTCAATTTTTTTAAACACATTTTATAGAAATTGGGATTTTGGGTATTTCCGTATATAAAAGTGGGGATTTTTTTATTTATAAATTTGTGTGCAATATTTTTCATACCATTCTGGAGAAAAAACACCCTGATTCCCGATTATCCTTTGACAAGACAGGGTATTCATTTCAATGCAAAAAGTCAAATTTTTAAATAAATTTTAGATGGATTGGGATTTTGGGTATTTCTGTATAGAAAAGTGGGAGTTTTTTTATTCCTTAATCTATGTGCAAGTTGTAACACACCAAACTGAAATGTAAACAGTGAAAGGTAACATTTAGACGGATTGGGATTGTGGATACTTCGACATCAAGAAGTGAGATCATTTTCTTAAATTCCTGGATTAGATCACATGGTCATATACATAATACTGAAATTTGAAATAAATGCCTTTATCAATGTTTGTTCGAACCTGAAGTCCTTTGAACTGTACATTCCAAAGTTACCAAATTATTTTCTAAAGTATTCATCTCCATTTTTTTATTTTTATGAAATTCTTATTATTTTTTATGACAGAGATAAAATTATTTTTAATAAGTAATTTTATAAAAGAAAACAGCAGGAACTGAAGAAATAATTTTGAAAACAAAAACTTATAGGCCGTAAAGAAAACACGTTTGTTGTTATTATTATAATTTTATACTATTTAATGTGGAAAAATGTTACTACAATTCACTTCTCACATGACATCATCCGCTTTAAATATATTTTTTTCAAAAAAAAAAAAAATGTTTATATAAAAATAAGACTAAAATCTAAATTAAACCTCTCCTCTCCCTCCTTTAAATGAACAACAAAAATACGTAAATTCCATTTTTTTTTAACATTTTTAACAAAGAAAACCTAAAAAAAACAACTCTAAAATAATACAAAAGGCCACAGATACAAATATAGAGAAAAAAAGAAATATAATCATTAATCATAAACATTAAATTAGGTTCTTTAAAATTATATTTTTCGAGAAATATAAACACGAGATCTTATAAAAAATTAGTAGAGAAACTTAATTACAATGACTTGACTAAAATTAAAAAAAAAAAATATAAAAATTAACAAAATATCAAAATAACATGACCAAATGTTATTTAAAGAAAGAAGAAGGATTAAGTATTTGTTTTTTTAGGGGAAATAATCCCACATTATTTTTTTATAAATGAGAATTTAATTTAAATAAATTAAAAATTAAGAGTCCTTAAAAATCTATAGACTTAAAGATAATTTTATAATTTTTATTATTTAATTTAATTTTTTACTTAAGTAACTCCCTCCCTCCTCTCATTTAAATTCATTTAAAACTAAAAACTTTTATCTACAAAAAAAGGGGGCTTTAAAATACAACAAGAACATGATAATAATATGTTACCAAGTCTTAACGTCTCACTTTAGAAATATACAACCAAATACAGTACTGTAGGTATATATACATATATACCAGGTTAATATGTATTTAGAAGATACTATGTGTTAAGTATTTATTACCTACCAGGAAGCAGTTGTGGAGAAAAAAATAAAAAAATAACAATTAAAATTAAAAACAAAAAACTAATGGTCGACTTAAGAAAATCTCTATAGTAAATAAACATTTTAAAAATGTATTAATTATTACGAAAGGATAACAAAACTTGGCAGCACTTTATCAACAATTAATGCAACCCTGGGCCTTGAAACTGATATCGAGGTGAAAAACCCTTTATTATTTATTTCACAATAAAAACTCTGCAAATTGAAAAATTTGGCCGCGCTTTATCAACAAGAAATGCAACTCTGGGCCCTGAAACTGATATTGGGATGCATTTTTCATAAATATGCATTGGACTTTAATTATTTATTTTATAGGGATATAAATATCGTGAATACAATGAATTCTAATAAAATAATTGAATATGCCTCTTTATTACCTCGCATAGTGGTTCCAAAACGTGTTTTTTAGATATAGTGCTGTAATTTAAGAACCTTTAAAAATATCTCGATAAATTTTACCAAGATTTCTGCTGAAGTATTTCCGAGTTCATAAGGTAGACAACAACTTCTCAGCTAGTCAGGTGAATAGTTTGGCGCTTTCCAAAGTTTGCCATTTTGTATATTATGATTTTTTTAAAATTCCCCAATAATAAATAAATAGTTCTAAAAAATTCTTACAAAAAAGTGATAATCATTAATGTTTCAAAAATCTTTTACATATTAAAAAAAATTTGGACAATAGAAGTTATAGAAACTAAGAAAAAACAGGGACAAAAACGGGTTAACAATTAATTTCTCTTTGAATATTCATGTAACCATAAGGAAAAACCTGCTCAGGTAAAGGTATTTTCTGTAGACATTTACAAGGAATGTCTTTATAAAAATTGATGAATCTTTCATAAAGGAATTTTTGGCGATTTTTCCAAAAATAAACTTACCCGAGATGGCCTGTTATAGAAGGCCACTCTTTAAACCCCGACTATATAGTGGCTTGTAATCCTTAATACTCGAAATATGGCCATATTAATTTATGTATAGATATTCCAAACGATTTAAAGGTTACAGAATTATTACCAAAACTGTTTTTGAACCACTTTGCAAAAACAGCGAAATCCAAATAATTTTAATGCCAAAATATTTTTAGTATTGAAATTATATTATGAAATTTAAAATTTAAAGAACCTTCTGATATATATTTAAAAAAACCTCCAGACACAGCTTACAAATGATTTTGAAAGCCCCTCAAATGTTTACCATTTGTAAGTAGAGTGTTAATTTAAAGAATATAAAAATAAAATAAATTATATACTAACTAATACATATATATGTACAAACAAATGATGGTACAAGATAAACCTTAGTTAAAACACAACATATGTAGCATTTATTTAGCTTGTTATTGTTGTTTTGCTTTTCATTTCCATTCTGTTTTAAAACTGTATTAGAAAATGTGAGAACCCTAACACTTTTCACAATACAAGACAACAATTGTTGTTATTAATATGGATTGTTAACTTGGCGTGCAAAATAAATATATTACAGTGGAATCTAGTTAATAAAAATTATTGAAATATAAATTTGTTTTAACCCTTTTATTTGGTATAATATTTAAAGAGTTTTTACTGTCAAATAACATTAGATTTCATTTTTTCTTGTTACATATATAAATACCTTTATATTGGTATATATGTATATGTATATGTGTGTTGCTCATGTTTGTATAAACAACTCTTTATTGTAAGTTTAATTTTAAAACCTTGAAAATACGTTTTATATTCACTTGCGGTGTAACTGAAGACGAGAAAACCATGGACTTGCAATTTTTTTTGTATAAAAACACACACACAATTATAAAAAAGTGTGAACTGTATTTCTTGGGAAATTAATAAAATTAATGATTATTTTTGTAATATTAATATTTAATTTAAAAAATGGGAAAAAATATTTCTTACTAAAATCCAATAAATATTTTTCTTTCCTTTTTATACCCTCCACCAGCACGAGCGGTGAAAAGGGTATATTAACTTTGTTATTCCGTGTGTAACGCTAAGAAGGAATCATTTTAGAATCCATAATCTATTTATATTCTTCTATCAAATCGAAATCTGACTCTGTCCGTAGTTGACACGCTCACATCTACAATAATTGACAGAGGTCAATGAAATTGGTCCTAAATATTTATTATAATCCAGAGAATTTTCCTATTATCACTTATTAAGTGTTCAGTGTTATATTTAAGATAAAAATATATTGTAGCGTATGTGTAAGAGTGAATATACGAAACATAACCTATTTACTTCACAAGCATTTTTGGCGGAGGGTATTTAAGATTCGTCATAGTCGCATAAAGCATTCTTACTTGTTTTTTTTTTCGAAATTTGATTTTTAAATTTTAATTATTTATTTCTTATTTTTATTAAAAAAATTTTGGTTTTATTTTGTTAAATGAAATAAATGCTCATATTACTTTTTCAGCCTACTTTTACTTATTTTCGATTCTTAAAAAAATAATAATAAAATAAAAAAATCTCTCTAACAATATTTTAATTGTCATTTGAGTTTGACAATGTCTTACCGCCATTAAATTATAGAATATAAACCTTTGACTTGTGTTGTGCTGTTTCCGGTATAAAAGTGCACAAAATTTGTGAGAAAAACAAAAAAGGAATCACAAATAAACTTTAAGATTTTATTAAAAAGATAAAGTTTAAGACATTGAACTAAATTATGGAACACCATTTTGATATTTTTTATTTATTTTCATAAAGAGAAAGAGAACATGTTGTAAAGGAAGAGAAGGAGAGAGTGAGAATAATGTAGATATTGTGGATCAATGTAATAACAGTCTGAAAAGAATCTTAAAGTTTTGATCTAGTCCAAAACCAAAACAAATTGTAAATTTGTTATTAAAAGCAAAATCCGGTACGCTGGACCTATCCGACTGTACCCATCCGTTCGTAGAGTAACGCAATTACCCGACAATTAATGTGAGTTTCGTATGAGGGAAGGACAAGAGAGTTTTAAGTCTTCGCTATTCCCTTACATTTTTTGAGTTAATCAACTCATTAGTACTGTTATTGGAATTATATTTAAAAAGTCTTGCGACAATAGTTATCGGTTATAGTGATACAAAACATTTTATATACCACTGAAAGAGTTTTTGTGAGAAACCATTCGAACAATTCCAATAAATATTGAATACAAAACGAGTGAAATTAATTCTCACAACGAGACTTTAAAGTTTTATATATCGAAAACTAATAGAGAGTGGAAAGGGAAGTGATTGTCCCGTACTAATCATCCGAAATATAAAAAGTGACTATTTACTTAACTAAGCACCCAATTAGTCTTCTTAACATGAGGTAACCTATTGCTTCACTTGTAGTCTCTTCAAGATACTTCACTTGTAGTCTCTTCAAGATAAACTCATACGTACTAATTGCCTCCTTGCGCTAATCTTGGAGCCAATAAAGGGGTTTAATGCAATGTATCTAATCCAGAAGTGGCCAAAATACAGATTACGATTCGACAAGTTAGACTACAAATTTTGCTTACTTCTCAGGTACATTATGAAAAACCAGCCCACTAATCAATTTGAGCAGAAGGAGAATTCATTCATCGTGGGACCTACGTCAGTTTTAACTGTCTCCCTACCTTACACTTGGTGACAATAAAGCAGCATTAGTCTTTTAGGATCTTTGACCTCTTAGTTTATTATTATTTTTTTTGTTTTGAAATCTGGTGGCAAGGGCTCTAAGTCAAAAAGTCAGGCTATATTACAATGTTTCCGGTTTACCAGTTAAATACGAGTGCATTTGAAAAATGCGTAAAAATCCGGACAACAGTAAACGAATACGCTAAACTCCTGAAGGCGATTAAACGAAGTACAGCCTGGCCGCCTTAAAGAGATAACGACGACAACGCTATAGCTGTTCACTCGCCCAGAACTGTTTTATGAGCCACCTCTTAGTTTAGTGTAAATTATAGTTTAGCTAATATATCTAATTGTTCATGTGTATGAAAACTCGTTTAACTTGTTAAAGAAAATATACATCTGGCAACTTTAACACAGTGTTAAACTATCGATGTGGTGAAAATATTTGCTGGCAACAGAGTTGCCAACTTTGAATAAAAAATATATTAATAAAGAAATTTTCTTAAAATATTTTTTTTATTGAAAAATGAAATGAACTTAACTTTTATTATTAAAGAAAGTGTAAACTACTTTTAAATAATAACAAGTAGGCTGTTTTTCAATTAATAAAAAATTATTTAAGTAGAAATTGTGTAACAATTACAATCGTAGATAATTCTCTGTTTTTTTATAATTTTGATAATTTTGCAATTTTTACTTTTTTAAAAAGAAAGAAAGACAAACAATTTACTTCTTGACATAATTTATTAAAACATAAAAAAGTTATAACGAATTTGTTCAACAATTAATAATTAACATTTTAAACATTAATAACATTTAACAAAATTTATGTTAAGGTGGATTTTTGAAGGTAAAAAATTCAAATCAATTCAAATAATATTCAAATACTTGACAGAAAGCAAAACTTCAAAAACAGTGGTGGGTGTGTAATTATATACAATTTACCGATTTCTATTTTTTTTTTGTAAAGTACTTAATTTCAAGAAAAAAAACTAGAAAGTCTTGAGTCAAATAAAATATATGATTAAATATAAAATATTTAAATATTAAAGTGAATTTGTCTTATATTTTAAAAAAAAGTTAAGATATTTTTTCACAAAAAATGGTTGCCAAAAAATCATGTCTAATATTTGCCAAATTAAAAAAATAGGAAGAAGAAAGAGGCTCTAAAAATAAAAGAATATTAAACAAGTAAGAATTCTATATTCGGCTATGTCGTATCTCAAATACCCTACATCACTAACATTATGCAAAAATTACCATGTTGCGTCAGAAGAACTTATTCGTTCATTAGCTTAAATATCGATTACGGAAAAGGGCCCCTACAATGAAATATGACAACATACAGAGCTATAGATTTAAATGATCCATTTGATTAAAAAAAATTATGTTAAAGGATCAAATTTTCCACATGAGAGATAATATTCAGGAAATTTAGATTCATTATGTTGAAGACAATGATAAAATTGTCTTAATTTTCATAAAATTGGTTTATATTTAAGGACCTTGTAAGCCTAAAACACTATTCCGGGAAGTGGGATTGTAAAGGAGTAGTAACTGAATATGGCTCGATTAATTGCGAATGGGCGTTATATGGGAACTTTGGAAAAACATGGAACGATTTTGTAAGATACATTCAAGACAGTTAGAAAATAAATAATTGAGCATTATTTACTAGTTTTATAAACCCAAAACTGTTTACCGTTAAGGGACCTTATATGGCAACTGTTGTAGAATGTGGGCCGAGATTGAGCAATTTAATAATATATATTTAAAATAGCTAGAAAAATAAATATGTCGAATATCAATAGAATTGATCATTAATTACTAATTTTATGGGCGCAAAACTGTTTTCCGGGAAGATGCCTTTTATGGGAGCTACAGCAAAATATGAACTGAGATTTCTCTAATTAAACTATTAAACAAATTATTGTGCCGAATTTCCACGGAATTGCTTTTTATTAAAGTGTTTTAAAATCTCAGCCATGTTTTTCGGTAAGGGACCTTATATGGACCAATATTGTTACCCATCGGTTTTGTACGATGATGAAGATTTTTTTTGTTTAAATCCAGTTACCTTCGGTTGAAATTTTTTTTTTTTTTTTTTTTTTTTTTGGAATTTAGAGGTTTTCTCAGATATCGGTCTATAACTTTTATGCCAATGAACCGACATAACTGGTTTTAAATAGGAAACAATAACAAACAATGTGGATAAATTTCATGTGAATTCGGATAATTATTTTAGGCGTGAATATGTTTCCAAAACACAGAAGGACTTAGCTAAATCAGATTTGATTAATTGCAATAATATATACTTTTGGGGGTTTCCAATGACTCACTCGGAATGACAGAGTAGATATACCCTCATTACCACTTGTAATGGTAGAGGGTATACAAATAAAAGTCGCCGAAATCATTTAACTTATTCAAAATTTTAGGAAAAAATAAAAAACTATTCAAAAATTTGTATTTCTTAAAGCCGCCTTTTTATGACTCCATTTTAACCCTTAACGAATAAAATGCCAAAGCACTAAATAAAGCGAAATAAAGAAAAATAATAGTAAATGAAAATAAAAATAAAACGAAACAACAACAAAAAATATCGATTTCTTTTGGTGGCATTTTGAAAACTTTAAAATGCGCATGATTTTGGTTGTTGCATTGCAGAAACTTTTTAAAAAATGTTAACCTAGGCAGGCACACACACACATCCCTATATCATTATATATGATGCAATATTTGTGTAAATGTGTATTTATGTATGTGAATGCTTTAATACATATTTATTATATATGTATGTTTGTGTGTGTGTGTGTGTTTATAAGTACACAAGGATATCATTTACAAAAGTTGAGAATGAAGACATGTGCATTGAAATAATTTAAATCCAAACCCACATTGCAATTTTACAATATTTTAGGAAAGTTCTAATATTTGTGAGGTTGGAAACACTATTTTTTGAGAATGAAAAAAATAAAATTTGAACAACAACATTCGTTTTAAGCTCTCAAATTACCTCTATTAGCAACGAATTTCAAATTTAAAAATATATTTTTGGAAGACATTTTCTGTCATATTCCCAGCTTCCCAAAACAAAGAAGTCCCTTTCTACAGTTTATATTGGAATTCTGAGTTGGAGTAGATTAGGTTAACAGGCTGCAACGAATTAGAAAGTACAAAATGTGGCTAACTTGGGTACTGATGGGTTCCTCCGTGTTATCTGAAAACTGAGGAAATTGGAAGAAAAAGAGTGAATATAGATGAAGAGAAGCGAAGATGTAAGTAGAAGAGGCTTAAGAAAGGAGGAATAAGAGAAATAGTGGTATATTGATGTCTGGAGTCGAAGTACAAGAGAGAAGCAATTAGTTTCATAGAAACCTGTAAAGAGCCTATGGTGTAAATCCGTCAGGAACCATCCACAATTTCGAATAAAACCCACAAATCTCTAATAGTTTAATATGTCAAAAAATTTAACGAGCTGCAGCCAACGAAACGTGATCGTAGGTCTTCAAAGACGGAGAATTGGGATCGTTTCCTCCCCCTATTCAGCAGTTGGTAAAAAGGCAGGGCTTTGGCAGAAAAGATTTGGAATCGAATCTTGGGAATAGTGAATTTTAATCTCATATTCATGCCCGCAGCTACGACAATAGTTGTTATATGGTGAACACATCTTGGCATCAATTCCATAGCAAAAGTGGTTAAGATTATTACAAGACTCCAATCTGTCTAAGATGATTCCTTTCAAATAAAATTTTGGGTATATTTTCCCAGCTTTGGTTCCAAATTAATTGGAACTTTATTTCTATAATCCATGTTTTACAAAAATTCCTCACAAATAACCGCAATTAAGTTCCACAATAGGATTCGAAAGAGAAGAATGATCTTGATTGGGTCAGATAGAATTGAAAAGTTTGAACTTAATTTAATATAATCTAGTTCATTGAGTTTAGGAAAAACTTTGATGCTATGATATGAACCATCTAACTCGGTTGAATTTACACGTATAAAAGGATCAATTGACTTGATTCTCATTGATCCACCGTTTATTTATTTTTTTATTTTTTATTAAATATTTTATTATAAATATTGTGGTAGGTTCTTTATTTTCCAATAAAAATGTTTACTGGGTAATATTGAATGATAATAATACAGGGTTGCATGTATATGTATGTGGTATTATGTCAGTTTTTTAAACTTTAGTCCTTTATTTTGATTTTTCCTTTTCCTTTTGCTTTTTGTTTTGCTTTATATTCTGGCTTTTGTAAATTCTTGTTATGGTAGTTTTGTTGTTGTTGTTGTTGCCTTTTCTATTGCTCTCCTATTTGTTCATTATTAAAAACAATAGGTTACCAGCATAAACTATAGAGGCATGCAAGTCCAAGTATAAGTAAATAAATATTTATGTATATGAAGATATATAGAAAGAAATATACCCAACAGTTTAAAAAAACTTCCTTGCAGTTTTAAAAAATGTTGAATTCGCCGCATTTAATTAAGTTTATTAATCTCACCACTTACGATGGTGGTGGATATAGAAATAGATAGGACTTCTTGGCACAAAATCAATTTTTGAAGTGTCAAATTTTTTACATTCAGTGAGTTAAAGGAATAATGTGGGCATCAAAAAAGAGAGAGATTTGGTATGAATGAAAGTACTGTTATAACAATTCCTTTTCGAGATATTAGCCTATTTGATAGAAAGTAATAAAGAAAAAATCATAAATGCATTGGAATGTTCACATTGTTCCAATAAAAATCTTAAAATCGATAGCAATTGAATTTTGATTTATTTATTCGCTGAAAATATAATTTTACTCGAGGTATGATCTCTTCGCAACTTATATATATGAATCAAACCAATTTCTAATGCCCTTTTCTGAAGTGAATTATTTAACAGTAAATGCATTTTACATCGATCCCAACAAATGGTAGTCAGATGGAATAAGGTGTTGTTGACCGAAGTTATTATGATGGCACTCGTTTTGCTTTCAACAGTTCATAATGCAAAACATTTTATTAAAGATCATTACTTTGACATTATGGTTTTATAGCTTCACGCTGATATTACGAAATGACAGGATTTTAGTAATTCTATCCCGGTACGAATAACCTAAAATAAGAGAAATTTCCTTTGTACACATGAACATTAAAATTAACAATAAGTTAATTAGTTAATTCCGAAGTGAATGTGCTGCAGACATCTCACTTGGGTCCATATATAGCTGATACCGTTGTGTTACACAAAAAAGTTTTCATTGTGTGTTCGACTGTTATTAAGCGGTCTACATGATGGCTTCTCCAAAGCAACAGAATCTGAAAGCTCAATAGTATAGTTTCCAAATGCGGAGAACTCCTAAGTTCTCTAACTGCTGGATAATGATACAGTAAGTTAAAAACTGTCTCTTCCTCTAATTCTTCATGACAACCGCGACAGAAGTTATTGTGAGTGAGACACATCATTCTCCCATGGATTTAAAAAACACAGTTTTCAGTTATAATCAACATCAGAAGTTTAATCTGATTTCTATTGAAAGCAGATAACTGCCTAGTCCTTTGATTGTTGAACTAAAGCCAAATATCGTGGGAAGTTTGATAAGTATGGTTGGAACATTGGCAATGCCATATCCGTAACAATTGCAGTGATCAGGAATGTAAATTGACTTAACCACTGCAATGTCTCGCTATTTGGTTCGAATGTCGCATGAACACCTGCTATAGATCTGATGGCCTGTTTGTTGTCCATATCTTTCAATATTCAATTATATTCGAGCCAGTTGGGCGCCCTCTCTTCTCCCAAATTCCCAATTTGCTTAGAACTATCTATCTAACGCTAAATTCTACCCTGTAGAATTTAGCGTTAGAGTGGTCTTCCGTTGTCTTGTTGGGAAGTCCTGCGAATCTAATAGAAAGGGTTTTATATGCATTTTGTTTTTTTTTTTACATTTTGTAAGTGTATGTGTGTAGGATTAAATGTGATGAATAAACGAGTAATCGTTATTTGTTTTATTTATTTGTACTTTAAAGTTAAACCAGTACAATTAATTGGGTGGGTTTTTGGAAAAAGCAACTTTGTAAAATTCATAAAAATAAAATTAAAATAAAAAAATGGAAAACAAAATAACAACTACCAACATACATAATGTGTGTGCGAAATATTTTTATGGTATCAGTGTCTGTGTATATGTATGACAATGTTCGTGAAAGAGCAAGTTTCTCTTCTTAAAACCTTGTTATTGACTTGATTTGACATTCATTTTTTCTTTTATTTTGCTTGGCATAATGTTGTTGCAATTGCTGTTCAACAAACCAAGTCAATGCAACAACAAATATAAATTACAACAAAAAAAATAATAAAATAAAAGAAAATAGGCAACATAGACTATAATTGTTTGTTGTTGCTGTTAACATTTTTTTTTTTTGCAATTTATTCGTCGTACATGGGGCATGAGATCAGTAGTAGTTAAAAGTTGTTATTTTTGTTATTGATGCTTTTGCTTTCAGAGTTGTTTTGCTGCAATTGTTGAAATAGAAGTCGTAGAGTTGCATTTCAGCAAGTAGTGAAACTTACAGACCCACAACTTAACAACAACAATATTCATTCCCCATATTGGTAAGTTATTTTTATAAGATTAATGATAGCTAAAGTTGTATATAATGTTACCAACAACAACAACTACTACTACTATTACAACGAAAACAACAGCAAGAAAAAGAAAAACTTGATTTCTTTTAACATCTTTTATATTTCTTTTTTTTTTTGTTTAGCTGTAGCTGCAGCTATTGATGTTGCTGTTTTTGTTGTTATTATTATATTTAATATCGGTTTGTGTTGCGAAGAGAAAGTTGTTGTTTGCAGTCGAATGCATAAATTTGTTCAACAACATTAAAAATCAGCAACCATAGTTTCGAGAGTGAGAAAATTTTTCTTTCTGTGGAAATTATGTGCAGAAAAAAAAATCCACCTCATCATCATCATCGTTAACGTCAGCATCATCTTCACCATCTAACCAACCAGGCATTAACATTAACATTTAAGGCTTTGGAAAAATTCATGTTTAAGTCTTATATTTACACTTTGGTTTAAAATAAAAACAAAAAAACACTTTTTTGTTATTATTATTATGAAAATTGTTTTGTTGTTGCTATTTTCTTAGTATATTATTGTGAAACTAGGCAACATTGCAAATGAACATATAGAAAATAATAAAAATGAAAAAAAGCAAAAACAAAAACAAAATTCTCATTCAATGTGTGTAATGTGCTGCTGCTTTCCATTTTCTTCAAAACATTCTGTTGTTGCTGGTATTTTTTTATTTTTCCTCTACAAAAAAATGTATTACATGCAATGTTTTGTTGTTGTTGCTGTTGGGTGTTTTCCCAGCATACCCTATACCACATGTATGAGAAATATTGAATTACTTACCATTTTCCATAATAATGAAAATATTTAAAATAAAATTAAAAAAAGAAATATTGAAATCGATATTTAATTTGAAATAATAAAGAAATTAAAATTTAAATTAGTTAATGATTAAAAAATGTTAGAAAATAATAGGAAACATGAGGTCAAAAGTTTTCATACAAGATCCAGTTTGTATGACCATACACTAGTTTATAGTCTTTATTAATATATTAGCAAATTACTTCTAGTTATTCGGGATCATTTAAATACCTTAATAATCTGTAATGTCTCCTAAAAGTAAAAGGATATAAGTACAAGGACTGACAATATCATAAGACATAATTGCTTTTTTCAAATTTCATGAAATCATTGTTTAAATGTTATTGTGATTTAGATATTCAAGTGGCGATATCTCAGTTAATCTTACAGCCACATGAAATTTACGAATAAATAAAACCAAACCAACTGGAGAAAATTAAATCCATAAGTTCGAGAAATTGTGAAAGAAAAACTACCTGTAGAAAACAAATAAATCACCGTCATATCAATGGATTACAAAATATCTTTACTTGTTCTATGGCAAAATCCAAATAAGCTTACGAATCAAAATCGCCCAAAAATTATTATAGAACTTTTGAAATAAAGAATGATTTTTTTATACCCTGTTCTCAAGTTAACTGTATTCCAATAAAGAAGTTTTACATGAATTGAAACAAATGGTACCTGAACATAGACAATTTTCAGTGCTTATTAATTTCAAAGGTATTGAGAGTCTTCCATGGAGATCTCCAATGATCGTTTGATCAGATTTTAGCAGCTCATAACACAAAACGCCATGGTGAATCCCCCAAAAGACTAGTATTACCATGGCGTTATGGATATTTCGCATCGGTGTTGCTTTGGCAGTTTAGATAGAGTTTAAACCAAGAAAAGCTCACTGGTTCGATTCCCAACAGGTGGCAACGCAATTATGTCATTTGATTCGTTTCAGGCGAAAAACGTTCTTTACAGATTCACTTTTCAATATCGTTACTTGCCCCTTCTTCATCTGCTTTTCGTAGAGTTGAATATTTAGCTGTATTGAATTATTGGTTTCCTTTTGGAATCTGATCTTTCGATTTTGATCCTTTTTAATTTTTAGCATTTCTTTCAATTATAAGCTTTTCGCCGATCGCTTGAAAAAAAAACACATATATTAAGAAAAAAAATCAAACTCTGAGCAAAATCTTTAAATAGACTCGATATTCCTAGTCCGATCTAATTCTCTTCTGATTCCTACTTCTTCAGTAAAAATTTTCTAATATTTATTTTGATCTTTTAAATTCCTTCAAATTTGTTTATAATTTTTTAAGTTTCTTCTAATTTTTATTCGAATTTCGTTTTATTCATCAATTTGCTGCATGTTGCAAGTTAAGGAATGGAAAGTGGCATAATGCCATGTAAATGGAAAAAGCCAAGATTTTTTCAATATAATTTTATATTTATTATTTGCTTTAGTTTTGTTTAGATTTATAAATATATAAAACAAGACTATATACCTGGTACTCTAGAATATATATATGCATATATATGTATATAGGTATTAACATAGACACATAAATATTTCAGAAATGTGGCATGAATGGATGAGTGAGTGGATGGAATGGATGGTTGGCTAGCTTGGCTGTTTGAATAGATGGTCGGAGTATGATAGTGGTTGTTTTGGCTGTTTGGTGGGTTTGTTGGTCTTTCGGTCGTTATTGTTTTGGAGCGACAAAAACAAATTATATATAGATACAAACTTATACACACAAAATGTACGTCAATAAACTTTTGCATAACTATGCAACAATGCACGTGCACATTTTTTTCTATAAAAACAAAAAAAACAAAAACAAAATAATAAAATCCCAAACAAACCTTACTCAAGCCTTAACCAGAGGTGAAGGGCAATGCAATACTTATACATATAACTATATATATATATATATAGATATGTATCTATAGAATACTAGATACATATATATATATGTAATGTAATGGTATATGTATGTAAGTATAACAAGAGTACATGGCATATAATCCCAACTAAGGCTGTTTGCTTTTGGCTGCCTCACTGACTGGCTGCATGGCTGACATTTGCACGAGAGTAGTTTGCCTTCAAGTGCAACCACCGCGATGACAAAAAAAATGAAATAAAACAACAACTCAAATATGTGTGTGTACGTGTGTGTGTGTGTTTACACGGCTAGAGTGAGTGAGTGTTTGTTGAAAATCTCTCAGTAGCAGTAGCAGCAGCAATAGTGGCTCTACATGGTACATAAAAGTATTTATAGATGTGAATGCAGTTCAAGTGCACACACACACATATATATAAATGTATGTGTGTCTGTAGATTATTAAACATATAAAACCATAAGATACCTTATTATAACATGTACTAGATATATCTAGTATCTAGTATCTATATATATATATACTTATATCTATATATAATATATATGTTTTTTTTTGTATAATTGTATGTATCTATTCTACACACTTTAAACATAGTAATATTATGTATCTTTATTGAAAGTATCTTTATATAGATATTTGTATCTAGCAGATATGCATGTTTATTATAAATACCAAGTATTTGTATCTTTTGTATGTTTTAAGCTTTAGCAAAGTGTATCAAGCTCTTAAAATCCCCCAACAACAAAAACAACAACAACAAAATATATCTTTTTTTCTCTCTTTTTAATTCTGTTTATTTTTTAACGTTTATTTTTATTTTTTTCTCTCGACATTCTTGATTTTTTTGTAGAAAAGTGGGTAGAAAATCAAAAGGGAAACATAATGCAACCTATAGAACTGATATTTAATGCACTTGTCGCCGCTTTTATATGATTTGTTTTGAGATTAAAAAAAATTATCGCTACAAAAAAAAAAGAAAACAGAAAAATAGTTAAAGAAAAGACAATTTTATTTTTCTACAGAGGGAAAATAGTTAATAAAAAAATAAAAAGTAAAAGAAAAACCACACCCCAAAATATTTAAGTTTTAGAAGAAAAAATGGGCGAAATAAAAACGGTTTTAAGTGAATAAATTATTATAGAAAAGTCTGCTATCAAGGTGTCACCATTTTTCTCTTTGGTGAAAATCTACAATTTTAAATCGATTTGGATATAAGTGCATCCCTCATACATTCCCACTTCCAAAATACCCAAAATTCCAAATCGGGAAAAACTTGTTTGAAAACTGACTTTTTCAGAAAATTGCTCACCCTGCCGTTATAAGAGGCTTGGCCCAGTACAGATTTCTTGGGTCAAGGTACTCTTTTTTGGAAAATTTTAGCATTGAAATTTTTTTCTCCTTAAAAATTATAGAAAATTTGCAGATAATTATTTAGATTTTATACAAAATTTTCTTATCAGAGGTGACGAACTTTGAAGGTCCACTTTTCGTACTTTTGTTACAAAAGACGAGAAGAAGAGGGCTGGTCAACCCAAATGAGTTTCAAGATGAAGATTATTATCTAATGAAGATTATTGTCGACGAAGATTATTATCTAACGCAAAAAGAATTTGAATTGTATGTGGGTGTACAATACCAGCCATTTTTTACTGGTATTAAAAATGAATATAGTTCGATAAACTTTACGTAAAAAAGCCTGAACAAATCACTAAATCAGTACTGTATGGAATACACTGTACTTGTTTTGATCACAATGGTTTTTTGTATTAAAAGCTGTAAAAATCGGTTCAGATGACAACATGAGACCTCTAGCGAAGGCAATGTTTTCATTTAAATAAAGTAAACAACGAAAAACTTCCGATTTGGAATGTGATAACTATTGGCTACATGTTCAAAACCCCTTCAAGTATTAGAAAATAATGGAAAAGAAGTTTTGGTCTTATTCCCCTTATAGTCCAGACTTTGCCCTTCTGACAGGCATTAATTTCGATTAATGGAGAACATTTTTACGGGAATACTTTTAATTTAAAAATTGGGTCAGTTCTTATAGCTACAAATATCCAAAAAATCATTTTTTACTATATTGTAAAGCAATTTAAGAGTTTGGAGTTCTGAGTCCATTTCACTATATCTGTCGTTCCGTGTTTTTTTTTTAATCAGGTCATAGTTTTCATGATACATTTTTTCGACTCACTAATGAACCCTTTTAAAATTTCGTTATGATCGAACTATTATTTTTTTGTAGCTCTTATGCAAATGTCCTCACAGGAAGATCCTTACAAATAAATTTTATGACCTTTCAAAATTATATCCAAAATTTTAAGATGATCGATCCTTAATTTTACAGCGTCCATACAAGACACACTTCCGAACTTTATAGAACATAAAGGTCGATCCTAAAATTCCCTTATAAAACCCTCAAGATTCCTTGAACCCCCATATAAATATCTGTAACAAGCAAGAATTAAAACGAAAATCAAATTATATGAGGATCGTTTCACAGTTTTTCGATTTGCTATTTATAAACGCCCGTATGCTGTAGGGTATTACATAGTAGATCTTGACTGACTGTAATTCCTTAATTGTCTATTTTTTTGAGAGTGAGATCTGACATGGTTTGTCATAAATATTAATAAATGTATTTTAATATCTGATTTCACAAACAAAAAAAATGAAAATTTTTTTGATCTTGAAGTTTCAGTTTTTGGGTTTTTGAACTAAAAAAATTGTTCGAGTCAAAATTTACATAAATATATGTAACTGGAGTTGTATATAACTTTATATTTTATGTAAAAATAATTTTCATTTAATTTGCATACAAAAACAAACATTAATTCAGATTAACAGATTTGACGTCATATTTATGGTACGACACAAATTGTATTCTCTGGAAATCTAATTGAAATTCCTATTTATTGCTGTAAGATTGAACAAAAAACCTTCAAGTATTCAAATTTTAAAAAATATAAATATAAACAAAATAAAATAGAATCACAAAAAATCGGCCTGATTCACACTACGCAAATATTCTACGTAGGAAATTCTTATTTCTATTCACCAATTCTCTCTCTGTCTCCTTTAGAATTATAAACTTTAATTCTAATTTTTTCTTTATCTTGTTTTTTTCAGGTCGTGATGATCTTTCACCTTCGAGCAGTCTTAATGGCTTCTCAACGAGCGATGCTAGTGATATTAAAAAAATCAAAAAAGGTCCTGCCCCCCGTTTACAAGAGGAACTATGTTTGGTATGTGGCGATCGGGCGTCTGGTTATCATTATAATGCTCTTACCTGTGAAGGCTGTAAGGGTTTCTTTCGACGGAGTGTTACCAAAAATGCGGTATATTGCTGTAAATTTGGTCATGCCTGCGAAATGGACATGTATATGCGACGTAAATGTCAAGAGTGTAGACTGAAGAAATGTCTGGCGGTGGGTATGCGGCCAGAATGTGTGGTGCCTGAAAATCAATGCGCCCAAAAGCGACGTGAAAAGAAGGCACAAAAAGAGAAAGATAAAATCCAGAGTAGTGTGTGTACAACGGAAATTAAAAAGGAAATACTCGATTTAATGACATGTGAACCGCCATCGCATCCAACGTGTCCGGTAAGTTTTTATTATTCTCGAAGTGAAATAAAAGAATTTGAATTAGTATCATTTTTGATTTCAGCTGTTACCTGAAGACATTTTGGCAAAATGTCAAGCTCGTAATATACCTCCTTTATCGTACAATCAATTGGCAGTTATATATAAATTAATATGGTATCAAGATGGCTACGAACAGCCATCTGAGGAAGATCTCAAACGTATAATGGTAAGTTGAAATTTAGAAAACTTTAACTTCGTCTGCAACTAAAGATTAGATTAACGATAATCGATTAAATTAGAATTTAACTGGCACATCGTGCCCATAAAATTGTCGAATATATACAGTGGCTAAAGCAGGCTTACAATTTTTCAATATCGGCTCAAAATTTCTTTCAAATGGACAGTAAAATTTTACTTATTTATTTTTTTGAAAATCTCTCATTTCTGAAATTTTAAGTCGATTCAAAAGAAAATCTAACCCGATATGAATAAAATTAAAAATGAGATTTTACTTTAAAAATCTCCAACAATGCGAAAATTTTCTCTGGTCCAATAATGTTGAGAACTACAGAACTCTTTTTTAGTATATTTTAAAGATTTAGAAATTTATTTTATCGCATTTAAAGTCAACGATCATTGCAAATTGTTTCTCATTCTCTATTTACAGAGTTCACCCGATGAAAATGAAAGTCAACACGATGTATCATTTCGTCATATAACGGAAATCACTATACTCACAGTACAATTAATTGTGGAATTTGCCAAGGGTTTGCCAGCGTTTACCAAAATACCACAAGAAGATCAAATTACATTATTAAAGGTGAGTAAAATAATTGAATAAAGATCAATTCAATATTTTCTTCTTATTCAATAAAAATTTCTTAAATATTTTATATTTATAATGTGTATATGTAGGCCTGCTCATCAGAAGTTATGATGTTACGTATGGCACGTCGTTATGATCATAATTCGGATTCAATATTTTTTGCCAATAATCGATCGTATACGCGTGACTCTTATAAAATGGCTGGCATGGCTGATAATATTGAGGATCTGCTGCATTTCTGTCGACAAATGTACTCGATGAAAGTGGACAATGTCGAATATGCTTTACTCACTGCCATTGTGATCTTTTCCGATCGGCCGGGTCTCGAAGAAGCCGAACTAGTCGAAGCGATACAAAGTTACTACATCGATACACTCCGCATTTACATACTTAATCGTCATTGTGGCGATCCCATGAGTCTCGTATTCTTTGCCAAGCTTTTGTCAATTCTAACCGAATTGCGAACATTGGGCAATCAAAATGCCGAAATGTGTTTCTCGTTGAAATTGAAAAATCGCAAACTGCCAAAATTCCTCGAAGAGATTTGGGATGTACATGCCATTCCACCCTCGGTGCAGTCACACATCCAGGCCACACAAGCCGAAAAGGCCGCCCAGGAAGCCCAGGCGACCACATCGGGTATAACAACGGCCATCTCAGCAGCCGCCACCTCATCTTCCTCCATAAATACCTCGATGGCAACATCATCCTCATCATCGTTATCACCCTCAGCCGTCACATTATCAGCAGCTTCCACGCCCAATGGTGGAGCCATCGATTATGTTGGCACCGACATGACCATGAGTTTGGTGCAATCGGATACAGCATAGCAATAGCTACTAACAATACCCAATAACGATAATGATAATAATGAAGGCGGCAAAATTGTTGTTCATGTTAATAATGCCCAGCCAAATAATAAAATCGATAACAGTAACGATAACAATGATGATGATGATAACCACAACAACAGTATGGATGTTGATGAAGGAGTAGTTTTACTAGAGAGCGCAACTAATGTCATAGCATTTGCCGATCATCATGTATTAGAATAAAGACAGTAAACCGCAAAGTGACAAAAAAAAGTATATAAAAAAAACGATGAACAAATATGAAAATGAAAATCGAGGATCTCGTGTTAAAAACATTTTATTTCCTTAAATCGTTTTCATATTTCTGATTTTTTTTTTTGTTTCTTTTTTAAGTTAAAATGAGAATGAAAGACATACCGAGACCAGTTTAATAATATTAAATTATTATATATATACAAATATGTACATATACATATATATGCAAATGAGCAGGAACAGACTTGATGTTGAAAAATGGTCGAAGGAACAAATAAACAAACAAACAAACAAAAAAAGTAAAGAATGTATATATGCAGGCATGTTAAATACGTTAAGATTTTCGGCCAGATTTTTAATTTTTATTATGCATTTTATATATATTTACATACAAACACATACACACACATCTATATATATGTATACATAGTTAATATGTATATAATTATTATTTGTACAATAGTTCTTTATAAAAAATTTAATTATATTTATTATTTCAACAAGTTTTTTTATTTTTCGTACAAATTCAAATATGAGGTTAAATGTAACGGAAATTATAGAGTACAATCATAGGAGAGAGAGAGAAAGTAGTATGTTTTCGAACTTTGTAAAGTCAAATAGTGAAAAAATGAAAACAGAGGAATTTCCAAATCATTTTCTAGAAAAGGCATGCGATATGAGAGAGTGATCTCTATCTATCTCTCCTATGAGTATACCTTGTTTAATGGTACCATGACCTTTCAATAATGTTAATTTATTTACCAAATTTTTAAACTGTTAATTTTTATTTATTAAAGAACAATCATGTACTTTTTTTTAAATATCTGTAGCTAAATTCTTTTAACGATTTTAATTTATTTCAAATAATTTTAAACGATTTTAAAATTTTCAAAATATTTTCTAGACCTTATTAAGAGTAAAACACTTTGTTACATATATTTTTATATTTTTATCTGAAAGAAATTGTCATTGTTATCTTAATTTTATACAATCATTATAATAATCGAAATATATATGAGTTTCGAACATTTAATTTTCAGTTATTATGAAGTTATCAAAATTATCATGTTGACTTACATTTTAAATATTTGAATATATCGAATTTATACTTCGCTTATGTATATGCCAATTAGTCAATCTTAATAAATATCCATTTTAAAAATGTGACATTTCGATATTGGCCATTTTGTGAAATGTCATATTGAAAAATCATAAAAATGTCTTTTTCTCTTTTGAGCAAAATTTATTAAAAAAAAATATATTTATTTTAGAAATGAAATGTTTGTGCAATTTAACAGGTTAACGAGATTATATGAGAAGCATATAAAAGCTAAAGGAGTTTGCTATAAGCTTTCATATATATAAAAATGTTATAATGCTTTATTTTTGAGATATCGGCAAATTTGTGATAAAAGTCACATTATAAAAAATCATAAGATAATTTGAAAAATATTAATATTTGCCATAAGACATTTTTGATATTTAACGGGTTACAGTTATATTATGAGTAGCATATGAAAGCTTATAAAGATAGCTTTCATCTGCGATTTATGTAAGTCATATTGCCTTATTTTTGAGATATCGGCAAGTTTGTGAAAAATGTCATAATTAAAAAAATATATAATAAAAACTGCTTTTGTTTTTGCCAGGATTAAAATGAAATATTTTTAGCATTTCTTGGGTTAATGATGTTAAGCAGCGATATATATAAAAGTCGTATATCGCATAAAAATTATAAAAATGGCTTTTGTTTTTGCCAGACTTGAGATAATGATATATAAAATAAATAAGGACTCAAAGATACTTTTTGGCAATTTAAATAAAAACAAACTTAAATATATTTTTTTAGTAATTTTATAAGTTTTTTATAAATATGTTCTTTTTTTAAATCCTAAAATCATGTTAAAAAAATACAATTTTTATTTTAGAAAAAACAAAAGACAAATTAAAAAATAATTCAAACTGTTGGAATTAGGCTGCAGATTGTTATATAAATTATTTTCAGGCATTTTTCAAATATAATTTTCGTATTTTTCCATGTAATAACTTAAATTCGAATTTCGAAAAATTTCGAACATAAGTTCGAATTTTCGAAAATTAATTTTTAAACAATTTTTTCATAACAAAACTTAAAAATTTTGGTAAATAATTAAATTTTCTTCAACAATTGTACCTATAGCCGGGATTTTGCAGAAATTCTTTTAAAATACACAAATTTATTATAAAATGCATTAATTTTATTACTTTATGTTTTTAATATATAAAATTATAAAACAAAATTAAATAAACAAACAAAACTGAGAGTAAAGATTGTTAAACAGATAAAATAAAATGTTTTTCTTTTTTATTTTTATTTTCTTTTTTATTTTTCATTAGCATTTAAATGAATAAAAATGATAATGAATGTTAATAACTTCAAATTATATGTAAAAAAGTCTTTGTATTTAAAAAATATAAATATATATATTCTCTACAATATATAATTAATAAACAACAAAAAATTAATAATAAATTTATAAAACTCCGCATTCATACCAACAAATAGAAAAAAATACATTCTTTCACTTTTTTTTAGAATTTCATTTAAATAATTATTTAAAAACAAAATAAACTTAATTTGTTAAAAATACTGTCTTGATTTTTTTTTCAAAGCAAAAGGAAAAAGAAATTCTATAAATAAGCTTAAAACAAAAGGAAACTACTATAATAAAACTTTAATATAAATATAATGTTATAAATGTTAAAATTAATTATTTAATATTATATGAAATGTAAAAAAATATTAATTATATATAAATTTTTTTAATTATTATTATAGATTTAATAATAATACAAAAAAAAATTAAGAACTTGGACTGATTTCTCACATTTTTTTAGATCTACGAGTTACACAATAAGCTACCATGAAATGGATAACAAAACAAAACAAAAACATAATAAACAAAACAATATTAATTAAATAATTAAAAACAAATTTAAAAACAAAAAATAATATATATAAACTTTTTTAGAATTCCCTCCCTTTAACTAAAAACAAAAAAAAAATTAAGAAGAAATTGAGAAAAAAAGAACATTTTTTATAGAAACATTTTTTTTTTTGTAACAAAACTAAATTTTAAATATATATTTTTTAAAAATGGCGGCAATTATTAAAAACATATGGAAAAATATATATTAAAAGGCTGTTTAAAGTTTTTAAATTCAATTATGAATTGTAACAAAAAATAATATTTCAAAATGTTAATTATGTAAAGAAATCAGTATTTTTAAAATTTAAAAAAATGTCAAAATCGTATTTTAAATACTCTATTCCACTTATATATATGAAGTAAAAACAATATATATCCTAACATAAATTCACACAAGAAACAAAATTCACAAAAGAAACATTTAAAACGTGTGTCAACCACAATCCCTTGCATTCTCTATGCCAAGAGAAGCAAGAGCAGAATGTCTGATATGTGTTCTCTGCTATTTTCTTTCTCTCCCTTCAATGAGCAATATATTCCCTAACTCAAATCCTTTCCTAAAAACTCTTTATATTTTTGCACATTATCTCATATCTAAATCTTAGCTCTATCTATGCCAAAAGAAACGAGAAGGTAATCTTTAATATGATTACTCTGCAAGTTTTGTACTCTACATTTTTAGAGTTACTTATTCCTTTACTTAAATCTTTTCCGACTCTTTTATTTTCATACTACATGTCATATACAATTCCTTGTTTATTTAATGCCAAAAGAAGAGAGTATAAAATGTTTGGTATGTACTCTCTGTTTATTACTCTCACAAGCAGCGTCTCCCCTTTAACTAAAATTCTTTTCCCAATAAGAAATAGAAAATCGAAAATGGCAATTTTAAACTCTTAATTTTTTTACAAATTATGTCAAATAACGTGTATAGCTTTATCTATGCCAATAGAAGCGAGAAGGGAATGCAAATATCTTACTCTACATTTTGGGAGTATTATGGACCCTAACAAAAATCCTTTCATAAGAAAAGAAATAGAAAAATCTTAAGTGGCATTTTAAAACTGTTTTATTTTTAAACGAGTCTTACTAAACTGATTTAGAGCTTTTTAGATTCGGAGTGAGTTCATAGCAGAGATTATGATCGAAACAATACATTTTTATCGATTTTTTTTAAGAAAGTTAGGGCTTGTTGTCATGCAAAAAAAAAATCAATTTATATTTTGTGATAATATTTTCGAAAGGAATCTGAATAGTGTTGTCAAATTATATCTACGAAATCACTTCAATTGATTTAAAAGAATCCTCCATTTTTCCCTCCCAAAAAAAAAAATACATTTAGATTTTCTTTATAAAAAGTTGAATCTTTAATACCCTCCACCACGCTTGATTAAGAAATAATTGTGGGAACATTTTGAAAACGTTGTTTATAACATGTTAATATTATAGTTAAGATCGTGACAGGTTTTGATTTGATACAAAAAAATATATATACTTACTTTTTGAGGTCTTATATGATTTCTACGGAATGACAAACTTAATATTCTTTCATTCACCATTTGTGGTGGTGATTCCCTCTAAATAAAATCTAATTAAAAAAGGGAAATTCTCTCCATTTGACATCACTGAATCTGAATGTTCTAAATAAAAAAAATCATTTTATTAAATAAGAAAATTTTAAAAATTATACATTTTCGAAAATCTCTTTAAACAGTCTTTTAATGTATTTTTTTTAGAAATTTTAAGATTTTCGATTTTGAGTAAAAAAAACAAAAAATCAAGTGATAATAATTTATTTTTTATATTTAAAAAAAATATTAAGAAAATATTTTTTTAAATTATTATTTTTTCTGTATAAATATTCTATAATAAAAAAATACAACTTTATTAGTGTTAAAAATAAATTTAAATTTTTATTAATTTTTTTTATAAAATTATTTTAACTTAATTTTAATTTTTTTAGTGAAGAAAGACTAGAAACTTTTTATACATAATTTTTTTTATAAAATCTCCCCTTAAAAATAACAAAAGACCAAAACAATTTTGGCACAAAATCTTTGGCAATTATTTTTTTCTATATACAAAAATTTATATATATTTTTTAGTTTATTAAAAAAACCAAAATTTTTTATTATTAGTTTTTTTCCAAAAGAACAAGGCCTTATTTTTTATAAAAAAAAATATAAATATTTTTTAAAAAAGTAACAAAATTTTTTAAAGCAAAATTAAAATTTTAATTTTTATGTTAATTTTTATTTTTATTGTTTTTAAGAAATTTTAAAATACATTTATAAATTTTATTTAAAATAAATTGTTTAGAACAATTTTTTTGCTAAAACAAAAAGCTTTTGTTTCTTTTTTTGAAAAAAGATAATTTTTATTTTTTAAATTATTTAATAAAAAAAGAAAGAAACTAAATAAAATGAAATGAAAATAATGAAAACTAAATAAAAAAGAAGAAGAATTATTTCAATTTCGAAATTGTGCAATTGTTTAAATATTTAAATATAAAAAAACTAACTATAAATAATAAATAAATAAAAATGTTAATTTAATGAAAAAACTAAAATTAGTAAAATAAATTAAAAAAAAAACTACATACGAATATTAATAATTTAAGCAAAAAAATATTAAGAAAAATTTATTAAAATATGTTTTTCTCATATTTTATTTTTAAATATGTATATTTAACAAAAACAACAACAATTAATTGTAATATAAAATTATTAAAACAATAACTAAATAAAACAAAAACAAAACTAATTATTAAAACAAACAATTAAAAAAATAATAATAAATCCAAATTTTCTACTTTGTTTCATTAATGAAAATAATTAAAATTTTAATTAAAACAATATCAACAAATCAATAAATGAATTAAATAAAATCTTGTTAAAAGTTTCAAATAAAACTTAAAATTGCAAGAATTGAAAAAAATGAAAACAAAAACATAATAAAATACATAAATTAAATAAATGTCTCATCCATTAATTAATTAATTCATTCATTTAATTAATAATTCTTTATGGCAATTTTCAATTAATTCATTAATTCTGTAAGTTTTACATTTAAACAACAGAGAAATATAAAAAATAATTAAAAAAAATAATAAAATCCAAATTCAATAATAATAATTATAATTATTATAATATTACATACTTACATAATAACTTTTTACATACATATATAATACACACACACACCTGTATGTTAAGCAGCTTTTATTAAGTTCTGAGTTTTTTTATATATATATATATAGACATATGTCATACTATTATTATTATCTAAATATAAAAAAAATGTTTTTATTTTATAAAAAAATATTTCCTTTTTTTGTTTTATTTTATTTTATTAATATTATTATTTTTTTTTGTAAACCTTAAAAAGATAATATAATTATAACCACAAAGAATGTGAATATTATAACCTTAAAGTGAAAACTGGAAGCAAATATATACAAAAACAAAAATTTGAAAAAAAGAAGAAGAATTAAAAGAAAAATTTCTGCTCTGTGTTTTTTTTTAAGCAAAATAAATCCCTTAAAATTATCCCCACTAAGGAAATCATCAGTTTGTTATATTCAAACACACTGGGGTACAGGATATCCAAATCGATTATTTGAAAATAATTCAAATAATCAATTGATCTGATTTGTTTAGAGCTTAATTGTTTTCGATTTCATTTGGAAGAGTACAGATGCCTATAACTAGTCTGGAGCGTAGTCGTTCGCCCTCCAAAAATTGGCCAAAAATTTATGAGAGTCAAAGAAATTTTATTATGTCGCTCATTTATATATCGCTCACTTGCTACAAGATCGTCATAACTCAAAATTCGCAAATTTCGAATTAACAGTGCAGTGTAGTACAGAGTTAATAAGATATTTTATTATCTGACAGGATTTCAACATAAAATGTGTGTTATGCCAATTATAAAGTTAATTAATTATTGCCCGAAATAAAACGTTACTCCGGTTGGGTCTCAATAGTTCTTAATTTTACATTTTGTGTAAGCGTTTCGGTATATTAACCAAATATAAAGTTTTCTTTCATGATTTCCAAGAAATATGTTTCTGTTAAAAATTAAATGACGTCTACTGAAGAAATAGATTTTTTGAGTTATGACTTTCTTGCAGCAAATGAGCGATAATCTATGTGATTATCTTTGTAAATTTCTACAAGTAGTGCACTTGCAGCTGTTAATTATTTTTTATAGTTTTAGAGACATGAAAATCGAAAGTTGGCATATTTTAATCCTTGTTTTCTTTTAGTTGTTTAGGTTGGTGGACTTACTTTAGATCCAAAAATGTTTTTTTTTAATATTTGCCAGGTTTCCTATAACATTCTAAAAAATATGAATGCAATCACCATATAAACATAAGAAATAAGTTATATTAATCTGAAGTTGGAACTTTTGAAAAAAAAAATTTGGATCTTTTCCAAAAAGACGGCAACAACTTTTCCCCGAAAAAAACAATTTTTGGGTTCTAAACTTTGTAGTTTTATTTTTTAAAGAAATCTTAACAGTTATGGGTGTAAACTAAATTCGGAGGAACTCAGTACAAGCCCTATCTAAATTTGAGCGATTAAAAAAGAAAAAACAAAAAGGAATACTATATTCGGTTATGCCGAATTTTTTATACCCTCCACCACACATTTATAGTTTACGTATAGAAACCCTAATGAGTCATAAAATTAGTTATGTTTCTTTTAAGAAGTTTAAAGTACTTAAAATAGTTCAAAAATTATACAATTGACTTGAATATACTTAATAGTATAAACTGTTCTCGAGTGTAGGATACTATATAGGTACTATATAGTGTAAAGACAGGACTAAAGTCTAAAATATAAACTGAAATATATACTGGAATTAAAGCTGAATAATTTGGAATATCTGCTGCAGTTCAAACTACATAAATTTCATTTATTTTATTTTATATTTTTGGAGTATAAATTGGACTATATTCTGGAGCAATGGAACTTAACATTATATTTTGTAGTAAAAATTCGGCTTTATATAACTAAATTCCGGAGTATAAAGCGATCTAGATTCTGGAGCATAAATATAATATATGTATTCAAGAGCATATACAATAAGATATTGTAGAGCTAAATTCCGGACCATTAGTTGGTCTAAATTCTAGAGTATAAGCTGGCATATATTCTGATGTATAAAGTGCACAGATAATTAAGCTATATTCTAGAGCATAAATTTAACTATATTTGGAAATATAAATTGGACTATATTCGTTTAAATTTTGATATCACCTCATATTCCGGTCTATATCTTTTAAAATACTGAATCGATTTTGACAGTTTCTTAATAAGAAACTTTTTTGGACTGGCGACAGACAGACTTAGGTAAATCGAATTAGATTTTGATTTGATTCTTTAAATGTAGTTTATATACTCTATTCACCACTTGTGGTGGTGGAGGGTATAAAAATATTATTTTGTTAAGTTCACAAATTGTAGAGCTTGGTTCATCTTTAAAACATCCTTAATATATAGTTATATACTTGAACAGAGCCCTCAAAAAGTATTTTCTGATGGAAGTCCATATAATGACAGGTTGATCATTTCAGTGAAAAATGTCACATTTTTGAACATGATTTATACGGGTTGGGATTTTGGAAAATTCGAATGGATTTAGATATATCCGTCTGTCTGTTGTTGACACTCTCACATCAATAACAATAGAGCTCAATGAAATTAAGCCTAACTATTTGTGTTAGTCCTTAGAAATTCCATATTTAAAACCATCAAAATCGGTTAAGTATAATAAAAGATAAAGGCCAATATTTGAAGCAACCTCTAAGTTCCAGTGAAGAACTTTCGTAAAATTTTCAATTATAAATCGACAATTTAGAATGAAAATTTGCCGTAATATTAAGTTATGTGTACTTTATTACCATTTTGATAAATCATAAAAATCGATTCAGGAAGCAAGTTATAGCTTAAACAAGTAAAAGCAATAGTCGGTTAAGCCCGACTATTTTATACCCTACACCACGTTGTTGGTTATTAATTATAGCTATTTGATATTTATGATCAACCCTCGTATGAATATATTTCTTACTTTGTGCTTCAAAAGTTCTTTGTGAGTACGTATATGTGAGATTAAAGCCCTTCAAGGTGATATTTTTAAAGGGGGTTGTTTGGTACCTATGAGAAATAATTTACTGATCATCACCAATTTCAATAGGCATCATCCTTGGGCCAAAATAATGATATGTGTCAAGTCGATTCTGAGTCCATCGCTACACTTAAAAGTGAAGGTGCAATAATTTTTCTGTGCATTACAAACTTAAGCATCCACCTATGGTGGTGTAGGGTACAAATATAACTAATTTTATGACTCATTAAGTGTTTCAGTGTTGTAAATATTATTATATTATAGACCTTTGTCTATAATGGAGTGTGTGTGTATCACACATAACCTATTTACTTCACACACATTTGTGGTGGAGGGTATTGAAGATTCGGCAAAGCCGAATATAGCATTCTTATTTGTTTTAAATTGTCTTTCTCAATCAATCACTGAATCACTTTATGAGTCAATTAAACAACGGCCGTCATCATCGGATATCACGTAAAAGCAACTACATATGGTGGTGTAGAATATAAAGGGGATTAAAAGTGGGTTAACATTATTTTTGGATTTAAATATGACAAAACTGTATAAAATACGTTGTCTCATATAGAATCAAAAAGTATATATACCCGAGATGGTCAATTCTGGAATGCCAACAACTGAGGCTCTGTTATCTTACAATTTAACTCAAGAGCGTCTCAACCTTAAACCACTTTACTTTCGATACGAATAGAATAGATATTTGCTTTGGTCACTAGATTCTGTCTAAACAGTAATTTGAAATTTTTTTCTCGGACAAAAATGTGGAACAAATGGGTATTCGAAAAATGTCTGAGATCTTTGAAAGTGGTTTTCGAAAGTGATATCAATATTGTCGTAGGAATCTAAGGAGGTCGATAAGAAATAATATGGCCCAATTTCTTCAAAATATTCACAAATTAATTTGTTGCTGTTGATTTTTGTAGTAGTAGATACCGATCTGAGGTATATAATAATCGGCTTGAAAATGTTAAAAAATTTACCTAAATATATTTTATTTTCTTAGAGGTTGTCCCATATATTGAACTTCTTTCCCACAAAATCTGTACAAATTTCAGATAAGATTATTAATCAAGTATGATGTTCGAGAACCTTCGCAGGTTCTGCATTTGTCCCCTCAGATTTTGATATAATTTAAGAATACGTTTAACTGATATATGGTGATAAAACTGTAAAGAAGTGATCGCTGAAGCAAGTTTCCTTAATAAGGAGTGACTTCGAAAAAGTCTTAACATACATAATTTTTTTTACTTCATTAAAATTATTATTACAATTTACCAAAAGAAATATATATTTTATAGTTAAGAACGTTCTGGCACTTTTCTCGATTAAAATTAACCACGAAATCTTTAATTCTCTTTTAACAACAGTCCAATTTCTCTTCTCTTGCCTTAGTTCCGAGGAGTTTGGAAGATTTGCCTCTCTTGATACAAATACCATATTATTGTCCCTACTCCACTTGGGTTACAAGTTAGTGTTTGGAATTTTTCGATGTTACTTGTTATATTTGTATATTCGAATTTTTTATATTTTTTCGATATTGAATCAGATGTATATAAGAGATGTATGTTTTATTTTCAAATAATTTCTTTTATAATTTTCCCTTCAATTTAATTTCACCATATGATTTTTTATAATTAAAAATGTAAATAATCCAAAATATTGCTACCTCATCGATTGAACAAAAAAAATATATAAAGAAAACTTAAAAATAAAAATAAAAATTTGTTAATAAAAATAATCGAAAAAAAACAGAGATGAAATGAAATTTTGCGAAATAAAAAACGTAAAATAAATATTGAACATTTTTTTTAACAAAATCATCATCATTTAAACTTAAATAAATAATTATATTAAAATTTAAAGAATTTTCTTAAATATATAAATATAAAAAATATATAAAATTAAAAAAAAATAAAATAAACATAAAAATAATAAAATCTATTCAGATATAAAAATTCAAAAAAATAAAAAAATTTAAAGAAATCAATCAATTTTAATACAAGAGCTACCTTAAAGTGAAATTAAATAAAATTATTCAAAAAAAGTTCATACAAATAAATTGAAAATGAAATTTTATTATTTTATATTTTCAATAAAAATTTGAACTGATCAGCATTGAATACATCAACACACATTTAATATTTCAAACAACAGTTGCGTTTATAACTTAACAATTAAAAATGACTTTAAAATTCAGTTCATTAGCAAAATAAAATCTAAATTTTTATAAAATCATTTCCTAAAAACGATTAAATTAATTAATTTTATTTTTCATATTCACTGCCAATTTGCAAAATTTTTATTTCACTATAATGGGGCGTTTACGTATGGCAACCGAACTTCAATTGCGTTGCCAAAATTATATTATAGATGGCAACTGGCAACTGCCAAATTGCAAAATTTTTATTTGACTATTAAGCTGCTTTCAGGACAAGGGGGAGAGGTACCCCCCCTACAAAGCAAATTTTGATCATCGAATATCTAAAGAGCTTTAACAGCGAGAATTTTCAAAATTGTTCCAATAATTTTTTCAAGGACCTTTTTACGAGACAAAATGTGACAGTGATAGGATCAGGGAAAGAGGAAAAAAATTTCAAACGGCGGATAGGATCATGGAGAGATGTGTCCCATACAAGAAAAATGTTGTTATCGAATATAATAAGAACTAAAACAGCAATAGTTCTCAAATTTGATCCCAATCGCATACTCAAGAATTTGCTTCACTGATCAAAATATAGCACAGGTAGGATCCAAGGGGAAAGTTACTCCCATACAAATTAATTATTTAAAGTTACTCCCATACAAAGCAAATTAAATTGGTTCCAATTATTTTGCCAATAATATTTTTTACTGCTTAAAATGCCGGACGGTTAGAATCATAGGAAGAGGTATCCCTTATACAAACCCTAATTTAATTTAATAATTTGGTCCCAACCGCGTTCTTAATGTGTAGTTTTACTGGACATAATGTAGGAAGGATTAAATCAGGTGGCGAGATAGAGCAAATACTAATTGTTGTAAACAGTCATTACAGTTTTGAAATTTAGTACTAATCAATTTTTAAGGAACTTTTCCTGGAAAAAAACTTGGACCGTTGGGATATTTTTAACTCTTGTTATAAAACTGTATGAATCGACTTTTCATTCATAAAATTTATAAGAGCAGCAAAGCACACCGGGTCTTATATTTATCTTAATTTGAGTAAATATTTACAATACTCACGTATATGTGCGATTTATGAGTTTCAAGTTGATATTTAGAAGGGTGGTTGTATGGGACGTATAAGTAATAGTGGACCGATCCTCGTATAATTTGACACATCGTTGTAGAATATATTAATTAGACTTATTTGGTTGACCTCTTTTTCATTGGGTATCGTCCTATCAAAACAAATTGTACTTGCCACATTTTATTTAGATATCTTTTAATCTGCGATCCCATACATTGCGAACAAGATTTATATGGACATTTAGCCGGACGGACATGCAAACATCTGCACAAACGCATAATACCCCCATCACCTATGTTGGTGTAGGGTCTAATTATTCACCCCATTTCTGTTCATAGAGTGATTATGCTTGAAATAAAGCGTTTAGAGTATAAGCAAAGGTTTAAAAGTAAACCGATTGCATTTTGGAATCAGGTGATTTTCCCCGATGAATAAAAATTTAATATATTTCGTAATGGTGTCCGAATTCCTGTGTGGAGAAAAACAAAATCATTCTTTTACAGTTAAAGTATGGCAAAGGTGATGTAATGGTGTGGGACTATATATCATCTGCGGGTGTCGTTGAGCTCTGTTTTTAGACGGATTTATGGATAAAACAGTTTATTTAAATATTTTAAAAGAAAATTTACAAACAAGTCTCCAACAAGAGAACGATCCAAACATTAAGCCCATAATATGCGTATGTGATTAATTAATGATTTGGCCGATGTCCTACCACACTCAACACAGTCTCCAGACCTCAATCCAATTGAGCATTTTTGGAAAAAAATAGACAGACTGGTAAAAAACGACCTATTTGAAATAAATATTATCTTCTTGGGAAGGAAGTTACAAGAAATTTAGTTCATTCAATGTCAAATGATTTGGGTGAAGTTATAAAGCTAAAAGGAGATGCCCACTAAGTACTGAAAAATTACAAAAACATATTTACTTAGCTGTGCCAACAGTTTTGTTCGGGATTGCATGTTTTTTATTGAGTTAAGGATCATTTATGAACCGTTCTAAGTCATTACCCTTCTCAGTGGTTCTAACATGTTTTAACTTTTTTCTTTAACTGTTAAAAATATTTTAACGAAATTCCACATTGACATTCTTGAGGTATTTTCCAATTCAATAAGAGAAGGACCCATTTCCAGAGGGATTGTTCTTCCCGGAATTAGATTTTATGGTCATAAAAGTCTTAAATACAAATCGAATTAAACACAAATAAGTCTTATGATATATTAAAACGATGCACCAAAATATGCGAAGGTCAATTAATTATTTTTCATAGGTCCCATGAAAACCCCTTTCAAATATCACTTTTCAAATATACATTGATATTGTAATAATTGATCAAATTAAGATAAATATAAACCAAAATCGATGTGCAAAATTATACGAGAATCGGTTCATAATATCTTGCAGCCCGCATATAATCCCCCATTAAAGTTCATTTAAAAACGCATAAATTTAACATAAATCTTAGTGTAACAATAATGTACTTAAGAATAAATTAGAAACTCAAATTATACGAAGTTCATTCATTAATTTTTCGTAACCACCATTTTTAACCGATGATGTGGTGTAGACTATAAAATAGTCGAACTTGACCCACGTTACATTCCTACTCGTTTTTTTTAGTTCACAGAAAACTAATTTTTGAGTTTTCAAAAAATATTTTAGTGAAGTTTCACACTTTAATTTTTTAAAAGAGCCTCGGATATTTCCCTGGATGTGAGGATTTTTGAACGAAGAAAAGAGCTAGAAATAATGCCAAAATATCTTAACAGTCATCAGTCAAAAACATTTCTCTGGAGGCAACTAAGTTTCAGTTACTATTTGTCGTGAACTATATATTAACATACGTATTTAGTATCGTTTGAAAGGTGATTATTTGGGAAATAATAATATGGTTCCAATAAAGTATTGAAGCTAAATTTCTTTAATAAATTTTCCAAAAAAAAAAAAAAAAAAACTATACAAATTTTCCCATATTTTCAATCCAAAATTCTAATCCGGGTAAAATTCCTTTAAAAACTTTTTTCCGCAAATTTCTCACTCTTTCAGAATTAAGAAATAAAATATAGTCCAGACATATATTAGCATACTTTTTTATATATATTTTTCAAATAATTAAATTCGTGCCCTAAGTGATCAACTTTTGAAATTCACTTCCCGTCCTCAGTACTCACTAGAAACATGTCCTCCAAATAAATTGGGTTAACACCTCAAGAATATTTTTGTCAAATTTCGTTAAAAAATTATTCAATAGTTCCAATGTATGACGTTTTTTGTAATCTGACCTTCCAACTCCACCAACTGATTAAAAGTTACAGATTTATTTATCAAAAATCGATAGTGTTCCTCTGTGAAGTGTTTTGTTTTTACACTTATTGAGATACAATTGATCGATTCCGGTCGAAAATGCTGTTCCACTGTAAAATGTTTTATTTTTACTCTTATTGCCAGTATCGATCACAAAGATATTTGATCGGTTTCGGTCGTATATGTCGTGTTATAGCAAAAATTATGTTTGTTTGTGATTGTAACAGTAGAGCTGTCACACTCGACTGATCTTTATGTCAAATTGAACATCTTGAGAGCATCAATTATAGAATACATTGGAATAATGATTTGTATAACATATAGGTCATTTAAATACATTTCTGCGAGGACTGGACCATAATTATAGAGCTCTTAAACTGATAAGATACAGCTTTTTTGAATTTTATATCTAATTTTATTCGATTAGAAAGCGAATTTAAACTGGTGGTGCCAATAGCCCGGATGATATTTCATACGCTTTTGTAGATTTCAAATTTCCTTTGTATTGAAAACTATTTTTGAGAATGTATGTGACATTTTGAATTTGTTGAATGAAAATTGCGTTTGTAATATAAAATATTTTATTATCAGGTTACAGCGATTTTTTTAACTGCGTTAATATTCAAAATTGGACTAAAATGTATTTTATTATAAAAAAAATTAAAATGTAAACAAATTTCGCACACATTCAAAATTTTTACAAAATTTCTTTTATCTACGATATTCGACTTTGACATCTAGAAATATTTTTAGTAGAGTTGCCGTCCTTTTTTTGGTTTAGTGACACCAACTTGTTGAATTTGCCTTGATTATTTGCTTGTTTCATTATTTTTCTTCAATTTCTCCGATTTCCATTATTAATCTGAAATAATTTTATTTTGAGAAACAATTCGAAATTAAAATCATTTTGCAATTTATCAAAATAAAAAAGTACAATGACGCACACTTTTTAACTTAAAACAGAAAAATAATTTAAATAATAAATTAAAAAAACTGATCAAAAGCATTTCTTTATATTAAAAACTAAATAAAAAACGGAAATTACAAAAAAAAATATATAAAATTAAGAAAAAAGTAGACAAATTATTATATTATTAAATTATTAAAATCTTTAAAAAAAATACGTAAATTTTTTTGCTAATAAAAAAATCCGTGAAACAAAATAAAAAATATTAATTAATTTAAAAAAATATTAAGTAATTTTTATTAAAAAAACACGAAAGAAAAAATAAAATTTCTCCATAAAATAAAAAATAAAATAAAAAAATAAATTAATAAATAAAATAGGGTACACTGCCACAAAAATTAAATTATATATAAATTCATATATATAGAATTATTTGAAAACAATTATTTCATTTCTGAACAAAAAGAAAATTTAAAAAATAAAAAACAAAATGGCTGCTAATTACATAAAAATATAATAAGCTTTTTTTTTCTAAAAATAAACAAAAAATTAAAAAAAGCCAAATAAATTTTCTATAAAAAAATTCAAAAAGTGAAAAAAATTGAAAGAAAAGTTTAAATAGGTTTTGAACAAATAAACGCTACCTGATTGGATGTTCAAAAGAAAAAATTTAAATACAAAAATGTTGAAAAAGAAAAACAAATATATGAAAATAAATTCCAAAACAAAAACAAAAAATAAAAAAAGAAAACCCCAGTAACCGTAACAAGAATAGCAATATTAACTAAAATAAAGGGAAATAAAACACAAAATATTTAAAAGAAAATAATAAATAAATAATTAACAATATTTGCAATACATAAACATGTCTTCGATGATGGTAACACTGGTCATAAAAACAATTCAAATTAAAACAAAAAATACTGTTAAATGTAAATAATTTTTTTTATAAATAATAATTATGCAAAAACAGCTTAATTAATTTAAAGAAAATGTAAAAAAATTATAACAACAACAATACAAAATTATTAATAATTATATAAATATATTTTGGGGCAGTTTCGAAGTTCTTTTGTATTATTGACGAAATCATATTATGGTTATGGGAATTTACATTACAAACTACAGTGTATCCAAATTGATTTCTTTTGGAAATAATTATGTAACTTTTAAACCGTATGGGATATCATTATAGCTGTGGCCTTTCTGAGTTGATTTGAAGGAATAGAAACCTCTATATTGTCAAGGGCATAGTCAGTGACCCTCCAAAGTTAATCCAATCGATTTTTAAAAATTCTATATAAATAATGAAGAAGGACGTAATCATATTATGGTTAAAGGAATTTTCCTTACGCCTACAAACCACAGTGTGGTCAAATCGATTTCTTTCGGAAATAATTTTGTAACAATTGATCCACTAGAGATATCTAGTAGTTAACACCGTTCGTCTCAGAATCACTTTCTGAGTCGATTTAAGTATGTCCGTCCGCCCATTCGTTCGTCCGTCTGGATGTCCATGTAAAGCTTGTTCGCAAAGTAGAGGTCACAGTTTAGAAAATATCTTAATGAAATTTGGCTCGTACTTGACTCAAAGACGATGCCTTTTGAAATTGGTTCTGATCGGTCCATTATTTCATATCTGTCCCATACATATGTCTCCCGGAATAGGGTTTTTAGTCCATAAAATTCCTAAACATAAAACTATGTCAACCAAATTTAAAAAAAAATAAGTCTTATTTTATTCTCTAACGATGTAATTATACGAGGACCTGTCCATTATTTCTCATAGGTCCTATACAAACACCCTTTCAAATATCAACTTGAAGCTCATAAGTCGCACACATACGTGGGTATTGTAAGAATATTTACTCAAATTCAAATAAATATAAGCTAAAATCACTGTGTGAAATTATACGAGGGTAATTTTTTCTAACTCCCATATAAAACTTCCAAAAAGTTTCCTTTTAAAATACATACATTTTACATAAATGTATTATAATAATCTGTTGCACACATAAGCATAAATAAGAAAAGCAAATTATACGAGGGCTGTACAAAATATAAATTTTTGTAACAATCATTTAAAACCAACAATATAATGTAGGGTATTACATATTCTGGTATTTCGGATCTTAAAATGCTATCCCTTATAAATATGTTACATAAAGGCATATTTCACAAAAATATTTGCATCAAATTTCAATAGTTTTATAAACTTAAATAGATATTCAGGGAAGGGGCTTATATGGGAGCCAGGTCAAATGATGATCCCAGGATAATCAATTATTTTATTGTTATTACTTAAGTGTTATTTTTTCTTTAAGCCGAATTCAATGATCAGACCGACAGATAGACATATGAAAATGGACTTAGTTTTTGATTTAATGCAAGAATATATTTTTATGGGAAATTAGATGATTCTTTCTTGGTGTTACAAACAGAATGACTAAGTTAATATACCCTCTTCAGTACAATATTAAAAAAAAATGTTATATCCTCCAACATCACATTTAGTGACCTCATAAAATATATACAGATATTTTAAACGAATTGATTCAATATTATCCCGTAGCTCACATACAAATAAAATAAAATTTTCCACAAATTATGTTCATATTAGTCAAAATTCGCGACTCAAAACCTCAAATAACCTTTTCCAAAATCACTTTAAAGTGGAAACACACTAGCAAATTTAGCCGCCATTTTGGAATATTACAATGCTCAAGAAGACCAACTTTCATGACGCTATGACAATGTCCTTGAAGGAGTTAGAAGGGTTATTATGAAGACCGAGATTTTATCCCATTCATTGTTAATCGTTTTCAGAGAAACGTAGAGAATGGAGTCATTTCCATAAAATTTAAAACAATTTGATGGGACGTCCATAGGGATCTTGTACCGAAGATAATTGGTATGTTAGTAGGGGCCATACCAGACCAGACATGAAGCCATTATTTTCCATCATGACAACTCTGAAATTGGTGATTAACAGCAGTGGGGATTGTATGAAAACTATATGAAATTATGCACCAATTTACTTTACAACACTTAAAATTAATTTAAATAAATGTGTGACTTGAGTTTCAAATCCCAATCTGGGAGGACATTTTTAAGATTTTGATCATGACCCCAAAAAACCATATGTATCTGTATATTAATCAATTTTAAATAAAACAATTTAAAGTCCTATAACCATAATGCAATTTCGTTTACTAAAGATGCTTGAATTTTCTGCCTGTCAAATTTCAAGATTTCAAAATATTTTTTAAGATTTTTTGAAAACTGTTTTTCTTTCAAACCCCCTAAATTGAAATAATGAATATTTTGTTTAAACAGTTTTTTTATTTTATTTAAATCTAATGAATGTCTGATTAAATTGTATATAAAATTATTAAAAATAATTATTTGAAATTATTTATGAATAAAACTGAAATATATTTATGTATGTATGTATTGGAATGTAATGTTATTGAAAGCAAAAAAATAATTTTTAAATATTTTTTGAAATTAATAAGAATTTTGAATTTAAAACTAATAAATTAATGGAAAATGTCTAAAGTTTTTTTTTAAAAGAGTCTGTAAAAGAATTTGTAAATTTTAGTCACAATGACAAGAAAATTTTTCACAGTGTTTTTTAAATCGAAAATTATTCACTTTTGTCAGAGAAGATATAAATAGTAACAATAACACTTATTCCAAGAGAAAAGCTGAATATCGTGATATGGGTAGATTATCTCTTATAGTTTAAGAGATATTAAGCTACAAAAATTATAAATTTTTCTTTTGTTTTAAAATTTTTAGTAATAGAAATTTTGGCACCCCGATATAGTTAGAAAGATATAGAAAAAATGTGAAAAAATTTATTTGTGGGAATTTTCGAAAGTTTTTTGAGAATTACGGGATTTCTTGAAGAGAAACAAATTAATGTTAATAATTGAAAATCTATTTATATTCAAAGAAAAAGTGGACGAAAAATATTTATTTACAGATCTAAATTATTTAATTTGCAAAAAAAGAAAACCTTTTCAATAATTTCATGACACTTTTCCGCAAAAATTGTGGAACGAATTTGATTATTGTCAATATTATTAGACATTTTTCAAAAGTTGACATGATTTCCGATACATTGATATATAATCACCTTTTCAAGTGTCAAATATAATGATCGAAATATGACAGTTCTTGGTAAATTGTATTTGTATAGTTACTTCTTCATAATCATTATGAAGTAGAGATGAGCGATATTTTCAAAACTGTGATTTAATCACTGTGATAGGTAAATCACTGGTAATTACAGTGACTAAAATTCTAATTCTAATTAAAGTAGCAAAATTACTTAAAGGTAGTGCTAAACATTAATAAATATTTTTTGGTACAAATAACAAAATGTCTTTGGGATACATTTTATTGAACCCCCTAACTTTCCGGTTTTTATACCCTCCACCACCACAATTGGTGAAGAGGGCATACTAACTTTGTCATTCCATGTGTAACGTTAAGAAGGAATCACCTAAGATGCCATAATGTATATTTATTCTTTTTTCAACATTTTCATGACACTTTTCCGCAAAAATTGTGGAACGAATTTGATTATTGTCAATATTATTAAGCATTTTTCAAAAGTTGACATAATTTCCGATACACTGATATATAATCACCTCTCCAAGTGTCAAAAATAATGATCGAAATATGACAGTTCTTGGTAAATTGTATTTGTATAGTTATTTCTTCATAATCATTATGAAGTAGAGATGAGCGATATTTTCAAGACTGTGATTTAATCACTGTGATAGGTAAATCACTGGTAACTACTGTGACTAAAATTCTAATTCTAATTAAGGTAGCAAAATTACTTAAAGGTAGTGCTAAACATTAATAAATATTTTTTGGTACAAATAACAAAATATCTTTGGGATACATTTTATTGAACCCCCTTAGTTTCCGGTTTTTATACCCTCCACCACCACAAGTGGTGAAGAGGGCATATTAACTTTACACATGGAATGTGTAACGCTAAGAATGAATCACCTAAGATGCCATAATGTATATTTATTCTTGCATCACATCAAAATCTGAGTCGATATAGCTATGTCGGTCTGTCCATCTATCTGTCTGTTTTTGGCACTCTCACATCCGCAATAATTGACAGAGCTCAATGAAATTTGTCCAGCATATTTATTATAGTCCTGAGAAGTTTCCTATTTAAAACCAGCAAAATCGGTTGATTATGTTAAGAACTATAGACCGATATCAGAGAAAACCTCATTACTATTTTAAAAATCAACAAAATCGGTTCAGTAGCAAAAGTATAACCAAATATATAACTACTTTTATGTACATTTACGCAACATAATGTATTTATTTCTTAGACATTTGTGGTGAAGGTTACTAAAAATTCGGCATAGCTTACTTGTTTTTCCATATATTTTCTTTTGAAATACTGTGATCGCTGTTACTGTTTTAAAGATCAGAGATTTATATTCAACTAGTAAAAGCTATAGTCGGTTAAGCTCGACTGTTTAATACGCTTCAACATATTGTTGGTTATTAATGGTAGCTATCAAAAAATAAAGATCGACCCTCGTATAAAAATATTTTCTAATTTGTGCTTCAGGGTGCAGTATATTATGGTAATAATATATATATGTAGGATTTGTTCCCTTTAAAAGCTTTTTTTCTGAAGATGACAATATGGGAGCTAAAAGAAATTATGGACCGACCCTCGTTAAAGTTCGTACATCGATTTTTGCTTACATTTATTGTAATTTGCCAAATTCTTATCATAAAAGTGTTATTTTTAAAAGGTGTTATATGGGACCTATGAGAAATGATGAAATATTTTGACGCATCGTTTTATCAGAGTTATGCGTGATAAATTTTTATGAGCTTTAAATTCCATTCGGGGAGGAACATTCTTATGGGGGCTAGGTAAAAATAATATCTATGTCATCACTAACATCTGCATTTTTTCACAAGATTTATATGGACCGTCAGCCAGCCAAATGGACGGAAATTGTTTAATCGACTCAGAAAGTGATACTGAGTCGATCGGTATAATTAATATTTGGTAGAAATATTTTGTTATCCGTTACAAACTTAAGCACAAACGCATTATACCTCAACCACCCATAATGGTGTAGGGTATAAAAATCACGGTAACTCTCATCTCTATTATGAGATATAAATCTATTACTTAGATTTACAAAGACCTGTAATGTTTCGATCATTATTTATGACTCATGAAAAGGTGAAGGTGGGCAAAGTCGCAAGTAACGGATTTATTTCCATTTAATTTTTCATTTGAAACACTGTGCAATGTGTTCTTTTCAAAACTTATGCGGGATTCCATATTCTGTGTAAAAAATTCTGAAATTTAAATTTGAGTTCAAATATGAATTTTCCTTTTTTTGTAGAAAACACTGTGAAACCACTAAAATAAAGTTTATAGGGAATAATGATAAGATTTAAAATAAATTAAACAAAATTTAAATTATTTTAAAAAATATATATTTATTTAAATTAAAAATTATAAATAAATAAATGAATAAATAAATTAGAATGTTTTGCGAGAGAGAATTAAAGAGATTGTTAGAGTTTAAAGTTTAAATAATATTAGACTTATGAAAAAAGAGGTAAACAAAATAATAAAAAGTGTGAAAATTTTGAAAATATTGTAAAGTAAATGTTAAAATAAAAGTATTAAATAAAAAAGATATTGAAATTAAAAATAAAATAAAATGAAATTGAAATGGTGCACGTTTAAAACAACAAAAAAAACATGGTTTGTAAGATTTAAAATAAACAAAAATATTAAAAACTGTATTAAAACAAATACATATATTTATATTTAAAAAAATAATAATAAAAAATAATAATATTAATTAAAAACTAATTATAATAAATCATAAAACGGTTTTTATATTTCAAACTAAAAGAATAATGAAAATTTAAAAAAAAAAAACATATATAAAAAACAGACCCTAATTAATTAAATAATAAAAAAGTCTAGAATTTAATTCTTAAATTATTAATTTTCAAAACCAAAAAATAATAATTAAAATAAACATTAATTTAAAAAACAAAAGTATTCAAAACATTACAAAATTTCGAATAATAATAAAAAAATATTAATACATTTAAAATTAAAAAGAAAGAAAACAGAATATGAAACAAATTACAAAGTAAATAAAATACAAAAAGAAATGAAAAAAGAAATTAAGTTGTGTATAAAAACAGAGTATAATAAAATATTAAAAACAGAATAAAAAAAAACAAAACAAATATTATTATATACATACATATTAAATCTATATAAAAAAACAAAAACAAAAGGAAAAGAAAATAAAATATATATATCTATATTTGAAATATATTTAAAAAAAGTATAAAATGTGTTTTTTTTTCCATTTTACACAGGAAACGGAAACAATTGAAAACAAGTAAGAATGTCATAGTCGACTATGCCAATTCATCAATACCCTCCACCACAAATGTCTAAGAAATAAATTAAACTACAGAAATTTTTTATTGCGGGAGTGGCTTAGAAGAGTCTTCCAGAAGTTGAAATTTATCGCGGAAGATATTGTCCAAATATCATAAAAATCATCTTCCGTCGGAAAAAACAGATTCTCATCGAAGTGGCTTTCAGACGACTTTAAGAAGCCACTTCTGGAAGTGAAGACACATCCAGGAGTGACATATAAGAAATGCAAAATATCGCTGAACTATTCAAATTCTTATTATACAGAAAAGATGAAAAAAAAATATACTCCAAGAGGACTTAGTGGCAATGGAAACGTATTCTATTTTTGTAATTCCTGCAATAACTTCTAAATAACTTCTGGAAGATGATTCTTTATATACATCTTGATGATCATGTATTGTCACACGATGTAATGTTTTTTGTGTTTGTAAATCATTTACTATCTTCTACATAACTTCTAGAAGAGACTTTCTTATATACTGCGTAAAGATTAAGTGGCAACAACGTTGTATTTTGTTTTTGTAAATTATCTACTATCTTCTTAATAACTTCTGGAAGACACTTCCAAGAAGTTCAAGTGGATTGTAATATATTTTACTTTTGTAAAATGTCGCCAATCTTCTGAAGAACTTCTGGAAGACGCTTCCATCAATACTACAAGAAGATGAATAGGGAATGTATTATGTTTTTCTAAATCTGCGAAAATCTTCCCGAAGTGACTAAGAAGTGGCGTCCGCGACAATTTTAAATTCCAAATATTCGAAGGAGTACTTGTACGTAACATGCAAATGCACACTCACATATACACTCATAAACGCATACAATATATGAATGTATTTCTTAAATTTAGAGGTTGTCTCTGATATCGGTCTATAGCTCTTAACATACCGATTTTGCTGGTTTTAAATAGAAACTTCTCAGGACTGTAATAAATACTCAGTGCAAATTTTATTGTGCTCTGTCAATTATTGCTGATGTGAGAGTGCCAACAACAGACAGATAGACAGACATAGCTAAATAGACCCAAATTTTGAAGTAATGCAGAAATATATATATACATTATGGGGTCTTAGATGATTTCTTCTTAGTTTTACATGCTTACAACTTACAACATGTATGACAAAGTTAATATACCCACTTCACCACCTGTGGTGGTGGAGGATATAAAAATATTATTTGCCCACCAAATATTTTTTCTTGTGTTTTTTGAGTTGTTTTGGAAAATTATAGGCTTCCAACTGTTCAAATGGATAGTAGGAGACGTTCCAAAATTGACCATCTCGGGAATGTTGATATTTTGAATTAACATACAAAAATTCATTTATGTTATGAGTGAAATGTATGGAAAATAACAAAATTTTACTAGAGGATGATGTCCAGTTTCAGCCGATATAGAAATTTCTTATATAAATATTTGATAATTATGAAATCGTTAGAATTTGTAGATTCACAATTTTGAAATAAAAAGCAAGTAGAAAGTCACACATCACATCGGTTCGGGAAATAATTCTTTTTTGGGGATAATAATGGACATTCTTGATGTCGGAAAGTCACCTCGAGTATGACGATAAAAAAAAACTTGTGTTAGAGATATTTAGACCAAAAAGATCTAGAATCTCAATTCTGTACAAAATTCTTAATATTTTTTGTGCAAGAATCATTCCTGTACCTATGTGAATTCATTAGAAAGTTATCAGAGTATGAAAAAACTCGGAGCAAAATCTTTATTTTCAAATGATTATGTTTTTACTCTTCTTTGGGGAGATTAATAAAATAAAACTCTTCTTTCGATTAAAATTTTAATCTTTATTTTTTCGATTATTTTATTTCGATTATTTTTAAGAATTGAACTCTTTTTCAAAAAGCGATAAAAAATAAAACTCAGATTAACAGATTAGAAGAATGGTTGTAGCTCTTCAGAACAAACAACATGTTAAGTTGCTTTCTATGAAACTTTCATAGTTCTATATTAAAATAAATTAGTGAAAATTGTATTCAAATTTCACAATAAAAACTCTAATCTGTCCGGGAATACCGCACATCAAAAAGGGTTAAAACATTCGAACATAACACCGGTCTAAGTGTACGGACTCGGCACTAATCAAGGTAACCTAGGGGCCCTTACAAAAAGAGCGAAATCCCCTTAGATTAAAACACTGATCTGGTCTGTGTGGTTTACAAATCGTCGCCTGTAGAAAACGTATAGTACATGAGTTCTATGCTATAGCGCAAGACTGATGGAATCAGCGTCTTTGCTTATCAGGATATATGTAGATTCTTTGAGCTCAGGACATCATTCATATTCAAAATCTAAAGAACTCCTGCCCTGTTTTTGTCGCGTTTTTCTTTTTTTGCTGCAGTTCCTTGCAATCTCTGACATATTTGGAGACTTCTGATTTGTGGTTTATTTAAAATTGTGAATGTTTCATGGTGTGAATACACCTTAGGCTCTTCACAGCTTTTTTCTACATCGACTCTACACTTCAATTTACTATTGCTTTTCAATCTCTCTCTTAGACCTCTCTCTGCATCTTCGCTTTCTCTATATTTCAACATTTTCTATTATTCCACTTTAAACTAGACTCTAAATTAAACGTTGGATTCGACTCTTTCAATATGCTCTACATCACCATAAGTGAATGTGGTATAATGCGTTTATGCTTAAATTTGTAACGCACAGAAAAAATGTTGCCACCACCACTTTTAAGTATACCGTTCGACTCAGAATCACATTTTGAGTCGATTTAACGATGTCCGTCCATGCATCTGGCTGGCTGGTTGTCCCTGTAAATCTTGTGAACAAAATGCTGGTCGCAATTTTTGAGATACCTCGATGAAACTTGGCATGTGTAATTATTTCGGCTCAAGGACGGTGCCTATTTAAATTTGTGATGATGGGTCCATTCACCTAGCCCCCATATAAATGTTCCTCCCGGAGTGGGGTTTAAAAGTCATAAAAGTCCTGAATATAAAGCGATTTTAACGAAATTTGGCTGAAATAAACCGAATAATATTTTAAAGTGACGTACCAAATTATACGAGATTCGGTCCATTAATTCTCATAGGTCCCATATAACTCTCCTTAAAAATTACACTTTGAAGGGCTCAAATCTAATATATACGTTGGTATTGTGATAAGAATTGATCAAATAAAGATAAATATAAGCATTAATAGAAATTTTACGAGGTCCAGTACATAATTTTATATTATTCCTCTAGAAGAAGTCCATTTAATCATTATAAACAAACACCATTAAGAACCAACAATATGGTGTAGGGTATTAAATATTAGGGGTTGATCGACCATAAATTTTATTTGTTTTTAAACAAATTTTGAGATCTTAGATCGTAAAAAGAAATTTTATTGAGTTTTTTTAATAATATTTTGCTTTATTTTTCGCATATTTATAAGTCATACATACATATTATTTGTGTAATTAATATTCTATTCATGTCTATAATTCTCATATTGAAAAAAAGATTTTGCATTCAAATAAATATATATTTATGCATATATTTATATAAGTAAATAATATAATAATTGTGTTAGTAAATTAATAAAAATTTTATTTTTTAAAAATAGGAAAGAAAAACAACTTAACTAAAATGAGAAAATATTGAGAGAAACAAATATCGTCTGTTTGATTAAAAAAAAAACAATTTGCAAGTACAAAAAATAATAATAATCAACAAACTGAAAAATGCCTTAACGTTGAGTTGAACAATGAATTTAAGGAAGTTATAAGTCGCTCACTATTAATTTTAACTGTTCGGAATGTGAAAAATATATAATATTAAAGTATAATTCATAAATTTTTGATTACGACCATAAATTTTCATTCATGTTTTATCAAAAATATGAAATCGAGTCCAAATGAAGACTTGATCTGTTTATCAAAAAAGAAATTTTATTGAGTTTTTTTAATAATATTTTGCTTTATTTTTCGCATATTTATAAGTCATACATACATATTATTTGTGTAATTAATATTCTATTCATGTCTATAATTCTCATATTGAAAAAAAGATTTTGCATTCAAATAAATATATATTTATGCATATATTTATATAAGTAAATAATATAATAATTGTGTTAGTAAATAATAAAATTTATTTTTTTTTTTCAATTTTTTCCATTAAACAAAAAATATGCAAATAAAACCAAAACGATTTTTAGTTTATAACAAAAAATAGGAAAGAAAAACAACTTAACTAAAATGAGAAAATATTGAGAGAAACAAATATCGTCTGTTTGATTAAAAAAAAAACAATTTGCAAGTACAAAAAATAATAATAATCAACAAACTGAAAAATGCCTTAACGTTGAGTTGAATTTTTTCTTCTTGTTTTTTCGCAATGAATTTAAGGAAGTTATAAGTCGCTCACTATTAATTTTAACTGAACAAGTTCGGAATGTGAAAATAATAATTTAAAAAATGTCGTTAAATATATAATGAAAAATTAAATGTTTTTGTATAATTCGTTAATATGAGTTATTTAAAAAATATAAATAAATTTTACGTGATCAACACGTACGTACAACTAAGAAAACGATGACAATTTTTCCATTCATTCATAAAAACGAAGTTTCTTTTTTATCAAAAATATTCCGCTTTGAAATCGAGATTTTCCATAAATGAAATGAAGGAAAATTATCTTATCCACTGCTGAGTAGTTAGTTAAATTATTCATTGATAGCACGCTTTTCATTAAGTAAAATTTCATGTATCAATATATCTTCATCAGTGGTAACATCAATTAATTCCAGTTCGAGTATTTGTGTGGGTGGTGTAGTTTCTTTATCATATTTTATATCTTTAATAACAGATACAAATGTTTTGCCCACAGTTAGTTTGCGGAAAAATAAACAATCATCTAATGTCCAGTCACCATTAACAGCTTTAATACCTTAAATTATTGGAAAAAGCGATAATTTAATGTTAATATCAATGGATTAAATATATGGAATGTGTAGAAAGAAACTTACCATAAAGCTTGGCTTGTATGGCCATTTTGGGTAATTGACGGAACTTCAAAGGTAACGTCTTCAATTGACTACTATCTAATGTAGCAATATCACCGAAATCACAAAATGATACATGCATCATATCACCATATTTCTTAACCACCGTAACTCTGAAATAAATTTATAAATAAAATTCTTTTATAAAGGACTTTAAAGTAAAATCATAAGAAAAGCTGATTGGGCGCCTTTGGACACCATTATAGTGCATGTAAACTTTGAAACAGTTTGTTATGAGAATGGCGATGAGAAGCCTGCTCAGCGTCAAAGGAATTTCAACTAGTATGGAATATGGATTTTGGCAATTCCCAGGTTTTCGTGAATATAGAATTTAGAGTTCATGTAAACTATTGAAGAAAGGAATAATATTTTAAATGACCATTCAGGTCTCATTGGTGGCTGGATATAGTGACGGGTGAAAGAATCTATCTCTAAGGGACGACATCAGAAGAACTTTTCAATTGCCTGTTGATACAAAAGTCCTTAGAACTGATCGTAAGAAAAAAGTCCGATAGAACTGAAGAAATTCAGGGGACATTTAATGACTTTATACTTGTAGCTATATAGTCACAATGTGTTGGAAAATGACCTTGAAAAAGTCACAGCATTCTAAAAAACAATGCCAGTGGTAGTTTGTCTGTACCAAATTGCGGTCACTAATGCCATTAATGGCTATAGGTGGATCTTCCCGAGATCTCAGAAGGTGAGAGGAAACGACCTAGGCATACTAGGTCGATACTCGCGCAGTTAAGTGCCGATTGGAACAGTGTTTTTTACTGCTTCCAAGAATGATTGCTTCAGGCATTCTTTACCCACGCAATGCATGCCATCAAAGCCATCACGAATGTATTTATTTACAAACTTAAGTCCCATTGACCTATGGTTAAAATCGACAGAGGTGGCATAATTTCATCGGCTCCCAACTCCATCTCACGGCACAAATTAATTAAATAATTATATACTCAAATTTATTTTCAAGAAAAAAAAACAGTGAAACTGTTATAACAAAGCTTAAAGGCTCGTGTTGGGATAAGATTTTGATTATGAGAAGTACTAAATTTACAAAGTACTAAAACAAGAAAGTGTGGTGGGATCCTATCATACACAGATGTGTAATAACCAGGACGAGTTGAAGACAGTGAAACATTTTATCACTGTACAGAACTCCAACGGAAAGAAATCAATCAACTAAAGAATCCAGTAAATATAACGAACTCAACACATTTAATATTCTTATACTGAAGATTTTTTTCGAATTTTGAACTTTTTAGTCCAGTTTACGTCCTACAAATATTCTGTGTCCTTTCGGTTTTCTTATTTCTACTCTATTTTCGGCTGTACAACATTCATTTTTTCTTTTCTTGGAATCCAGACTTCATTTTTCTCTACTTCACTATTTGTTAACAGGATGATTTATATAAAGGAATTTCCTTCATACTCGTAATACAAAGAAGTTTGTCTCCCAAATAAGCTGCAATGTATAAATTTCAAAAATAGAATCATTAAATCGATTCAGAAAATTATATCGAAATATATAAATCGCTATTAACTATGACAATGTGTTTTGAAAAAAATTAACAATAAACAAGTAGAGTTCTATTCATAATAACCTAAAGACTTTGCGATTTGTTCTAAAAAGTGAGCTTCTACTTTGTGTTTTCATTTCTGTATACCTCTCAAAGATCTTAAATCATAAACTATAAATTTTCTTCTATTTTGTCGCAACTTCAGAAAAATATTGGCAAATAACCCTTGTAGAACCTAAAATAGCAACTTTGATACACATTAAATATTTGTACTAGATGAATTTTACAACTTGATTTAATTGTTATTACCTATGAAAGAAACCATCAGGATTTTTAGCAGCATAAGCCTCGCCTATTTCCACCATATCTGTTGGTATGAATTCATCGCTGTTTTCACAAAACTCTTGTAACTCCTTCATTAAGGTTCTCAAATTAGGATAATCTTTATAAGGTTGTATCTACAAATAAAAATTAAACACGTATAAAAAATCGATATTAAGAGATAAAAATAAAACTCACCGTAAAGTTGGAAGGATTAGCTGACATTGTAATGCGCACTTCAAAATATTCATTTATTTTTGGTATGGCTGCATAATTTTGCAATTTAGGGAGATCAGAAGATTTTTGTGGAGAACCTGGCACTTTGGTCAATGTGAGACCACGTGTTACATCGATAAAGGGATTTGTAGTGGGTGTCGTTGGTGAGGCCAATGATGAACCACTAGTACTGTGAGTTAATTTTTTATTAAAATCTTGTGTAGATTTTGTGGAAGTATTCGTTTCATCTAGAGCACAACCTTGTAGTAAATCAGAACATCTGTAATTAAATATTAAAAATATAAAAGGTAATAAAAGATCATCGTATAACATTTAACCTAATCACCCTTCTAATTCATGTTCTATACGTATCACATCGTTAATAGTACATAATGTGCCAGGTCCTTCCAAACGTGTATAAATTGTTACTAAAGGAGGCACTGAACCTGGTACAGACAGTCTTACCTTAAAAAAAAAAATAAAAAATTAATTAAAATTGAAATATTTGAATTCATAGACCATTTGAAAAACTTACTAATGCTTCACAGTTATTTGGTAATAGACCACGTATACGTCCTACAATATTTGCCGTAATATCGGGTATATTATGCAGTCTTACTTTAATGGCCTGAGCTGGGAATTTACTCAGTGCCATACTTAAACTTTCCAATAAAAATATTTTTGAAATATTTGTTAATTTGGTACGACCATTATCCACATAATACATTTTGTAGCTATCACTATCGGGTTTGATGTTTGTATCGGCCAAAGCAGCACGATACCATTTAATGTCAGTGGCATCCTCATCATCACAAATTAAAAATAGGTTGGAACGTTTAAGGTCATCAAAAGAGATTTTATGCTGATCGCTATTGAATTTTGATTCAACAATTTGTTGCAAAAGTTTCTACAAAAAATAAAATTACAAACATAAATTTCATTAATTATTGTTTTGCATATGAAGACAAACTTACTTGCACATATTTCAATTCAGGACTATTAACTTGCAAATATATATCACCATTATCTTCAATATGGGTTATAACGACATTTGTTACGGTACTTTGTTTAATTTCCGGTAACATTGTCTCACTACATATCGTATTCAATAGCTGATGATTAAGATTGAGATCCTCTTGGGTGGAAGTATCAAATAATACCACTTGTATTTTACCATGACTCTTTGAGTTGGTATCATAAAATTCGTTTTCCTTGGTGAATATACGTCCCACCAAGGATTTGGTAGGTAACAAATCATCCAAACATTTACGGGCATAAGGATTTCCTTCGAAGTCTTCTAAACCATAAAGTGAAAATGGCACAGCTTGAGCTGGCAGTTGTAAGAAATGTGTTTCACAAATGTGCAATTGATCCACCGCCAACCAATCGGCATCACCAAAGTCAATAAAGAAACAAAGAGCACTACCTTTAGATTTATCCAATTCTTCGACTCTTACACGATGCCAGCATTCGTTAATGTGTACAAGGTAGATATTTTTGCGAGCTATGGAAATTGGACGTTCTTTTTTCGTAACCATGTAGGCCTCAATATCATTGACCAAAGCACCAAAACGTACATTATATTCCTGGCCAAATAAACGAGCCCAAACCTCAACAGTGGAATTGCAATGAGTAATAAATATATTCCAATATTCATCGGACCAAGGAAGGCGTATGGGATCAATTTGTATGGTTTTGGTAACCTCACCAGTACATAAAGCTATTGAATCCTTATCAGCATCCTTATTAGCAAAAATAATCACTTTACCCAAATTTGTTTCAGTGGTAAATAAACTTGAGGTCTGCACCAAGGCCCACCAATTATCAGGCAAACGTTGCTGGAACGTCGACTCAAAAGTTTCGGGTAAATTTTTAGCAAATATACCGTGAGGATGATTTAAAAGTTCCGTATAAAGTTTATCCAATAACTCGGTATCGGTTAACGCACATGTGGGTAAAGGACGTTTCCTATCCGATATTTTTACTTTTTCCAAAGCACGTTTGGCACACGCCTCTTTGGCCAAATATTCAGTCTCATATTCATGGGGATATGTGGAATAAATAACATCATTGATGTGAACACTACATGAATACATGCCTCGTGAAAATTTTCCTTTCAACACATTAAAACGTGGAGATGGAAAATTTTTTGAACGACAATATTGTATAACAGCTGCTATAGCATCCATTTTTTGGGGTTGATTACTAAACTGATGATGTGCGAAGGCATTGTAATCTATTTTAGGTGTATTACTGAACTGATGATTATAGTTTATGGGCTGAAAGTGTAAAGAAGATTTTTCTATTAATGAGATGCGATATGAATTTCAAACTAATTGAAATCAATATATCATTTCATTTGAAAATAATACTCCAACTTTAAAGAGGATTATTTATTACATGACTCATGTACATGTTTGAATTATTGTTTTTCTATAAATAGTTTGAATAAAAAATATTCATACTCCTTCGTAATGTAGTAATTTCAATAATTTAGGAGGTTTACCGACTACGCTTTAACTAGATTTATATTCATTTAAATTAATTCGAAACCCTTCGTCATGTGAAATTTCATTTATAAACCTTTAACGGTTCCAAACTTAAAGAATTATTTCTTAAAAACTGTTTTGGTTCCTAAGTATTGTACGTGCTTAAATTATACAAAATAATAAGTGAAATCGAAAAATTCTTAACACACGTTTTTCATTAAAACTTTTAACACATTATGTTTAATGACAAACTATTCATTTGTCAGATTGTTAATCTGATTAAACTGAGTGCTCAGAAAAAAGTGCATTTAATGTTTTCAACAAAAACCCAACTTGGTCCTACAAAAAGTTGACCAAGAATTCAAAGGTTTTCCATCAAACTGTTTAGTATTATTAAATGTTTCTAAAGCCAAAAATAAAAAAACATTTTCTTGCTATGACAAACAATATGCAGCTGCTACAAAAACACAATAATTTGTTACAACGGGCGCCATAAAACCCACCATGAGTGGCACAAGATACAAGGTTAAGCCGGTTCTTCGTACCGAAATGACCCGAAATTCTTCGGCCAAGGGCTGTCACCCCAGCAACGGAAGAAAGAAGTACAAGAACAATAATGTTGTACTTGTACGAAAGGGACAAATCCTCCAGACTGCCCGGAGCTAAGGCCAGTCGAAAAATATAGGCTCTTCAATCGCCTACAAAAAGGTGTAGAAAAATGTGGTAGGTTTTAAACGGGGAAAAACCTACCTGTTCCGAGCAAAGTAACAGAATATAAAAACGTTATAATTCAAATTTCATCACTAATGATTAAAACTATAAAAATATTTTTTGTAAATTGTAATAATTAATTTAATCAAATAAAAAATTAAAACTGAAACTTTAGTGGTTTGTGTATGTTAAGAATTTTTCGATCTCACTCCTCAACAAAAATATTAACGTTCACTTCATATTTTTCTAATTATTGTTAATTTCATTTATTAGTTTTAAGTAATTAAGAAAACGTATGTGCCTTTATAGGAATATGTGTCAGTGTGTGTATATGATATGTTCTTAATATTACTTAAAATTTGTTAAAAGGCAAACATTCCAGTGAATATTTTCTCAATAATTTTTATATTACTTCTAACCGAGAATTTGAAGAAAAAAGTCATACCTGTTGTGCTGAATAATCTGGTTTAACATAAACTTTCAAACGATTTTGTATACCAGACGCCGCATTCGGTTTTGTTTGTTCCAAGTTATTGTATGATGGAGCAGCAGGTTGAACCGCAGATGGCAAAGATTTTTGTGTGGCTTTAGGAGCAACAGCAGCAGCTGGTGTTTGTTGTGGTTGAACAGTTGCAATAGTTTTTGATTGTTGTTGATTATTTTGTATGGCGTTTAATCTTTGTTGTGGTTTCGAAACTTTGGTCTCTGTAGTTGAAGATTTTTCAACTTTGTTTGTGGTTGCTGATGTTGTGGTAGATGAAGACTTTTGTTGAGATTTCGCTTCCGACTTTTTATTATCAGAGGAATTTTTGTTGCTGTTGCTGTTTTGAAGCACCCAATATAGGTCTAGGACCATTACTAGTTTGCTTTTGTTGATGCTGCGTTTGTTGTTGATCATTTGCTGATCTCTGTTGAACTTTGCCTTGTTGCTGTTGATTTGGTTGTATAACTTTACTAGCTAAAGGTGATTGTTGTGCCGTTGTTGTTACTGGTTTTTGTTGCAAATTGGTTTTGAGATTTTTCTTGGAATTTAACATTTCACGTAAATCTTTAGCTTGAGTATTATTTATGCCAGCATTATTACTGCTGCCCATTGATTTTTGTCTTTGTAAAGATTGTGAATGATTTTGTTGTTGCTGTGGTTGATTATTAAAGTGCTTTTGTTGAGACATATTACTGCCACCACTATTACGATTATTATAGTTATTATTACGATCACCAAAACCATTTGCACGTGAAGGCATACGTGATGGTTGTTTCATAGCTTTTACAGGAGCAATACGTGTAGATTTGCTAGATTTTTGACCTCTAACCATAGACGTTATATGAGCAGAATTTTTGCTATACTTGGCTGTTATAACAACCTTATAAAATTTTAAAATTTATAATTTTTGTTTTATTTCATTTGTTTCAAAAAAAAAAAATGAAAACAATTAAGAAAACACAAACGCTTTCTTCAAAAACTTAATTAAAACTGATGATACTATGTACAAATATGTGTACATGTATATTCATCACATTGCATTTAAATACATATTTATATACAGACAGATATATTTGTACACAGATTGAAGAAGAAAAGAAAAAAACACAATATATTGTATCTATTTATAATCTTATTTGTAGAAAGAAATATAAACAATTGCATATTTCGTTTTCGATAAAAGTGGAAGTCAAAAACAACAGCATCAGCAATAAATAAGAAAATAATAAAAAAACGAAAAAGTAAAATCAAATCAAATCAAATCTTCAAATGGGGTGAATGAATATCTAGCTGACTGACTGCACAGTGAAAGAATGTTTTAGTTTAGTATGGCAGCCAAACAGGCAAGCTGGCAAACTGGCAAGCAAGCAGACAGACATGCATCATATCACAAAATATCCAAAATAATAACATCACAATTTGTATTCATTTTGGTATATTTTGTATTGTTTATATATGTATGATTGGTGCTTGACTATAATGTATTATTAAAAAAATATATATGTTTATATTCATTTTAACCTTTAAATTGTTTTCTATATATTACATATTAATATATTTTTATTGCTTTTTTTCATCTTATTTTCTATTTTAATTAAATTTTTGTTTTGCGTTTTTTATTTTATTTATATATTTTTTTCTTTGTTTAAAACATTTACTTACATCTCCATTGCCATAGCTATTAAATATGAATTCACCAGTATCTTCGAGTAACTCTTGTGCCGTTTTGTAACCCAAACTTTTGAAGGGTAAAGTTTTACTTTCCACCTCAGGATATTCTCTTAAGATATCTCGTAAATAACAAGGCGGTTTTCGTGAGGTTACCAATGCACGTACAATAGAACCAATGTGTTTAAGTTCTTGTTGTTTAGTCGAATTGTTGGACATTGTACTAAAAAGAGAATAAAACAATTAAAATTATTTTAAATAACCTTGTGAAAATAAATTATTATTATTTTTTAATTAATTACTTTAGTCTTAAATTGAAACTATTCAAGTTGGACTTAAAATGATGTATTTATCATTCACCTTTCAACATCTTTCTATTATTAATATAAAACTTTCTTATCCAGTATTTATCATCAATCATACAAAAGCGATCTAATTTGTTCTTATTGACTTTTTTTTTGGATCCTTTCTCGGAACCATTTCTTCTACCTGAACCAGATTTCTATAAACAGACAAATTCTAAAGGAACTGTTTAATATTGGAAACTTTTTGACAGCGAACCTTTAAATGTTTGGCCAAATTTTGTAGGACCAAATTGGGTTTTGATGAAAATTTTGAAAAATTTTAATAGTTTAACAATCATATATTTATCTGTTTGATATTAAACATAATAACTGACATGTTTTACAAAAGTAAATGATATATAATTCTACATAAAAATCAAACAACATAAAAATATATTAAAAAATTTATACAGTTTAGTGCATTTTTGTACTAAACTGTATATATTAAAAATAAATAGTAAGAAAATGTAGAAATTTCTTTCTTTTGAATAAAAATAATTAAATTATATCATAATGATAAGTAAATTTATTTTAAATATCATCTTATCTTCATAGTCCGGCATATTTTATAGAATTGTCATACGTATTTCGTTATTATCTATTAGTATATATTATCTCTAAATCGTTTTTTTTTTGTATTTATGCATAAAAACGTGTACTGTTCTCATACTACTAATTAGCAAAAAATTTATGATAATTCAAAATTTAAAGTTTTGCATGTTTAAATTTATAAATTAATTTATTAAATAAACTCCGTTTAAAAAATTATGCAAACCGTGTGCATAATGTTTAACAGAATTTTTAATTTTTGTATATTTTATACCTTTTTTAAGAATAGTTTATACTCTATACTAGAGTGTAGTTTTATAGATCTGATCAGATCTCGCTTCGAAATTTCGAAACGTAACACTGGCAATGGAAGAAGCAGATTTGAGGATTAACTTTGCATATGAATGCGAACTCCTTGCAAATTAAATAGAAAATATCAATCAATGATGTTATCTTGGACACAAGAATGGGGAATCTTTGCTTTGTAGGACATCAATAAGCAATTTTGATTAGAAAAGCTTTCAGAGTAAGACAAAACAAGTTTGAAATTTGAACAGTTAATCAAAATTTAGTGCCTACGTCCTTAGGTTCTTTAAAATTGTTAATGAAATATGAAACATGTAAATCATTAACTATCTAAGTGCCAATGAACGTTTCGATATGTCCATCAACATCTACATAAAGCAAACTTTTGAAAATTTATGAAGGTTTGCATAAGCATATACATCATTGTTTGCAGCAAAAAATAACTACAACAAAATACATATTAGAATGCTATACCAACATCTAACGAATGTTTTACAAAATTGCACTAAGGTTATACGAATTTCTTCTTCAAACGACAATTAGGCCTCGAGGAACTAAAGATATAGAAGTACAATCATGCGAATATATCTTAATCCCAAAATTCATTTATTATTGCATCTGCATAAAGTATTTACTTATCACATGGAAAAAGTGCGGCCATTACTTGTTTCTCATATGGGTGCACTGGGCATCTACGCTGAAAATTGAAACAAAGGAGGTGGAGGAGGTCTATCAAACTTGTGACAATTTCAACTTACAATATTTTGCACTATTTATATCATGATAATATGTCTTAAATGTTTACACGAGATCGAACCTGATCCTGGAATAGAATGGTAGAGCAATTGAACACTGCACTGGTTTGGGTGCCTTGACATAGGACTTAGCAGGGTAACTTAGAGGTTGAAGAGGGGCGATCCTGATGCATGTGGTCAGGAACTCTCTTGAGGGATACAGTTTCTGCGCTGTTGCTTTGGAATACAAACAAAGAGAATAAGACTTTCTTCGGAATGAGGAGTAAACGTTTGGCTGCAATCTTTGACAGAATTAGCGAGGTCTGAAATGTGGTTTTACTTAATTTCAGAGTTAATTGAAAAGAGGAACAAGCATTTGGAAATATTCATTTTGTTTGATTTTTTTTTTCATTATAATGGTACCATTTATAAACACCTTAACAAATTATTTCTCTATAGGGTAGGTTAGGTTTTAAAAGAAAATCATATTTTTTTATATAGCAGTTGAGTTGATTCCCTGTTTAAATTTATGCTTTTGATTAATATTCTTATGGGTCACAAACCATTAAAAGGCATGATAATCAAAAGAATTATATGGATCAAGGTCATCACATTAAAAAATATATACAAATTGTATATAAGACAAGCAAACAACAGACAATTGAATAAATGACGACAATTAATATGCCAAACATCACAATTTCCAGAATATTTTTATTTTATTTTTTTTACTATTTAAAATACATACAAATAAAATGAAATCATTTATGTGCAGCACATACTCTAAGTACATATTTACAAAATAAAAAAATAATAAAAATGAATAAATGACTGGCCTTTCATTTTTTCTCTCTGTATTCAATTTTAGTGACTGCAATTTGGGCGTACTTAAGTGAAATAATATAACACGATTGTGGAATGAAATGAAATACATACAAATGTACATTCACACATAGAGCAAATCATAAAATTTAGCATATACTTGCATATATTTTCTATGGAGGCAAAACGATGATAATGTCTGTTATATGTATGTACATGGATGCATATACAACGTACATTTGATATTTACATCAAATGCCGTCTTTCTACCCACATTGTAATTCTGCCGATCCAAGCAACTAATTACCACCATCTTCCAATTAGAATGCAATTTTTATTGTTTTTATAATGAAAAAGAAATTCCTTGAATTCTTGAATTTCCAATTCTTTTGGCTTAAGACAACTTGTTGAATCGTTTTAATTTATTTAAACAATTTAAACAAAATAATAAATTATTCATTTTACTTACATTGATAATTTGTTTTAACTTATGTTTCGTTTCTTTTTTCTTTCTTAATTGAAAACAAGTAAATTTATTTTTTTCTTTTGCACTTTCCCTAGATTATTGAACTTTTATTGCGGAGAGAAAACTTTCACAAATGAATTCAAAAAAAAAAAATTAACCTACACACCCGTTCGGCTTAGTGTAAGTAAATAATGGTAAACATAAAGTTTTTGTTTACACACAATTTTTTATAGATAATTCTTTATATTTTTTCCAAGGGAATTTTTACTTTAAACGAATAAGAAAATATACAAATTATTTTTTTACAATGCCACAAATTCTTTTACACGTACATGGACTATTTTTTTGCTGATGACCCAGCTGTTTTGTGGTGAAATTTTTAAATTATTGTTGTTGGATAGAAAACATCATACGACAACATAAATATGGTGGCCACAAAATGCAACTCTGTAGAGGTGAACTTATAGTATTTTTGCAATAACAGTGAGTTAAAATAATACTCATGTTTTTATGAAACATGATTTAAATATAAAAAAATCCCTTCTTACAAATAATAAGTATAAGTAATATACAGTCCCGAACAGTAATTATTTTTTGTTTTATCTTAATTTTTCTACCATTGATACCAAATTTAAGAATAAAAAATCGTTAATTCAGAATACAGCCATAAGTGGTTTAACAAATGCGAACATTTTGATAAATATACAAAAGATATTTAATATAAAATAATTTGTTTAAAAAAGTCATCAATTTGCCGAACAAACTCTCACACACGCATTCGGGCATATTATTCATTTTATGTGTTTTCAGAAATCTTGAATGTCATAAATCATTATATTTTGGTTCCAATCGGTTAAAGTGACAATTTGTTTATATAAATTCAAAAGAAGCGTTGTGAAACCAAACGTATCCTATACGTTTGGTTTCAGAGAGTTTCAGAAAGTTAGCCCCATATAAAGCATATAAATTTTAATTATTTAATATCTAAGAACTACTAAAGTTAGGGTATTATCTATCACTTTCTTAAGTAATTGCAGGGGTGAAACAGATGTAGGACAAGTAGGGCCATGGCACTCTTCTTAAAACTTTTATAGCTAGAATCCATTCATTAGCCCCAATAATTTTCCAGTAAAATTGTTGAATGAGAAAATGGATAGTAACTCTGTTCATACATAAAAAGTAGAGCCGACCTCATTATACCTATGAAATGGTTTTATAAGTATAATTTAGAATAGATTTAAATAAGAGACGTAAATATTGAAATTTCTTTTGAGATATAGGATTGAGGAGAATTTTTGTGCAGCAAAGAGCACCGGACAAAAGCTAGAAAGTACAAAAATTAAACATTTATGCTTGGAACAAAGAAAAAGATCTGTAAGCTATTGACTTATTAACTATTCTCCTTTAAACATAAAAACTGTTTGGGTTTATCCGCTATCTGATAATTTTTAAGACATAGAGTCCCGAAATTTCGACTTGTAGATTGATTTTTTTCATTTGATAGTTAAAATATGTTAACAATATGAATATCATGTGAAAGTTCTGGGAGATTCCTATTCAATTATATATAAATAGTTATATTGATTATCGTTACATCGATGACTTTTGTTAATAATTATTTTTTACATAATGGAAAAAATTTAAATAAAAATTGTTTTCTCTACATGGGTAAATAAAATGATAACTTTTATATAGCATTAGATAGGCCTTTTCGAGAATATGATATTGTTCATATATATTAAACTTTATTGTATTATATCTCGGAAACTATCAGAAAGCAGTAAAAGAATTGAGGGTGGTTTAACTTTTATAATATTTGTAAAAGATATTTGAATTAATGAAATTTTACTTGGTTAGACTTGGAAAAAAGACTTGACTTGGAAAAAAGCATTAACGCGGGATGTAATCAAAAATTTTTTTATGGTCCTTATAAATCTTTGTACATATTTAGGTTATCTCTGATTGTTTCAAATATATTCAAATAAAAATATTGATGCAATTACCAAATGAATATATGAATTCGTTATAAAGTTATTTTAATCTAAAGTTAGAACTTTTTGAAAGTTTGCCGATTACGCTTCCGACTAAATAAAGGTACGTACTCTTCCAAATGAACTCAAAAACACCTCAGCTCTAGACATTGGAAATTTCATTAAAATATCGCTGTTTCAGAATTATAATATAAAACAGTTTGGACACACTGTGCAGCAGTATGAAATCTACCAAAAATACCATCAAGTAATAAAATAAATTATTAAATTTTCAATTGACGAAAAAAATAATTGAAAGCTTCTCATTTTTTCACTTAATGAATCTATTAAATTTTTATGCTGGCAACACCAAAAATTATAAAGAATAATTAACAACACTGTGGTATGGTGAAATTTGTTTGTGCCTTTTGTTTATATTTAAATCAACCGTTACCAACACAATTTGGTGAATTATTAAATAAAATATTTGATTATTAATACTATAATTAAAAAGAATATAAATAAAATAGATTAAAAAAAATAAAAATTATTATCAATTTCCCTCTTTTATATGAAAAATATCATAAAGACTTTGATATTTTTGATTCATACTTCTACGTGGTGAATTATTTAATTCTTCTTCGAAGTCTGGAAATAAAGGTTTTAATCCATTATTAGAAGCTTTTAAAGGTTTTTGTGTATCCAACGAATCTCCATTTAATTGTTTAAAGGACTGAAATGGATAATTATAACTTTCTTCATTTTTAAATTTTTTGCGCTCTGGGGAATCTATAAGATTATCTGCTTTCAAAGCATTATGAACAGCACTTTCCAAAATATGTTTACATATTTCGATTTGTTCTTTCCATGACTTAACAGCCTCTTGAGCTTCGGCCACAAAATCGTTTGTATGAAAAGTTTCCGGCATAGTTTCTAATTTTAAGGGAAATGACCAATCACCCATAGAACGATCAGGAGTCTGATATAAGACATCTGGATATATAATTTTCCCCCTACCATTCATTGATTCACTTAAGGCAATTGTTGAATTTTTACATAATGCTTCCAAGTTGGAAGCGGGAGCTGTTGATAATATATTCATTTCTAATTCATTCATATTACGAATTAATGCAATCGCATGTTCTCTCATAGTTTTAAGTATTTTTATAATACGATCTATAACATCTTGAGCTTCTGTATCCATTTTTTCAGTAGTTTCCACAATATAAGGTTTATGGGTAATGGAACTTGTTGTTGTGGTGGACAATTCTGTTGTTGGTAAATATGAAGGAGGTTTACAATTCTGCGGATAATATTCTTCATTTTTGGATAAATCATTTACATCTCTTTTTAATTCAGTTTCATAATTATCCCAATAATCTTGACGATCCTTATTTATCGTATCCAAATTATGGTTATAATTGGAGTAAATAGACGCAGTTTGCGTTAATTTCCAAGATTTTAGCAAAAATATATAAAATAAAATATTTGTGTTTAATAAAAAAGACATTTTGTTTTGAATTACAGTTTATGAAATAAAAATTAGTTTAATCGAATAATTCGGAATGGGAGTTTACACTTGGAACTTAAGTCGATACTTAAAAATATTTATGTTCGAACAGAATAATGGAAAAATGTAAAAAAACGTTAAACATTGAAACAAAAGTCCTGTTCCTGTTTATATAAAAATACATTTGAAAAATTATTAAAAGACCTTCGTATAATTTGGTTTTCTGATCTCTACTTAAGAAATGATATTAGAAACGTCTAATGTTAATAAAAATCTGTATTAAGATTTTTAATATCGTTAGTTGTGCTCAAAAGATGTCTTATTGCATTGTATAGTCTCTGATGATGAAGAATAAATAAATTTCGTAAACTCCAAGTTAAAAATGTCTTATATAGTTTCCGGCCAACCACCGAAGCTAAACTTCCATGATGTCAAAGTGTTGCTATGTATTTGGTGGGATCACCAGAGTGCTTTATGTGATAAACTGTTGAAATGAGGACAACGATCAGGGGAACTGTAATGAAGACAATTGATGTGTTGGAAGGAAATTATCATCAAAAAACAACCGATCAATCGTTTCCATGGCCAATGGATGTTCCTTCTGAAACCACCCCGTCACACTCGGCCAAAGATTGCCAAGCCGGATCGGAGGTTTTTTTCCAAGAAAGAACGACCAGATGCGGCAGAACTGTGACAACAACAACGTAATATTCGATAAGTCAAACATGGAAAAACAATGTGGATGCTAAGTTTCCATTGTGAGTACTTTTTTATTTAAATTGGCTCGATTCCTTCTTTGCCTCAAGGAAGTTCTTTAGGCACGGAAACGATATCTTACCATTAAGATGGAAAACAGGTTAGAGTCTCATTGTTGGACAAAACTGCAATATAATACCATTCACAACGGAAGTGTTAAATATTATGAATTGAACATTTGAAGTGTTTTTCGGAAACGGGGGATATACATATGGAGTCGTAAGATATTATTGTATAAATCTTAACTGAACGTAATTATATCATAATACTACTGCAAGGGAGCTATTGCTATTTCCGAGCCAATCTTCTCGAAATTTCCTAATTAGACTACAAATTCTGCTGACTTCACATGTGCGCTAGATACGACAGCTGCTCTCCTATCAATTTGAGCATGGCGAGCATTTTTTCAATGTAATTTTTCGATACCATATGGGAGGTATCCAAAATATCGTTTCAATAGGTTTCGTCATTGACCTAAAACAATAATATATTCCATTGTGATCTAAAGCCGAACATTCTTAAAATTTATTCAGGAAGTTATTCGAGTCTAGTGATCTGCAAAAACACATAATACTCCAAACAATTTATGGGGATAAATATGTTGAACAAAAGATTATCGAGCAAAATATATGGCATCGCTATGATTCATTTCTTTGCAAAATATGTTGCCAAATCTGTTGAAATTCCGCCATGTGTACGATTGAAAGTGTTGACATTTCCAATATGGAATTGTGGAGAGTATTAGTTTCCTTTCAACCACCGGACGCCGCACTCAGGCGGACGTGTCTAACTTGTTACAAAAATGTTCAAAACAAAAACAACACAAAGACTAATAGAAAAAGAAGAAGCATAGGAAGAGAGATAGAAGTAGCAGTAGTAGTAGTAGTAGTGGAAAGGAAGAGAATGAAAACTACATCAAATGCAATTTGAAAATCGTTTATTAAAGTGTTATACCTCCGAGACATAAGAAGAATAAAAAAGCCAACCAACGGATGAAAATTTTCCAACAAATAAAAATATTTATAAAAAACACTTCTTGTTTATAAATATTTTTTAAGTTTAATTTTTCCAACTCAAAATACAAAAAACAAAAAAAAACATACAAAAGTTTTTTAAGTTTAATATTTTTTTGTTTCGAATAATTTTTCAATTTCAATATTTTATTTCATTTAATTTGTGTTCGGAAAACTCTCTTTTTAAATAACAAAGAACAAAGAAGTTAAAGAAAATTATTAGAATAGAATAGAAAATAAAGGAACAAAGGAAAAAAGTGTTTCGTAATACAGACAAAATTAAGATTTTGTGGCCGTGAGAGTGTTAAAAATACATTTTTGTTGATTCGATTTTTTCGGGGTCTTGAAATATCTATTGACCATGGACTTGTTAAGGAATATGTGTGTGCAAAATTTAATATTAATTTTATTTTATTATAACGGTTCCTACAATTGGAATCAAAAACTTTAAATTATTTATTTGTTTACTTTTTTTGGTGAAAGAAAAATTTAAATTAAGAAGCGGAATTTTTGTTAAAAAAATTTAAGAAAAAAAGGTAAGTTTTTAACATTTTAGAAATAAAAACAATAAAAAAGGATAATTCTCGAATAAATTAAATAAAAATATGTCTGATTAAAAAATATAATATATAAATGTTCGTAATATGTTGTAACAATAATAATTCTTGCGAATTTTACGTTTTAATGATTTTTACACCCTACATTCAAAAAGTCAGAATTGTTAGTTGTGTCATAGAATTCAATATCAAGTAATAATTATCAAGAAATTAATTATGTATTGTTCATCTTAAGATTTATGAAAACGTTCAATTAGGGCCAGTTTTAAGGACGTAAATGACTAACACTTTTGATTCACTTAAAAATGAGTTTCTCCAATTCAATTTAGTTTTAACTAGAGAATATTCTGAAGTTACAATTGCCAAATTTTTTAAAAAAGGAAAAAATAAAAAAAAATGAAATTAAAAAAAATATACAAAATTATTTAAGAATATTTTGTTTTTTTAAGTTGCGAAATATCATTTTGATACCCCTCACCCTGGCCTTAACTGTCCTACATTTTATCCAGTAAAAGAATTCCTTGAGAAAGTTGTTGGGACCAAATTTGAAAACTATCGCTGTTATAGTTCATTAGATATTCGGTAATATGGGCGATACCCCTAAAAACAAAATATAGTTTCTTACCAAAGTTATCGGGAACAAATTTGAGAACTCTCACTGTTATAGTTTTTAACTGAAAAACTCAATTATTAATTGTCGTTTATCCTGGATTAAGTTAAATGCGTTTAAAAATAAGTTTAACTAATAAATAGGAAACTGGCTCTTAAAGTATTATGTTATTCTCAGACTCAATCATAATAAATTTGTGGAATCCAATATATTATGGTTAGCAATATGGATGCATTGTCATATCACAACAATATTATGGTTGACAACTTGAGTGAGTCATTATTAACACAACCATAATAAGGGTAACCTAATACCATCATTCACAAACTTAATTTGGTTGCATCATCGCTCATCAACATATTGTATTGGCCCGTTTCAACGTATTATAGTGGTGCCACTTTTATATTGTGTGCATGCAGAACCTATATATTACCCTGTTGTTCCTACAAAGATAATTTTTTAAGCCAATCTATATTTTGTGCTGTTTTTATTTCACACCAGTTCTTATGTAACTTTCCACGTCTTCTTTGGATATGACCAATCCAACTGCATTTTCTAACTTTTATTTTCATTGCAAGGATTTGTTGCAATGTTCTTTTCCAGATTTTGTTATTGGATATAATTACAGAATTCATGTGGGATATTGTATCTCTTACATGTCACGAGTGGCAGTGCTCCTGGTTTCGCATTCACTCCGAAATCTGTGCATTCACAACCATAATTACCCTTCGTAAGTTCGGAGCGAAATCTAAGTAGCTGACCATGATAAAGTTGTGTTTAAAACTATATTTAATAGAAGTGGTAACTGACCATAATTCTGAGGCACGCCAATTTTTATAGTTCCACTTAATAATTTTGATTGTTTTATATTATAAGAAACATTAGAGTATAAGATCTCCTTCAAGGCATTTAAGTTTGAGAAGGAATTTTCCGTTGACTTTTCAAAAAGCGAATAAGTTTGTTTGGAATTTCCTTACATACCAATGCGCCCTATATCGCATTGTGGTTGAGTCCAAGGCTTTTTAAAGTGTATAAAGAGATATACTCTACAGATTACCTCATTGGGACACATAGGTTATTTATATTGCCGATAGTAGTGTTATGAGTTCAAAATCCAACCTTCTTCTGCCTTATAATTATAGTTATCCTATCGGATAGGCATCTGTTTGGATACATCCTTATTGACTTCGCGTAGAAGAGTAATGCCGCTCCAACGTTGACAGATAAATAAAAAATCTTTCAATTGATAACCCGACCCCTCCGCCAGCTCAAGTGATAGGTTTAAAAATTTCCAAGCTACTTCTTTGCATTTAAATTCGGTACAGGTTTTGAACCTTAGATGATTCCAATACTTGTTTTGTGAATGAACACTTTAACCACTACACCGCGCAGCCCCCTTGCCGAGCTTTACATATGACTTGTTGCACTTCATGTTATAATATTTCATCGGCAGTAAAAACAGAAAAAAGGGACTTCTTGTAGCTTATCGCTTTTTAATGTCTCTCGCCTTCAATCGCTACGCGACGAAATTCTCCTGATTTTAAATGTATGCCAATGCTTTCACAGGGAAATGGCTTGTTGTGTGGCCCGAATGCTAAAATAAGTTCTACCTGTGTTTTATAGTAATGCTTCCTAACATAACTCGGCGACATTAGAAATGTTCTCAGTATCGAAATCTTCACATTTGAGTTGGTATGCATGTTAACCCTCAAGCTTCTAACAACAATCGATTACTTTCAGCAGACAAGTGAAAGAAGATTATCAGATGTCCCCACAAAATTTCTGATGTTTGGCACCAATTTTTTGAATCTTTTTAAGAAAAAATAGGCAAAAATGTGAGTCGCTCATAACCCATAAAAGAACCAAAAAATTCAGTTTACTCAGTAGCTATGATAGGACTACCATAGTGTCCTATGATAGGACTTGTCACTGGTGTAACAAATTTCATTTGTTGTTCTACTTAAAACTTAAAGAGTATTCAAAATTCTCCTTAACTCATAAATTCTCCTAAAATTCCTCTAACTTGTTGGAATTTAAATTGCATTAAAACTGCGCAAACTCTCTATTAGTCATCCACATCCATTAAATTCCAAGACCTACATGTGTTGTGCCATCATGTTATTTTTTTTTAATGTTTTTCTTTTTCTTTTGTTCTAAATTTCTTAGAAACGTTCAAATTTTGTTATTGTTTCTTTGAACCATGTTTACTATAAAATTCCATATATACAACCACAACAACAAAAACTTTAACTAACCCCTCAGCAATCTCTCCGCCTTGAAAAGTCACGTGCATACATAATATTTTAATATGTACTAAATAAAATACTTTTGAGCATTTCTGGTTTGTGCAAAATTTTTATATAAATTTTAGATTAAAAACTACTAAATTATTAACTTTACCCGATGCGCTTAGCTGCACAAAAATTCTCTTTAGTCCCAGACTTCGAAAGAAATTTCACAAATCATAAAGTATATTAAATTTTTTTCGACAATGGGGATTTTCTTCAAATTCCTTGTCCCTGTCCGTTCTAAATTTTTCCAATAAAATCGTTTCATAGGAAAGTTACAAAAATTTGTAAACTCTATATGAAATAGTTTCGGTATATATAGGACAGGCTCTCCTTTTTCCTTGTATGACCACATCTACCATCCATTTTCTCACGTAAAACTGTTTTACAGGAAAATTATTGGGGATAAATTTATGGTTTGAACCCCCTACGAGAACTACAAATTACAAATTTTTGTTCCCGAATTTAATCTTTTTCATTTTTCAAAACCTTTCTATAAAAATCGATTGGACCATTAGTTTCCGATATATGGGCGAAAACTTATTCTGACGCTCCTGTTATGGATCTAGCTGCCCCTGTTGTCACGTAGAAAAATTACTAATTTTTTTCTCCAATTTTGTTCTATTTCAATTTTTCAAATCGGTTCATAAATTGCCGAGATATTAACAATTCTTTATTGTCCTTGTGGTTGTTATTGGATCTAGTATTGAAAACACTTACAATGTAAGGTAATGTAATGTTTTCGACTTGTTGAGCGTTCTATTTAGGCCCGAGACATCGGAAATAATTAGGATAATTTTTAAGTTGAAAAAATCATAGTAATCGGTACATTAGTTTCCGATGCAAAAACGCATTTTCCGATATTTTGAACCTCCTCTGGAATATTTGGACAAATTGTTGATGCATAAAAATAAGTATATTTTTTCCTAAAATAGCCGAGTTATTAATCTTATGTATTTATAACAGTATTGTTTTAGTGAAAGCGAAAACCACTAGTGCATATTGAGTGCTCTAGAGAATCTATATTGACTCATATAAAGACTATAGTAATGGCAGTCATTTTCTCCTTCATCTACAAATGATGATATTAGGAAAGCCTATTTATATTAGTGACTTAACCTGACCATATCCATCGTAATTATTCCATAATCAATATTTGTTTTGTATGGGGGGTACCATTCCCCCTGGCCCTATCCGTCCTAAATTTTGTCCTGTTAAACAAATCCTTAAAAAAGTGATTGGTACCAAATTTAAGAATTATCGCAGTAAAAGTACTTTTCATATTCCTTAAGCAATGTTTGATGTGTATGGGAGGTACTCCTACTCCAGTTTCTAACACACAAACAAACACAGATTCATTTTTTATGGCGATAAGATTTATCAGTATAAAATTAAAGTTTTAAATATTTAATTTATTTACAATTCTCTCATAACATTTTCAGCGATAATTAATTATGAATTTATTTTATATTTAATTTTAAACAAAAAAATACTACGTATTTCAAATTTTATAAAATAAAATAGAAATAAACAATCACAATAAAGAAGAAGGGTATCAAGATTAAAATATATATTTTGTAATATTGTACAGTTACTCTGTTATGTATTTTACCCAAGTTCAAGTTAATAAGAAATTTACTTTATAGATCAAGATTAGAAACGGATTTTTTATTTAGCTGAGATGTTTTCGAATTGTTATTACATAATTACAAGGTCCGAAATGCTCAAAATAGGTTATGGATGCTCCTCCCAAGTTAATCATCCCTTAAAATTGTCGTTAATATATAGTTATATGTGTAAGAAAACTCCCAGAAAATCTTTTTTCCGAACGACATTCTAAAAGATAAAGCGACAATTTAAATGAAAAGAATTTGAATTTTTTAACATGTTTTATACGAATTGGTATTTTGGGCATTTCCGTATGGAAAGTTGGGAATTTAATTCCCTAATGCACAGACAACTTCATATACATCATATTGAAATTTCAAATAAATATCGCTATTCATTTCAATTTTATTAAAGTCGATTAATGTAAGGACATTTGGCTTTAAGGCGAGTAAGCCATAACTTGCTTTTCACTATTTCCCAAACTTTTTTAGCAGTCTTGCAATCTGTGACCATGAAATGTCATAACTACAATTTAGGGTCTCATTTCATTGATATTTCTCCTTAAACGAGTCGTTCTGCCTATTTGAATGATATTGATTCCTTCAAAGGAATCAATTGTCTTCGTTACTAGTTTCTCGTCAACTTGATCCGATTTCAGCACAACCTTTAACATAAAATAACTTTTTGATCAAGTAATGGTTCCAAGTCAACACCTAGAAATATTTACCAGGCCTGTCCTTATATCCTGTATCGAAATCACCTAATATCTGCAATTTTTTTATCAATATTCATTTGTTTATACTCTGTACCACTATAAGTGGCTGGAGTATTATGGGTTTGTGTAAAAGTTTGTAAGGATATCCGAATCCTCAGAATAACTATCAGAGTCGATTTAACGTTATCCGCCTGGTTGAAAGTTCGTCTACGGTTGCAATTCTAGAGTTACCTCGATGAAATTTGGCACAGCCAAAGCCAATTGTAATTGGTGTTAATACCATCTGTAAAACTTTCCGTCCAAACGTCTGTCCATGTAACGCTGTGAAAATTCTACAAGATGCAATTTTAGAGATATTTTGATGATTTTTTAGAAATGGACAAGAACGACGCCTCTTGCAATAAGTGATAAACGGTCTTACACTTCAAGTAGCTCCCATACAAATGTCCTAAGGGAATGGGATTTAAAGCTCTTAAATGGAGGTTTTTTTTATAAAATTTGGTTAAAATAAGAAGATCGGTTCACAAATAGCCATAGCTCCCACATAGATCCACATCATAATTAATAATTCACATTGTATTTGATTAGATTCACATAATGCGAATCTACATAAAATCATTTTAAAAATGTATATTTTATACAAATCATAAAATCAAATTCTATAAGGGTCGCTGCATAATTTTGCAAGCCAGCGTCCCGGTTTTTACACTCTTCTTTCTTTTTGAAGTGACGTTCATTACACAATTGCAGTACGCTTGTGCAAACATCTGGCAACATTATTGTTTGTATAACAGTAAGAAAAATGTCCTTCGTTTTTGTTTTGTTTTGACAATGCATTTAATAAATGTGTCATACGTAAACTATAACCTCAATTTCTACTTAAAGTGTGAAGTTAACAACACACTGGAATAACGTCATCTAATTACTTTACTTAATCAATTATGCAATTACAAAACTTTAGGGGATATAATTTTTTATATCTTTCGATAATAAAATACTTTTAAGGTTTTTTAAAAAATTTTGTTGAAATAAATTTAATGAAAATAGATTTTTGTTTAAACATTTTGCAATTTATTAAAAAAAATTTCTCAATATATTTGCAAATGTTGAAAACATTTTTCTTAATAATAAGATAATATATATTTATAATATTTTTATTTATTTACGTCAAATGCCACTTGTTTTCGCTGCTTTGTATTAGCTGTAAAAGGTATTATTAGCATATAACTTATGCCTAATTTATACCCATAAATGATCGCATTATAGTAATATTTAATATATTTCTAACAATAAAATTTAGTGTTTTACTAAACTACGTAATTTATTTATTGCTTAATAAATAAATAAATAAATAAATAAATAAATAATACAACATTTTTTTTGCAACAATTACAAATGCTAAAAGATAGAATTTTCTAAATGTGTATTTAACGTGACAATTAAATTATGATTTCGCTAAACAAATGTTTATTTACATAAAAAATATTTTTATCTTTAGCAACTTTTTATATTAATTTATATTGTTGATAATAAAAACATGTAAACAAAATATATACAGTCATGGACATAAGTATAAATATACAATGAAAATTGACATAAAATGTAAAATTTTTAAATTTTTTACTTCAAAAAATTATCGAAATAACTTAAAGTATTAAAAAATATTAGTAAAAGGTGGGACAAAACTATTGACACATCTTTTTGTTAAAAAAGTAAGAATACTATATATGGCAGTGCCGAATCTTAAATACCCTCCACCACTAACAATCTGCAAGAGTTGAGGGTATTGCAACTAAAAACTAATTACTGGTTCATCAACATTAACACCTATTCCGAAATAATACCTATTTAGAACTACAAAGAATTCTTGATATTGTCTGATTTCCGATTTCAGAATCTTGTAATAACCAAATATGGCCCGATAATAGTCCAACAAGATTCATACATTAAAGACATTCAAAAAAATATGAATCCTATTTAAGACCTGAATTTTGTCAAATTAGTAAAATATCTTTAAGATAAAGCAATACCAGTGTCGAAATTAAATAGATTTGGAATGGACCGATATTCGCCATGAAATTACCACGCAGTCGTGATTGATAAAATAAATAATCGTGACGATTTTAAATTAAATTGATTCATATTGATATCACAATTTTATACACTCAAACACGTTTTCCAAAATGTGGACCAATATTGATCAGATTAATAACATATATTCAAGATAGTTAGAAAAATTATTGAGACGAATTTTAATGGAATATTTACTAGTTTTATAAGCTATAAAATGCTTTTTAAGAAGGGGTCCTATATGGGAACTATAGCAATATATGGACCGATATTGATCAAATTTTTTATATATAGAATACAATTTGTATTTATTTACTAGTTTTATGGACTTTAAAATATTTTCTAAAAAGTATCCTTATATGGGAGCTACATCATAATATAGACCGATATTGTTCAAGATAAAATATATATAAAGGTAGTTAGAGAAATTATTGCGCCGAATTTAAAATTAATTAATTTCTTATTTATGTGAAAGCGGCGTTATATGGGAACTATAAAAATATCAACAAATATTGGTTCAAGACAGGTGGGAAATTAGTTGTGCAGAATTTCATTACAATTTGTTCTTATTTAATAGTTTTATAAACTCAAGCCCGATTTCGAAAATGGGCATTATATGAGAGGAATAGCAAAATATGGAAATAATCTTTAAAATTGCAACCTTTACGACACATGGATTTTGGGATATAACAAAAATTTACATATTTCAGCCTATAACTTTTTTCTGTTGATCCGATCTTTGATCTTTATATACTGATAAAGGAAATATGTTGAAGTTGAATTTCTGTTTAAATTCAGTTACCTTCTGTTAAATTTATAGAAAAGTTCTTTTTCAGAATTTTGAGGTTGTCTCAGATATCGGTCTATAACTCTTTTGCTGATAAATCGTTTTATCTAGTTTTAAATAGGAAACCGATTAGGATAATAACAAAAAATATGACCAAATTTCATTGAATTCATACAATTTTTCTTAGCGTGAGAAGAACAGACAGAAGGTCATAGCTTTATCGACTCAGATTTTGATTTGATGCAAAAATATATAAACTTTATGGGGTCTGAGATGATTCCTTTTTAGTGTTACACACGAAATGACAAAGTTAATATACCACTTATGGTGGTAAATAGTATAACTAGACTTAATACTTTGTTGTTAATCCATTTTTTATCATCTCAGTCGCCAGTTTGGTTTTCCGAAAAAACACAGATTTTAAAAAATATTGTTCAGCAATATTTTCACAATTTGCATAACTCTTTAATAAGGTATGACATAAGGGTGTCGTATACAAAATTAGAACTTTGCTACTAACATGTACTCACCGATTATAAGAATCCTATTTGGACGATCGGCATTTTAAGGAAAAGTGAAACAAATTCGTGACTGGAGAATTATACATAAAAGCTAGCTGTCCTCAGGGTAGTGTTCTAGGATCGACTCTTTACTTAATATATACGTCCAACCCAACCTTATGCGACGATCTGAAAATTTCAACATTCGCTGATGATACGGCAATTCACACGAGGACCCTAACTAAGTATCTCGTACTCTTTATTTAGACGCTCTGAAATATGGTTAAAGAATTGGAGAATAAAAGTAAACGAACTGAAGATGTTCGCTCTTGGAAGAGGAAACTTTCCATTAATGGTGTTAACATCCCTCAGGATGATTATGTTACATACTTCGGTATTCACTTAAAACCCAAGAAGCCTCTAGCTTACATTGGTTAATTAGCCAACAGTCAAAATAAAGCCTTAACAATAAAGTCATCCTGTATAAAACCATTTTAAAATCAATATGATCTCGTTTGCCAAACGAGGCCACAAAATTCTACGGTCCATATCCGATGCTTCATGGTATATAAGAAATTAAAACATCAATATAGACTTGGATATTCCATTAGTAAAGGAAGAGTTTGGAAAATCATAAAATACATAAACAACAAGACTAAGTACTAATTGTAACCCGCTTGCCAGACGTCTTATATATGTGCAGACAGGTTCAAGGCTCAGTCGGAATGAGTTTCCAAGATAAGAAATTTTAAGTTTAGTTTTTTAGATTTCTATACTTATTGTGAGGCGTCAAAAGAGAGACAGACTCAATAAATAAATACAACGTAAAAAAATCCATTTTTTATAACTTCTTCTAGTCTTCCTGGCATGGAAGGTACTAATTGCATTGTAATATCTTCGTCAATTTCTTTCCAATCTTCTGAATTGTAACCAGCACTGAATAGAAATCTCCATACAGTTTTAGCGTACACAGTATAGTACCTTTCGTACTATTTTGACACGATCTCTTTCAGTTAATTTAAGTGGATGCCTGCTACGCGACCACACGCTCATAATTGACAGGACTAAATGAGATTTGATCAAAGTATTTTTTATAACCCTAAGAAGTTTCCTATTTAAAAGCAGCAAATTTGGTTCAGTATATTAATAGATATAAACCGATCTCTGAAACAACCTCAAAGTTGAAGCGAAAAACTTTCGTAAAATTGTTAAATGTATATCGACAAATTAGTATGAAATTATATGGGAAATTTATATATAATTTATATTTTGATAATTTTATTTATATATAAAAATCAAAATCGGTTTAGTAGGAAAGAAGTTATAACCAAAAATATAATTAATTTTATGACTCGTTCTTATGAGTTTTGTTTTTTAACATTTAATCGATAAATCGATTATTTGTTGGTGTTATTTGCAATTTATGTCAATTTTCCCGTTTGTACCTATATTTATGTCCATTACTGTATATATATTCATGTTCAAATTTGTTATTTCAAAATTTAATTTTATTTCTTGCCAAACGATAAAAAGCCCTTCATGAATTTGTCTTTACCTTTTTGAAAACATTTTTAAAGACGTAAAAATTTGTTCGAGAACAAATCAGAACAGATGTTGACAAAGCTTTCAGCTTAGATTTTTAGGCCGTTTATCAGTTCCTGTTCATTTTTGATACTTGATGTTCAAACTCTGACATTTAAACTACAAGTCCGTGAACTATATAAAAACTAATCTTTGAACAATATCGATAAATACTTCTGGTTATTATCTCGCTCAGAATGATGTAACAGATGGCCACGTTGTAACATTGGACCAAATAAACTGGCTTAAAAACCCAAAACAATCTTATTCCGTATTTTGGAGGACATTTCCCATGATCTTACATGACACAATTTAAATCAGTTAAATATATAAAATTTTAATTCACTAATTCACTCATTAAAGTGCAACCCACATGTGCTTTAGCTAAATTCAATCCAAAAAAGTGGAAGAAAAGGAAGAGTGGGTTGCAATCACTTCTATTTTAAAAGCCTTCACCATGAGTTTCTTAGTTGCGGGTTTTCTCACTTTATTTCTAACTAATAACGTACATATTTCTAACATTTAACCTAATTAATATATAATATTGAAAGCAATATAAACTTTATTCCCAAAAGCGTTCTATTAGCATGGATAAATTCTAATCTCATATTTAGTTAAACAAGTTATTGGATGACGTTATTTCAATGTATTGTTAACTTCTCACTCTAAGTAGAAATTGAGGTTATAGTTTACGTATGACACATTTATTAAATGCATTGTCAAAACAAAAAAAAAAAAAACGCAGGACAATTTGTTTACTGTTATATAAACAATAAAGTTGCCAGATGTTTGTCCAAGCGTAATGCAATTTTATAATGGAAATTATTTCAAGAACTAAAAATTTTTAAAAAGAAATTAATATATAAAACAAATAAGAGGGTAATTGTCATTTAAGTTTAATCACTCTACACCATGCAAATGCAGATATGAAAAATTATGTACCGATCCTCGTATAATTTGGTTTTATGTTTTGTGCTTTTTTAATATAAAATATTTTCGTAATACTGACACATATGACAATTTTTTATCATATGAGCTGATGTCCGGACGTAGGAGTTATATGAGGGCTTAATAAATGTATGCACTGATCCTCCTAAAAATTAGTATAGTTCTCATCCGCTTTATTAAATTAAAATATACGAAATTTTATCAAAATACTAATCATTTGGACATTGACTTTCTTGAAATTTTAGCATTTTAACTAATAAAAATTTATTTTTTTCTGCAAATCTGTGTTTATATGGGTGCTACCTGACATATAAGAACGATATTTACCAATTTCAATTTCGTGCTTAGTCCGAAGTATCTCCAAAATGCGACCTGTTGACCCAAAAAAGCATCTGAGCCTATTTATCTCAGATTCTCTACACTGCTACCAGTAGGGTATTCTCAACGATATATTGACAGAAATCCAGCCAGTTGGCCAGACGCTCTGAGTCTATTGATATAATTTAAGAGAGAGATATTGTTTTTTATGTATTTTGCGTTTTTGCGTTAAAATCGGAAAATACCCATAGAACTCATTTCAATGTCCTTCGTCAATGTCATTGAATTCCGAGATCGGAAATCAAAACCTCATAGAGAAAAACAAGAAGATCCACAGGGCGGAATCCTCGTTTAACTTCTACCTCTAGAAACTCCCAATGCCTCCATCCGGAGTTGACATAACACTCTAAAGTAGAAATAAGGCTTCCTAAGAAACGAAGAACCATCCAGTTCAGGATTATAATTATGAAGTTCCAGTTCCTTCTATGATGTCATGGGAGAACAAGCAACAAAGAATATTCGTCTATACGAATAAGACATATGTAGGTATGTACAAGATCATTTACAATATTCACAGAGCCGCCAAAAATACCAAGATTTCAAGTAATCATGTGAATGTCCAGCTTGAAGACCGCCCACCGCCTATTGCAGACAATAGATAGAATCTGCCACAACGATTCTTGTATTGACCATGCCGTCTCCAACCTATGTATGTTTGTGGTCAAGGTTCCCATGATAACGACATTTGTTCACTTGCCAGCCTAATCTACATCTCTCATTGCTGAATATCTATGGACTCATCCAAGGTTACCCGATTTTTTTGTTCTGCAGTTGAACCAAAACTGACAAACTGATTCTTTTTCAGCTGTTACAACAAAAATAACCACAGCAACTTATGGTAGTGTAGGGTATCTTCTGCTAATTGATAGAACGACTGGTGAATGGACAGGCAGACAGCGTACTTAAATGGACTTAAATTTAGATTTGGCCAAAGATTGTATTTTATAGGGTTTTTGATGATTCCTTCGTATATTACACACGAAATACAAAATTAGTATACCCTTGTTCGCTGCTTGTGATGTTGGAGCACCAGCAGTAGGGTGTAAAAATATGTAAACAATATTTATTATTGTGTGAAATAAAAAAATCCCCAAATAAACAAACTTTTATTTACATTAAAAAAAATTAAAGACGTAAAAACTTTTTCAAGAACAATCGAGTAAGAATTTATAGTCGGTCAAGACCGACTATCTTATATCGTCGTCGGTTAAAGATGGTGGTTACGAAAAATGCATGTAAATTTATTCTAAAGTGTTTGTAGTACTTTATTGTGACACTTAGATTTATGTTAAATTCATGCGTTTTAAAATGAATTTTTCTGAGAAGGGTTATATGGTGGCCACAAGAGATTATGAACCGATCCTCATATATTTTGCATATCGATTTTGGCTTCCAAAATACAGCCTTAAGAACTGCTGCAAAGATCCTTCCAGTTTACAATTGTAATAAAATGCCCAGTTCCAGTTCCTTCTATGATGATCTAAATTTGAACAATTATTACAATAGCAAAGTATATGTGAGATTTTTGCCCTTAAAGGTGATATTTGGAACAGGGTTTGTATGAGACCGACCATCGTATATTTTGGCAAACATTTTTTTAATATTCTAAGATTTAATTGTGCCAAATTTCGTTTAAATTTCTTTGTATTTAGAACTTTTACGATCTTAAAACGCAATTTCGGGAAGATTATTTGTATGGGAGGTACCTGAAATATTGGACCGAACATGGTCAATTTGAATAGACTTCGACCTTAGGCCAAAATAATTTTATGTACAAAATTTCATCGCGACATTTTAAAAATCGACTCAGATAATTATTCTGAGTCGAACGAAGTACTTAAAGATGGATGTAATGTCATTTTTTTCTGCACGTTACAAACATTAGCACAAATGCATATTGCCCCAACCACCTATGGTGATCAAGGGTAGGGAATAAAAACATATGTTTGTGTCAAATAAAATATTTTATAGAACATTTCATGCAACAAATAAATTTTTATTTTAAATATTTTAATTTAATTTCTTTACAAAACACGTATTCATTCACTATTTCTATTACGAATAATAATAATAATAATAATAATAATAATAATAATAATAATAATAATAATAATAGAAAAATAACAAAACATTTAAGAATTGACAATAAATTGAAATTGATGCCAATAAATTTCTACATTTGATTGACAATTTTCCATTTCAAATAATCTCGAATTGCAGTTGAACTCGACTGACAAAATCTGATGAAATGTTTTGCATTAAAAAAATATTATTTTCATAAAATTCATAAAAAACATGATCAATTTTAAAGGGCTCAATTAAAATACACACACATGCATACATACAAACCAAATCATGAACAAAATGTTAATATATATTCTAAAATAAAATTATCATAAAGAATTTTTGACAACATTTCATAAGCATACTTATTATAGGTTTATCTTAAACAACATTCTAAAAAATTTTAAAATAATTCTTTAAAAATGTTTCCTATAGCAATAGTATTAGTAATAATTCTTGCTATTCACTTGTTGGAATAACAATATTTACAAATGTATTTGTAAAAGTTTAATTATCGCAATAGTTTTGTAAGTGTATTTGTATAAAAAGTCCGATTTTTGATGTGTAATTTGATAATAAATCTGTGTTAAAAAATTACAACTAAAATAAAATAAATTATCCATAAGGAATCAAAAGAAATTGTTGAATGATAAAAGACCCAAAATAAGTAATTTGAGTGAAGTTCCAACCAGCTCCAGTCGGATAACTTCTCAAATTAGTGATGCAAATTTAGATCAAAGTGAAGACGAAATTTCAAATTCTAAAGATAATGTGGTTTCTGACGAAACTTTTCGGAATAATAAAGTATATTTTGTTATTCCTCTCTTATGTTTATTTACTTTGTATTCACTGGTAAAAATCCCCAAATAAAAAGCTCTAAATTGTTACAAAAACCCCAAATTTCGTTAAAAACTACTGGGGGAAGTTATAAATAGATCAGTTAGCGGAATATTTATGTTAAAAAGGAACAGGAGGAAAAAAGTGTGCGTAGTTTAAGTACATCATAAGTCATAAAAAGTAAATCGTACATAAGTTATTTATTCTGTTAAAATATATTAAATAAAAATAAGCTCACTTCTATCTAGATTCAAAAACTATATCGATGTAAGCTTATTGTAAGCTTATTTTATAATTTTGATAAATTCTAAGCTTTTTGAATACTTTAACTAAAAAGAATTCAATTTCCTTAAAAAACTAATTGTTAACAAGTGTTTCACAACAATTATTATAACAATTTTTGCAAGCCTTATGCTTATGCCAAGATTTTGGTTCGTTGTTCCTTGCACGTCAAGATTCGCATAAACAAATACAGTTGTGAACATAAGTATAGGCACAAAATAATACCTCCATTCCCGCAAGTGATGAGGATAAGGACATGTTTACTTTATCATTTCATGCATAACGCGAGGAAGGAATTATCTAAAACTATATATAGTATATATATTCAAGCATCAATTAGATATATGTATGTTTGTCTGTTGGAAATATTCTCAGGAATGGAGTAATTCCATGAAATTTGGCCACACTGTTTAATATTGTCCTAAGCACTTTGTTGTTTAAAACCAGTTATAACGGTCCGCTAGCAAGAATGATATAAACTGATATCGGATACATATTGTGATATATATCCAAGTCATGATTAAATTTCTAATAATATATTTTGCTAGAAAAGGAGGATTAAATAATTTTCGGGCCATATTCAGTAATAACTGTCCGGGAAAAGAATTTAAGCCTTGTACGTTCTTAAATAATGACCAATTTCATTGAAAACATGGACCATTAACATATTTAAATTCAGTTTTTATTTGAAGACTTTTTAATCCACTCAATTTTTGAATATTGTAAGTGGTAGAGGGTATATAAAATCTGGCACAGACGGATATATAATTTTATTTACAGATATCGGGTGTAATTTATATATCAGACAGAAAAAATCACCGTTATATGCATTTTATTCCAATCAAATTGTAAACAAAATTTTGCCCTAAATGAACAAGATTGGAGGCAATGACTCGTCCCTGGGATTCAATTAGAAATTATGCTTCTTTATACCAATTGAAAAATATCTTAAAAATTTACAAGTGAAGTTTCATTTCACTATTTAATTAGTAGTTCCGTAGTTACCGAATTTTTTCCAAATAAATCAATGTCCTCTTCATGAAAATGATGGATCGTCTTTCGCAAAATGTTTGTATAAAACTTATTTGTTTCAAATATTTTTATGAATCTTTCATGTATTAAAGTTTATGCCATTTGAGATGATTTGAGAACAATATGAGGCCTAAAAGAAGTTATGGACAAATTCTCGCAAAATATGGTAGGATGTCTTCTGTTTGTAATGGAGTCTGAATGGGAGATATGCTCATTTGTTTACCGATCTTGAAATTCGGCATGTGGATTTAGACTAATACAAATCTTATTTTTGAAATAATAATTGAAATATCTTTTTATCTATGTTACGAACATGCTGGACCGAATACCGCAAACTTAAAAAAAAGCGAAAATAAAGACAAAGAAATTTATGTTAAACATATATTTTGACTTGAATATCTCTGAAACTATAAAAGATAACCTGTATAATTAAAAGAGAATTAAACTTCTGGAAAAATAATCATTTTATCGTTTTCTATATCGTACGATAATTTATTTTAATCGTATCGTAATTTTAAATATAAAATTGTGTCAGGTTAAAATTATTTAGGGGGAATTTATTGAATATCTGAATTTAATGGAAAATAGTTTTTTATTAATTTAGAAATTTAAAAATTCTCGCAGTTATAGTTCTTTAGATATTCGATAATCATTATTTCCTTTCTATGGGGGTTACCATCTGCCCATGCTGCAATCGAAATTTTTTATAGCCAACGTTACTTTCGAGCATATGAAGATCATTCTGTGAAAATTTCGGCAAAATCGGTGCCAAACAAATGCATATATAGAGATTTAAAAATCGAACCAAATAAGTAAATTTAAAATGATCATGCGATATAGTTATTCATGATCATGATCATAAGATTAAAAAGTCTTAAGTCATTTTGATAGTTATTCGAAATTGTTATATAATTCATAACAAATTTCCAAATAAAATCTTTTCAAAAGTTTTGCTTTTTTCAGTTCATTATCTCCAGATAAGAAATAAAGAAATTGAAAAATATATTTTTAGTGCGATTGAAAAGTAAATGATTTATTTTGATTTATATATAAACGATATTGAACTGAAATTTTCACAGATGCCAATGTTTCCAAAATTAACAAAGGCTATTAAAATGTTCGATAGGACCAGGGGTAAGGGTACCTCCCATACAAAACAAACATTAATTATCAAATACCTAAAGATTTATTACAGCGTGAGATCTGAAGTTTTGACCAATATAGGACAGATAGGATCTGAGGCAGAGGTAGCCCCGATGCAAAGCAAATGTTAATTATCGAATATTTAAAAAACTACCACATCGATAGTTTGTGGAAAGGAAGCCCCTTTTACAAAGTAAATATTGCTTATCGAATATCTTAAAAACTACTACAGTGTGAGATCTGAAGTTTTTTTGCAATCACTTTCTCAAAACCGTTTTACTGGACAAAATATAGGATAAATAGGTTCTGGGGAAGAGATAGCCCCCAAAGCAAATATTAGTTACCGAATATCTAAATAACTACTTCAATGAGAGTTTTCAAATTTGGTCCCAAACACTTTCTCAAGGAACTTATTTATTGGACAAAATAGTGGGACGGACTAAAAAGCTTCAACCTGTAAAACTATTACCGCAAATAGAACCATGGGACTTGTATGGTTCATATAACTTTTGCAGTTAAAATTCATAAATTTAATCCCAATCATTTTCCCGTTAAAAAAAATTTCGTTACCTGCTTATGAAACGGTATATATGTATAGGAAAAATTTTGAACGGACAGGATCTGGGTGGAAATATATCCTCTATTTATATGAAGTATTAGAAATCGAATATTTGAATTACTATTAAGGCGAAAGACTTCAAAATTACCGTGTATTAAAACCACCTCATTATTTTTGAAATTTCTTCCGAAATCTAGAACTGAGAGGAATTTTTTTGCAGCAAAGCACACCGGATAAAGGTAGTACTACATAGAAGTGCAAAAGTGGAAACTTTTTCTGAAAACTGTTACAAAACCAAATATAATTTTAATGTTTAAAAATCTGTCTGGAACTAGAACCATTTAAATCAAATTTCGAAACTATTTACGAACTTCTGGAAAATGATTCTTATAATTTTTTATTTGCTAGACTACAAATTTGTTTTAATCTACGAGGGTCGGCCTTATATTCTGGATTTAAACCGATTATTGTACTCTTATTTATTTTTATATGAAATATGAAATAAAGAAATTGATAAGTTCCATATCGAATTTGAGAACTTTAAAAGAAATTGATTAATTCCATATCGGTTAGAGATCTATTTTAATAAAAAAAATCAATCTTATCTAATCATACAAGTCTTCACTAAGTTAAATAGTTTTTAAAATTTATAAAGGTGTCCAGTCAATTTGATATTTTAACACTGGACTTTCCAAGTCTTACGAGTTTTTTATAAAATCAAGATAATTTTGATATAACTCAAATTTCTCTCTCTCTCTTTTGCATTCGTATAACCTACCAAAATCAGTTAAGGTCTCATGACGTATATATTTTAAGACAAAAATTCATTGGGAGCAAATATAATCGTTTACAAATATAGAGATGCTGAACAAACGACTTTTATGAAATTTCCCTCAAAGAAGTTTCAGTATAAAATACAGGAACCATTTTTTTTTTTTTTTGAAAAATGTGCCTTAATATATATGGAATCACACAACTCTTCATTGAAAATCATTTAAGGTGAAGGCATTTTATCCCATATAAATTGAAACCGAGAGATCTAATGGTAATGTTTTTTGTTCGAAGGTATCCGAAGGGTAATAGATTCGTTTAAAAGAATCAATTAACGTAAACGATCAGACACTACGTCAGACATGTGGCAATACCAGTCGAAAAACTATTTGGAACCAGTGTATAGAAAGTTTTTCTTTATCCACATTTTATTCATAAGTCCCTTTTTAGAAATCATGAATTTCGATGTGATTATTTGGGAGCTGCTCGAGATTTTGGACCGATCCTCACCAATATTTTTTGGGAAAAAGCATCCCAGAAAAATTATACCAAAATTTAGGACTTGTAGAGTAATCGCAACGTTACATGAACACACAGTCAACCAGAAACACGGAGAGCATTAAACTGACTCAGGATATGGTTCTGACTCGATCAGTATAAAGTTGGGCTGCGTTACAGACTTCTAGTACGCCAATCACCTATGGCGGTATAGGGTATGGAAAAAAGAAAACCATGTCCAAGGTAACAAATTTTAGAGGTCCACACTTCGTCCTCAGAACTTACAAAGAACTGCTTTCTTGCAGTGCTGCTTCCAAATCCAAATAGAAGGTCCCTATTAGAGATTCCTGCTCAAAATAGTATTTTCAAAGTTTCATAATAAGAAAACTTATTGTATTCGATTGAAAGGTATTGAAGATTCGGATTATTCTATTTCTACTTGCTGAATCTTAATTTCCACATCATCAATCATTCATTCATTCAGTCATTTGTCATTTTAATTCTAAATTCAATAGACATTTGCTGATAATAAATATTCACGCTTTTCGCTTTCTCACAATTAAACACAAAAACGTGATCAGTTTACATCTTCAACTTGAATTCAGAATAAATTACAAAATGAACTGCAGTTATTTACACTTGAATAAATATTCTAACCTTGAAAATTGTAATAAAATTAACATCAAATAAAAGCACTCATTCCCGCCCTCTCTCTCTCTCTCTCTCTTTTGATATCTATTAGAAGATTATATATCTTAATGAACGGAACCACAATTTTCTCCATTTTAATTTTGAATCTTCTAAGAAAAAAATATTGTATTCGGTTTCAGAAACAATTTTAACATTAAAGCGGCTAACATTTCGTATGTACTTAAATTGACGCAAAAAGCAGTCAAAATGACTATATAGAAAAACTAGCTTTTATCCGTTGCGCTTTGCTGCCCAAACTTTCTCCTCAGTCCAAGATTTCAAAAGAAATTTTGAAAATCACAACGCGTATTAAAAAATTTTATGCAATGGACATTTTGCCAAATGCCGCTGGACCTGTTCGTTCTAAAATTTTATTTAATATTTGCATTGTATGGGAGCTACCTCTTCACTTGATCCTAACTGCCTATATTTTGTCCAGAAATCAAATTTTAGAACTTTAGCTGTTAGATATTCGATAACCATTATTTCCTCTGTATGGTCTTTTCTGTCCTACATTTTGACCAGTAAAAAAGATCCTTGGGAAAGTAATTGGAACCAATTTAAATATTCCCTCTTTTACAGTTCTTTAGATATTCGATAATTCATATTTGTTTTGTGAGTACCTTTCCCCTTGATCCTACCTGTGCTATATTTTGATCAATTAAACAAATTCTTGGGTCGAATTTTTGAACTATTGCTGTTATAGTTCTTTAGATATTCGTGATAACATTTTTTTGTATGGGAAACACCTTTCCCCATGATCCTATCCGTACTTCATTTTGTCTTGCAAATCAGTTCCTTGATTAAGGGGTTAAGACCAAGTTTAAAAATTCTCGCTGTTATAGATCTTTATATGGGTATGGGTGCTAGCATTCTCCCTGATTCTATCCGCCCAACATTTTTTCTTGTAAAAAAGTTTCTTGAAAAAGTTATTGGGACCAAATTTGAAAATTCTGGATAAAGTTCTTTAGATATGTTAATGCTATGCTCCCCCTGATCCTCTCCGTCCTACATTTTGTCCAGCAAAACAGCTCTTTGAAGAATTTTTTTAAACGAAATTTGAAAATTCTCGCTATTATATTTCCTTAGATATCCGATAATCAATATTCGCTGGTCCTATCGAAATTTTTCATTTCAACAAAATCGGTCCAGTAGTTTAGCTGTCTATAAGTCCCAAACAAACAAACACAGATTAATTTTTTTATATAAATAATTCTTTTAGAAAACTTAACTTCAATTTTCGTGTTCTGTTTTTGACCTCTAAGTTTGTAACAATGTTCCTGTCGGGAACCTTTTTAGCCCTGCATGTGTTTAAACCTGCATTAGCTTAAACTTTTTCTACCAAATAGTCCGGACACTGAACTAACCGGACTGTTTTCCTATCGGATTTTTTTTGAAATGCTTTATATTTGTTGACTTTAGAAATATGCATCACTGGCAGACTCGGCAAACTTCGTTTTGCCAAAACAAATTTTTAAGGGCATTGCAGATCCTAAAAGTCCTATATTAAGTGACGGTGTCTCGCAGTAGCATAATTCGCCACAAAATTTTAAAACACTCGCTGTTATAGATCTTTAGATATTCAATGATCAATATTTTCTTTATATGGTGGTTACCACTCCCCCTGGTCGTATCCATCCTACGTTTTGTCCAGTAAAACAGTTACAAGTGAATTTGAGAACTCTCGATGTTATAGTTCTTTAGATAATCAATATTTGCTTTGTATAGGAGGTAACACTCTTTCTGGTCCTATAGGATTTTTTATAGTCTATATGTAGATGTGACCATATCTTCTACTAAAATCAGGTTTTCTATCAACGAATAAATTCTTGCGTTACTGTTAAATACCTTTAGAAACAGTTTGATGGCAGACCTTTGATTGCTTGGCCAACTTTTTTTAAAATCAAGTTGAGTTTTTTGAAAGATTGAGGTTAAGAATTTTTCAATCACACTCCTTATAACAAACTATTTGTAAACATTTTTCTTAAAATTGGCTCATTATTGTGAACTTTAGAGTGTTTCCAATAAAATGGACTAAGATTCTGATGGGCTGAATTAATTATTATCAATTTCCAGTTATACGGAATGATTTATATTTTAAAACGTGATTTCTTGTTTTTTGTTTTTTTTAATAACAAATTTCTTTGTAATTTTCTATGGAATTTTTCTCTCTGAAAATAAAATTTCCATAATTAAATTTTTTTTGCTCATTAAATATATTTTTATCATTTTGTGTAATCGTGAGTTATAAAGACTTAGAAAATCCTCTAATAAATTTATAGAATATAATACGTGTTTACAGTACATTTTAATAGAGCAATAATTAATGTTTTAAATAATTATTTTTTTTATTTAATTTGTTTCTTTTTTTTACTCTCTTTTCAGTGTATCAAGAGTGTGAGTGAAGGGGTTTCATTTTATTTGGGGTAAGAGAGTACGAGATATTATTTATAAAATAATAATAATAATAATAAAACTTTTGCTAAAAACTGATAAGAAAATGATCACACATATAATTACAACAAATACATAAATAATTTAAAACAACAAAAAAAAAAATTGTAAAAGAATAATTTAATAAATACAAAAATAAAACAAAAAAGTTATTACGCATTAAGGTGAAATCTAATTAAAACGAAAAGAATTTTTATTGAAACTGAAATTAAAGGTAAAATAACTATAAACAAGGTTATTTTTACACCTCTCTATTATTAACCCTTTATGGACAATACAATAAAACTAATTTATAAAAAGGAATTCTGAAAACTAAACTTTTTTTGCTCTTCTCTCTGACTCTCTCTCTATCTCTATCAATCTTGTATAAGTTTGTTTACATTTTTGTCTGAACAAATAAAAGAGTGCAAAAATTTAACAAGACTCAAATAAAATAATAACAATAATAAAAAGAAAACAACAACAACAAAACAATAACAATAACAAAATACATAAACAGATCGTAAGCAACGAGCAAATAGATTGAGCTAAATTTGGACTATATATATAACGCTAGACATATTAAGGTCTTTGTGTATCACAAAACGCTCAGTCGTTAATTGACTCTTGATCACTTAACAGTGTTAAACAAAATAGTGTTTAGTGGAGAGAAAAAAGTACAGTGTGTGTTTTTTCATTTATCCAGGATCCTTTAATGAATCCTTGTGAACTTTTGTGTAATTTAATTTAGATGTTAATAAAGCAAGCCATTAGAGCTTTTGAAAAACTAATTTCGATGTCGATTAATTCACCAATACTACGTTTACCAGACCTGATTTAAACAGGCAAATTCAATTTACAAAGAAAATTTATTCAATTTTTTTCCGAAACTAAAGAAAAAAATTAAAAAAAGAAACAAAAAATATTAATTTGAACAAAAAAAAAAAAAAAAAAATAACAATTTATTTTGTTTTGTTAATTATTATAAACTGAAAAGAAAATCAGAAAATAAACTGTGAAAAGACAAAATTGCATTGAAAATAAAACGCAAAAATACTTGAATTTTAAGTTTATATTATATTGAACTGAACAAATAATAATATAAATATATAAAACAGAAACAGTATTTGTAAAAGAACAAAAAATAATAATAATTTAAATAGAATTTGTGCAGCTTAACAATTGAAAAAAACCAACGAGATAATTGGATATTGGGGCTTTGGCCGTTGTATGGGTAAGTCAAATGCATATGAACAAATACAAATACAAAAAAAAAAAAAAAAAAAAAAAAAAAAACAAAATAATAATAAAAAATCTTGTTTATATTTAAAAATTTTGTAAAAGTATATATTTTTCTTAAATAATTTTTAAAAATCTAGAAATAACGTCATATCTCTCTTACATAAATATAAATAACACATTTTGTGTGTTACCAACTAAGATAATATTTTAAATAGATTTTTTAAGTATTTGCAATCTTATCTACAGTAAATTTTATAACACTCATATATTTTCCATGTCAAATTTTAACGTTTAAATTCTTTCATAAGTTAAATGGAGCAAACGAAAAAACGCTATAATATTAACACTGACAGAGACTTCCGCTTTCTTTTTTTATACCCTACACCACCATAGGTGCTTTAAACGGTCAGATGACAATTGTGCTAACACCAATTTTAAATATCGGGAATGAGATCAAAAAATTCTTAACATACATATTATGTTAATTAAAACGAAACCCTTATTTTTCTATTCGATTGAAATTATTTTTACAATTTAACAAAAAATATTTTTATTGTTTTAATTACGAGTAACAAAATATTTTACCTTTTTCGGAAAGCTTTTCATTCTGTCACTTTGCTCATACCATTTACAATCTACGATACTTTTGGGACACCTTTTTAGTACTCTTGAATTCTCTATCAAAAAGAACCCAATATATCTTCATTGGACTTAGCTCCATGGAGTTTGGAGAATTTGTCTCACTTGGTGCAAATACCACATTATAGTTCTTGCAACACTCAAGAGCTTGTTTACCATAGTGACAGGATGCCAAGACAGGGCCAAAATTAATTTAGGAAATTTTGACTGCTTTTTGGTTTTAAACTTTTCTTCGACATTCCCTCAAACAACAGCAACAGGAAGTCGGAAGTTGGGAAAATCTGCCAGAACATACGTTTCGTCATCCTTTATACACCAAGACTATTTTTTTAAGAAAACTTGACTTCTACATTTTTAACAGCGTTCCTATGTAGAACGTTTTCGACCTTTGTATGTTTTAAATCCTGCGTTAACTTTTGCCTTTCGTAATTAACAGTCCGAGTACTGAGCTTACCAGGTTATTTTCCTTCCGGATGTATAGGGAGCTCTTTTAAAAATTCTAGAATATCATGTGGACCACTTTTTCTACATGAACCAGGTTTTCTATTAACGTACAAGTTCCTCCGACACTGTTTAATAACAATGGAAACAGTTCAATGCTTGGGCAACATTTTATAGGACCAAGCTGGGTTTTGTTAAACATATTTCAAATACGCACTTTTTTCGTATTTCATTTTAATCTGATTACCAATATATTTATATGTTAGCTTTTATGTATATGATGTCTGTTTAGCCTACTGGCTGTCCGTATAAATCTTGTGAACAAAAATGCAGGTCGTTACATTAGGAACATACAAATGTTCCTCCTGTAACGGAGTTTATATCTCAAGAACGTGCCAAATGTTAAACGATTTTAACGATATTTGTTACAAATAAGTCGCAAATGACGAAATGATGCACCATATCAAACGAGGGTCACGTTGGTATTGTAATAATATTTGGTGAAATAAAAATAAATAAAAGCAAAAACCGATGTACGAAATTGAGCATAAAATTACACAAGGGCCTTTCATTAATTTTTTGTAGCTGCCATGTGACGTAGGGTATTACATAGTCAAGCTTGACTGAATGTAATATTTTTATTGCTTTTTATTATTCACTTCTAACTTCTTTAATTCTGTAAAAAAACGGATTAAGAATAATTTTTTAAATTCATAATATTTATTAATTAAACTTAACAAAGGAAAAACGCTGAAATGTTAACATTGAAATACATTTCCTTTTTATTTCTCTTTATGCTCTTTTTAATTTTTCTCTCTCTCTATAACAGTTTAATTCTATTTACTTTCACCATATAATAGAGCAAAAAAAATTATCTCACATCTTAAGTTTTCACTCCTTCATTAATTAAACGAAACAAAAGAAAAAACGCTATAATATTTACATTGAAAGATATTTCAGTTTTATTTGCTCTTTTTAAATCTCTCTCTATCTTCTGGTTATTCACTTAATTTTAATTACTTTTAACATATAACGAAGTTAAAACATTTATTTAATCTTTTAAGTTTTAACTGATTTATTAATGAAGCGTTTAAAAAACGCTGAAATGTTAAAATTGACAGATATTTACCGTTAATTTCTTCTTACTGTTTTTTTTAAATCCCTCTGTTACTTAAATCGCTACTGTTTCCTTTGGAATATAGCGAAGCTTAAATATTTTTCTTCAACTCTTAAGTTTTAACTCGTGCATTAGATAAAAACAAAAAACTCCAAATTATTATTGAATAACACTTCCGGTTTATTCACTCGTTTTCTCTTTTCTATTCTCTCTTTCTTTTTATCACTTCTAATTGCTTTCATCATATAACGGAGCTAAATATGTTTTAACTCATTTAACATTAAACACACGTTTCCGGTTTACTCGTTTTTTCGCTCTCTCTCTCGCACACAAAGTTTTGTTCTATTTATTTCACCTTTTGACAGATTTGATTAATTATTTCACATCTGAGGTTGCCAGATTGTTATTAATTTGAAGGTTTATCATGTTTGAGTTATTTGTTACAAATTTTTTGTTCTCACTCAATTCCTCTCTTTTAAAATTCACTTTATTACAGAATTAATTAATTACTTCAACTTTTAAGCTGCCAGATTTTTAATAACTAAACTGGTTTATACTTTTAAAGGTTAATTGTTATTTGTATATATTTACATATAAATTTTATTTTAATTAAATATCAAATTTCTCATGTGTCATTGGAGACCCAAACAATTGAGTTGATTTGTTGGGGAATTTACATTTACTTTATTAATAAAAAAATGCAGACAATGATCACATGTCTTTTTTTTTGTGTGTGTGGGGGGGGGAGGGTTTTATAGCAACAGTAAAAATAACAAAGAATACTTTAGACATTGAATCATCTTAATTACATGGGAAAAAGTAATTGCGTCATTAAAAATAGCAGCATGTTTACAATATGATATTGTTTTTATCTTTCAATGATTAATTAATAAATTTTTATGATAAAATTAAGCGAATTTTATTAAAATTATTTTTAATATAATATTATATATTTACACTGTGCCTTAGGCTTAATAAAACATCATTAAATTTTTGAAAACTACTAGCTTTTACCGGGTGCGGTACTTTGCTGCACAAAAAGTCTCCTCAGTTTTAGATTTCAAAGGAATTTCACAAATCACGACGGGTATAAAAAATAAATATAAATCACGACGGGTATAAAAAATAATTAAATAAATTTTCAAACAAAATCGCTTTATAGAAATGTGACTCTAGATGAAAACTGTCACGTTAAACTGTTTCACATGAAAATTATTGGGTCTAAATTTATAAATTATTGCTGTAAAAGTTAATTGAACAGTGACATGGTCCTATCTGTCCTATATTTTTTTGTCACCACAGTAATTTTTTAAGAAACTAAATACTTTAACTGTTTTAATTCCACATATAACAAATAATTAATATCTTTGATCCTAACGGTCCTAAATTTTGTCCATTAAAAATATTTCCTGTACACACACTATTTAGATTTGCTTCCTATGGAGGCTACTTCTCTCCCTGATCCCATCCGTCTCACACTTTGTCGAGTAAAATACAGTTTCAAGAGAAAGTAATTGAGATTAAATCTTAATACTCTCACTTCAATAGTTCTTTAGATATATTTTCTTTGTATGTGAACTAACACTCCTCCTGATCCTAATTTTGTCCATTAAAACTGTTTCTTGAGAAAGTGATTTCGACCAAATTATCGCTGAAGTTCTCCTTAAGATACTCGATAATCAAAATTTACTTTGTATAGGCGGTTACTTCCCCTCTCACCTGGTTCTGTCCGTTCTATATTTTATCCAGTAAAACAAATCATTGAGAATGGACATAACCTCAATTATCTAAATAATCAAATACATCTGGCAGCGTTATTTCTGTTTATGTTTCATACTCTTATGTTGCATCTGTTGTACACTCAATTCGCAATTATTTTAAACTCAACTGTACGATCTTGCTTCGGCAAAATATGTACTACTAATACTCAACTGTACCTTAATCAGGTAGTTTGGCTTTAACAAGTAAAACATTTAATTGAAAACATTTTTTCTTTTCTTAAATACCTGAAAATTCCAAAATTATTTAAATAACTTTTCTCTTTTCTCTCTCTTTCCGTCTCTTATATAGAGCTATCTAAACAACCATTGAGTTTTGGAGACGAGCCGGACCTGTTGAAAAGAGCACAGGGCCGGAATAGTCTGCATTTTATAAGCGGCATTGCGGCTGCAGCTAATACAGCTGCTGCAACGACGACAACAACAACTTCTATACAATCAATTAACGCATCAACGGGCAAAATTAATCTAGAAACCTCTATCAATGATTGCGAAACCGGCTATGTGCCAACGGTTGGCCGTTGGGGCGCTGAATGGCCAAGTTGACTCGCCGAAGCAGTGGTTCAACATGGCGCCACCGCCGGCGCCACCTACGGGTTATCGGCGGGATCGGTACGGGTTGGATTGACTACAGCCACCGATTCTGAACAAGATAAACCCAAACATTGCATTGGTGCTGCATCATTATTATGCAGTAACGGTCAAATACAAAACAATGACACAACCGATGACGATGATGATGATGACGACTACGATGATGACGACGAGGATGATGATGATGATAATGAAAAGTCGACTTTTGTTATGGCTATCAAAAATGATGAAGTCAAACAAACTATCACCGAAACTGATAAGTTGTCAAAGGCTATGGGCCAGTGCAATTTGGCCGATGCAAAATTGCAGGTTCAGGAAGTCAATAATTTGACATCAAGTCCATCATCGGAACGATGCATTAGCGTCAACAAGTTGTTGGAAGAACAACATCGCAGATGGTGGGGCAGATTATTTAAGGGTAATGCAAATGCTGCAACACATTTGTCAGTCACAGAATTTGGTACACATCTCTGGCAGGGTGATGGCTATAATATGTCAGCCTTCAATCAAACCAATGGCAATTGGCCTTTGGGTCATCCACTACCATTGCCAGACTGGGCTAATTATGATGATGAGGATTATCAAAAGGGCATACTACACTTGGATTCAGTTTGGCAATTTGAAGACCTCAGCGCTATTATTGAGACCAAATTACAGCGCATGTTAGAGGAAACACATTATGATACCGTACATTTGTTTGTAGACTTTTATCAGGCCTTCAAACGTACTCGCCGCTCTGACCTTAAATCATTCTATCAATTCTACGATATACCCATCAATCGTAGACATCATATGTGTGTTTCCCTGGCCATGGAGATAATGGCACGTATTGTGGAAATATTTCCCATATTGGAACATTATTTGTATATTGTGTCGTGTGAAGAGCAGGTGGTATCATTGGCTGATTACATTGAAACCAGCGAAGAGTTGGGTGGTCTCAATTCGCCTTTGGCTAATGTTGAAAAGGAACACGCTATGGTGGCCATGAAATTAAATATTGCCGGACGTAATGGTGTTTTGATATTGGATCCTGGTTATCATGTGGCCCGTTGTGTTACCATAATGGAAGATCAAATGTATCCACATACAGGTGAGTGTAGAATGTGTGAATGGAAGAAGTTTAGAATAAGATGATTATTTGTTTTGTGCATCGTTACAGGCTGGTTTACTCAATCCAAGGAGCAGCATATACAGCGTGATTATTGTTATGTTTATAGCAAGCACAGTCATAAATATGTTGAATGGAAGGAGCGTGAAATCAGAGGTGATCAGTCTACCTACAAAACCTCTTTGGTTTATGTAGATCAACCTTATGTCACCGCCATAGATGTAACGGTTAGACGTAATTTGGCCTATAACTTTAGATCTTTATTGTCACGTGATGCCAAGGGACGTGTATTGGCTGGAATATATCTGCCAGTTTTAAGCAATACTAATGAGGCTCATTTCACACTCTTCTATGAGGGCAACAATATGGAACAAAGAGTCAAAGTTAAATTCCTCTTTAATATATTCAAAAATCCCAATAAGGTAAGATAGATTTTTTACACCCTACACCATCATAGGTAGAAACAAATTGTGCTACCACCACTTTTAAGTGTACCGTTCGATTTAGGATCACTTTCTGAGTAGATTTGACGATGTCCACATGTCCGTCTGGCCGCCTGGCTAGCTGTCCATGTAAACCTTGTAAGTTTTAAAGATATTTTAATGAAATTTTGTAAGTGTCATTATTTTAGTGCAAGAGCGATGCCTATTGAAATTGGTGATGATGGGTCCATTTTTTCACCTGGCCCCAGTAGAAATGTTTGGGGATTAAGTCTTAAACATAAAACGATTTTAATGAAATTCGGCACAAAGTAGAATTATAATATTCTTAAAAGATGTGCCAAATTTTGAAAGGATCGGTTCATTATCTTTCATAGGTCCCTTACAACCCCTCTTCCAAATGTCACATTGAACGGCTTAAAACTCACATATACTTTGGCATTGTAATAAGAATTGGTCAAATTAAGACAAATATAAGCTAAAATCGATGTGCAAAATTTTACGAGGGTCGGTTGATAATTTCTTCTAGCTGCAAAAAATTGTTTTAGAACGATTTAATCTCACATCAATGTTAGTGCCATAATAATATGCTGTACTCTTAAGCATAAAATAAAAAATATCTTTATACGAGGGTGGTTCATTAATTTGGTGTGGAAACTTGACCGACTATAACTTCTTACATGTTTTCTTTTCAAATAATAACACTTCTATATATATTTTATCATTTATAGTTGCCCGATCATGTGCACCAGCACTTGGAGAAATTGTCACCCCAACTGAATATGCCACTTAAAGAGCTTATCAAATTATTAGCATCGTTAGCTGAAGCTGTAATGGATCAGGATTTTATTACTCAAGTTTTGGCCATTAACGATGACATTGGCAATATGTCAGCAGAAAATTGACAATCAACCGATGGCAAAACCTCCTCCTCCAAACCCTTATCACCAAAAGAGCCACAACCTTCTAATCAAAAACCAGAAAGCGATGTTGAAAAAGATGATTTAAATCTCTTCCCCAACAACAGTGGGGAACAAAAGTAACAAAAGTTTTATTTAAATAAATAATTAATGAAAAATAATAATAAAATCTTATAAAAATATATATATTTAACACTTACACACACATACACACTTATAACTAAAACTTAATAAAATAGATTTATTAGAATTTTTAGTTTCACTTAATTTTTTTAATTTTCCTTTAGATTTATTTTTAAAAAAATAAACAATTTTCAATAAAAAAAATTATATAACTACACACATATATAAAGTTCAAATACATAGAAAATAAATACAATAACATCAGTTATTTATGAAATAATTAAATACAATTTCTCTATAAATATTAAATTAAATAAGAAAATATTTAAAAAATAACATTTTATTTGAAAACATAGAAAATACACTTGGAAAACTCTTCAAGTTTTCTTTATTTATTTACTTATTTTTTCTTTTCAAAGCAAATTTTCAACTTCAATTAAATATTTTATTAATTAAACAAAAACACTTCTTCACAAAAAGGGTTCTCTATTTTTATTAATCAATTAATTAACAACTAATTAATTATGTATTTGTGTAATTTATTATTATTATTTTTGTCAGAATTTTATTAAAATAATTGAAAATATGTATTTGAATTAAAAAAAGTAAAAGAAAGAAAAATGAAATTAAAAGGATTTAAAAAAATGTAATTTTGAAATGTGCAGTGATATTTTTTTTTGATTTCTTTTAGTGTAAAATTACAATTCAGTTATGAGAACAATTTCTATTTGTTATGATGTTTAAAAATTTCATTGCGTTTAATTTAATTAATTTGTAGAAATTAAAAAATAATAATAAACATAATATTAAAATAAAAATAAAATATTTATCTTTTATTTATGAAAAGTTAAATTAAAAACAAAATAAGGTAAGTTTTATTTTAATTAATTTGTAATTTTTGATCGTTACAATGAAAAGAAAATAAATCTTCTCAAATATGCCAACCACTATTCTGATTGAGTAGAAGAAGTGTAGGCGAATTTAATATGTCGATTAGTTATGGCAACCAATCTTCAGTTGTCTTGTCAGTTGCCAAAATTATATTATAGATGGCAACTAGCAACTAAACTATTAAACTAACTATTAAAGTTTAAACAACAACTATTAAAATTTAAATTAACTATTAAAGTTTAAACAGAAAAGAATCTGAGGTACTTTTTGAACAAACAGGGCTTTTGGTGACTGATACAAATGTTAGTTATCATCTTTAGGTCCCATAATATTTACGTTTGTTTTTCTGTAGAAATAGTTTTCAATTTGAATTGTTCCTTCTTCGGTCATTATTGAAACAATTTATTGAGGATAAATTTTGAAAGTATTGAAAATTTGGAATTTCTCAGCGATTTTTTGCAGTTCTTTTTCTTTCTAAATGGAATCTAATTCTTAAGGAACAAGAAAGTGTTATTTGTTTTTAAAGTTATTGACCTCATGATTGGATGTAAAAAGTGCTTCAAAAGTATGTATCAAAGGATCGAGACATTATAATTGTTATAAGGGCAAATCCATTACAGAAATACATATAATACCATATCCCATGACGAATATGAGGAAAGACCAGAGATATTTGCTCAGAAAAAAAATAATTATTCGTTCGTCAGCTTAACCACCTTTTGCTCGCACAAGTAGTCCATCTCCACATAAAATTTACCAGACTTTTGAACACCATTTTTGTGTTCTTCAATTCGCTTTTGACAAGAGCTCAATATCTCTTCACTTGCCTTAGCTCCGGCTAATTTCAAAGATTTCCCTCTCTTGGTACAGATACCACATTATTGTTCTTTCACACAAGGACATGTTTTTCAATGGTTACATGATCAAAAATCAAAATGTGTGTTAAGAATTTTTTTGATCTTACTCGTATTGATTGCACAGTCAGGATAAAGATTTCAGTCGGCACAGTCAATGCGAGACCATTAGTCATGGAGTATATTGCACCGAGTGGTTAAAAGCCGGCATTTAGAATCCATTGACTACGATGACTAAATTTGTGTTTAACTCTTTAGTCCAGGTGGTTGTTGTTGTTTTAACAGTCGTGCTGTACGCAAATGCAGTTGTCTCTGGTTTGACAATATATGGTCTAGCGTAACTCAGATCGTTCTGAAACGAAGCCCCAATTGTCGTGAGAATGATTCCAGGTGTTGCCTTCGATTTGAAAATTTCAAGTAATTGTGGATTTCGGTAAGAAATATATAACTCTATGGCCCGTCGCCACAATTGCACATTCGTCTGCAGAAATTATTACGTCATCACCTAATGGAGGCAAAAGTTAAACAAGGGTAGAGACAGAACGCCGCCTTATAAGACTCCTTGTTTCACTCTAAGGAGTTTTGATCTTCGTTCTATGAATTATTGTAATTAACGATCAATCTCTTCAAATTATTCGGTAAAAAACCATAGTCAAAAATATAGCTCCCCGCTCGCCAAGGTTCTTCAGCATTGACATACTGTTAGGGACAATCGCTTTCGAGAATTTCGCAACGTTGATTAGCTCTGCAACTGTATGTGGGATGAACAATTGTGGTCTGTCCGTGACTGGAAAGTTGTAAAGTTTGCTAACAACACTTCGTTTCTCCTTATATCTCTCAGGATGCTTAATATAGCAATCCTTAGGATATTATGGTATTTGCAAACTTAATCGCGATGCTATAATCTTTCTTCTTAGGGTTGGAAAGAGCTCGAACAGTCGACAACAACTTATTCACTTTATTATTTAGGTTGCAGTTGTTGAGATGATCTAAGAATTTCTTCCGTTTTTTTCTTCTTGATTTACCAACCTGCTGATTTCACATTTCAGCATAGCGATTGTGTCGCTGCGATGTGTATTTATATTCCCTCGTCCATTTAAGTGTGGTGAAGAAATTTTGGATTTCGCTGAAATTATCACTCATCAGACCATAGAGCTAAGCAAGCCAGTTGCGGTAATGGGCCGCAACAACCACTGTATATCGACCCAAATTAAATCAACATTAATCTATGTTTAATTAATTAATTCAATATATATATAACGGAAAAATTTCACCACGTCACTAATTTTATTTCAAAAAATATAATACAACTCTGTGTATAAAATGCAACCATATATTTCTTGTACACGTACAACTGCAGCCAACTTCAGTGTCATACGTGGAATGAACGAATAAAAATAGAAGACGAAAAGAAACGAAAACTGACATTTTCTTGCATTTACAACTTTCGTTTCAAGTCATTTGTGTTTTGTACGTAGCATTATTGAAATCACACTAATTAAAGAAAATGGTAATAATAAATAAAAGTGAAAAAGAGAGTGAAACTTTTCTTTAAAAAATAAACAATTTTAATAAAAATAATAATAATTATTTCAGCCTGCGCCAGCAAGTTCAACTACAGTGGGTAGTGGCACCCGTTCTCCCAGTAAATTGTCAGCACCACGTAGCGCTGGAGCTGGAGGAAGCAATTTGAAACAACGTAAAACCACTAGCAGTACCACTGCTGCCCGTAGCCGTACTACCGGTGGTGCTGGTACAGGTGGCATGTGGCGTTTCTATACCGATGATTCTCCCGGTATTAAAGTGTAAGTTTTTTTTTGTATTTTTTTCTTTATAATAGTATAAACAAGTATTTTATTGTTTATGTATCTTTTACAGAGGTCCTGTCCCAGTTTTGGTAATGTCTCTTTTGTTTATTGCTTCCGTCTTTATGTTGCACATCTGGGGCAAATATAACCGCTCTTAAATGACGTAGATTTTTATAAAACTGCAAATGCAATGAAATTGTTACCTTCAACTGGTCGTTTGATTTTGTTGTCTTTCGTTCGAACGTAACCCAATTTTTCATTCATAAACTTTGTCGACGTCATCATCAATGGTCGTTGTTTGCTACCGCTGAAAAATAGTTTCATTGATTCATATTAAAAAAAAAAAAACACAATGAACAACATATTTAGGCTGGTAGTGCTACAACTTCCTAATATTAGTTTTACCTACATAAATTAAGTTATAAAAAATTTTTATATTTTACATTTAAATTTTAAATGAAAGTAGAACTAAAAAAGAAAAACATCACTTGATAAAGTAGTTTGTTTTTCTTTTATGTTAAAATAAAAAAATCATTCCACAATTATTTAGTGGCTATAAAAATAAACATTTTTTTAAGAAAAAATAACTTGAATTTAAAGGAATTTTAATTCATAAATTCGGAATTAAAACTGTTTATTGCAAACATAATTGTTTTTTAGTTTTCTTTGCAATAACATTCGTTAACGTGTTGCAGGTACAACTCTGATTTATCTAAAACACGTATTCACCACTTACAAATATTCGCTTTTAATGGAGAAAAGCGAAGAGCGAATGAACGTGTTGAAGAGATGTCAAATGGCAGTGATGCCAGTTTCAACAATTTTCATTTCATTCGGTATTTTGTAAAATTTATTAATGAAACTGTTTTTTTATTCAAAAGAACTTATCGGTTAGACTATATATTATACATAAGCATTCCTATCTTTATTGTGCCAGATCTACTCATTAGGGCCTCGGTAGACTCTGTTCTATGTCTATGATAGAAGGGGCGCCCTTCAACAACGACATTTATACGGTAACTTGAAAACGCGAAATATAGGGCGTCCCTGTGAACGCAGTTGAAAGCTGCTTTATGTGAATCCTGATCAATTGGATCTTGCACATTTGTTCGTAGATCTTTTTTAACATGTCTGGGTGTAAGTCGAATTTTGCATTAAAAAAGGAACTATTTGTATTGAGTACATTTTTACAGTTCTAAGGGTTACGTTATGGCAACGTTGAATATGGAACAGCATTATTTATCACTGATCGGCCAATCCTTTTTTAAGTCGCCAATAAGGATCCAGAAAAGATTTTATACAATTTTTGCGTGACTGCAGCGGTATGAGCTATGAGGTGGATAGGCTATCAAATGTAATCGCTTTGATCTTCTGGTGGTTAACAGTCGGTATTTGGATTCCATCAACAAAGATACCTAATTTTTTATTTACTTCTTTAGTCCAGGTGGCGAAAATTATTGCTGTCGTCTTGGCTGGTAAAAGTTTTAAGTTGCATGTAGTGAAGAAAGTGTGGTTTAAGGAAAAATAACCATTTACCAGATAGGCCCGTCGCTGTTATTGTACAGTCGCCCGCATTAGTTATCACGTCAAATCCTGGTGAAGGCGCTGGGAGTTCCGAGAGGTAAAAATTAAACAACAATGAATATACAACGCCGCCCTGAGGAACTCCTTGTTCGACTTTACGGGATTTTGATTCTCAGTCTCGTAACCCTACGAGTGACTGACGACCATTCAAGTAATTGACATTTTAACTTTATGGCTGACAGTATCAAAGACATGTTGAGCATGACAAGGATCCTATTTTCGCATGGTCTCTGATGATTTAAACCTATTTGAGTGGATACGACTGCTAATACTGTTATTGTACCATGCATCTTGCGGAATCCTGCTGGTGACGAGCTGATATGAGATGACAGTTTAAATGGGAGAAGATCCTCAAGAGTTTTCGCGACTGAGGATACTCAAAAATTTCCTGCAAAATGATTACGTGTTATCCTTAGGATCGAATATTGTTATATTTGCAAGCTTAAACACAATCCTATCATCTTTCCTCATTGACATGGATGAAGATCGAACAGTTGATTCAAATTTATTCACTCCAGAATTTAGATTGCAGTTGTTAAGATGATCTAGCCATTTTTTCCGCTTATCTTCATTTACCAACCTACTGATTTCAAAATTCAGCTCTGTGATTCTTGGGTCACTGGGGTTGATATTTTGGATCTCATCAAGCTTTTCTACGACTCTCTATGCATCGGCAGGGAAGTGCGGGTGCTAGGTTGATTGGTCTTTATTGTTGTAAAAGTTTAACCGTATCTGATTGCTTTCTTGTAGAAAATATTTCCGACTAATACAGCTGTCTCTAGATTGACCATTTTTGGCCAATTGTGACTAGGGTGGTTTCGAAACGGAGATCCAAATGTCGTAGGAACTGAGTGGTCTATAATCCTTTCAAGTGCTAAGATATATCTCTCCTCTCGTACTTAGTATATTAACGATGCGATGTGGTTACCGAATAATAGCTTGAAATCTTTTCTTTAAGTTTTGATATGAATGAAAATACCATTATATCGGTGAATTTGTGGGATATCGCCCTTTAAATCATAACAATCGCTTACCGTGTCTCAGAAGTACCAATATTTATATAATGGTATACCTATTTATACCAAAATGGGTGTGAAATGAAAGCTTAAAGTGTTATAAAAATGTCTTTTTATGAGATATTGCTACTTTAAAAAAAAGAGTCATGGGAAAAAATTATAAAATTAAAGTCCGACTTTTTATATATATCTACAACGATATAGAGAGATCTTCCTAACGATATATAAAAGCTAAATATTTTTTGTCAAAACTTTTAAAATATAGAATTTGCGTTTAAATCAATCTGGCAACACTTGCCAAAATGTATCTTTTAGTTGAAAATTGATGTAGAAAAAATCTCTTAAATCAGCCAACAAACAAATGTAATTTTGTCGTCCTTCTGTGCAAAAGTCCGTGTAGTGAAAGTGAAAATATCATGCAAAAATTAAATATCGAATATATATAATACAATTTTTATTTATTCTTATTTCTTTTAAAATTTTTATTTTAAAATCTTTAAATGAATTGAAATTTGCTAATAGTTTTTAAAAAAAAAGTATACAAAACATCTTTTTCAAAATCAAAGAAATGAAAAAAAAACATCAGTTGAAAAAAATTGCAAAAAATCTTTATGAGACCAAAAATTCTTATACACAAAAGCCAACAACAACAACAAGAAAAAAGTGAATTGAAAAAGAAAAAATCATTTGTGTCTGCTTGTAATTCATTCAAAAATCAAGTGTTTACCAGCGAAGAAAACGAAAAAACAAATTAAGACAAAATGGAAACGATTTAAATTTATTTCGTATAAAAAAACAAAATCTGTATTAATTAAATAACTTATAATATAAAAAAGAAATATATAAGGGAGTTGGGTAATATGTCAAAAAAAAAAAAAAAGAAACATCGGTTTTGGAATTTCTTATATACATATTTAAAACGAAAGAAAGATTAAAGTGAATTGAGAGTAAAATGGAAAAGAGTTGCCAGATGCGTAATATTAGTTAGCTTAAAATAACTTATTGCTGTAGGTCTTAATTAAAACGCCTGTTGTGATTAAGGGCATATGTAACACTAAGAACACTCCAAAAAGTATTTGGGTATTCGACTTAAGTCTAATATTATGGAAACTCATCTTACAAAAACTAAAAAATCAGAAATCCATTTCCCTAGAGCTTTTAAAATGAAGTTTCGATATACAGATCCATTTTTCTTGTTTCACACTTAATAAGAAGTGAGATAGAAAAAAATTTAACATACATATAGCTTATTTGCTGCAAGGTAGTCATAATTCAAAAAATTATTTTTAAATCTCCCACCACCACAAGTGATAAAGATTCATTGCTTGTGTAACGCTAAGATAAAAACATCTCAGACCCTATAATGTATATATTTTCGCAACAAATCAAAATATGAGTCAATTTAGCCCGCTCACATCCACAAAATTTGACAGAACACAATGAAATTTGGCCTGAGTATTTGCTATAGTCCCGAGAAATTTCCTATTTAAAACCACCAAAACGGTTTAGTATATTAAAAGATATAGACCGATATCTGGGGCATCCTCTAAGTTACAGCAAACTTTTTTCTTCAAATTGTCAATTATAAAACGACAAATTGGAATAAGTACTGAAATTTTGAATCTTTCATTAACGTTTTTTATATTTTCACTTTGCTCGAATACCTGTAGGTCATGTCCGTTTAAAATCGACCGCACTTTTGGACACCCTTTCTTTGCTCTTTATTTCAATTAAAATTTTTAATTACGGTTCCATTTTTTTACTTAGTCCTCATAAAAAGTTTTTTCCGGAAAGGAGTTTTAATCTCATAGAAGTTCAAATTATAAAACAATTTTAATGAAATTCGTTAGAAATAAGTTGTACGATATTCTCAAAAGCTGCATCAAATTATACAAGGATTGGTCTATTATTTCTCATAGATCCCATACAATTACCTTTCAAATATCACTTCGAAGTATTTAAATGTAACATATGCGTTGTATTGTAATAACATTTGCTCAATTTATAAATATAAATCGATGTACGAAATCTTATATGTATTGGTACCTTATTTCTTTTAAGTTCCATATAATCCCAAAGAAAAAAAATCATTTTAAATCGTCTAAATTTTACATAAATGTAAATCATCTTGATGGAACAGAAAAGATCTCTTTGGTATCTTTAAACGTTATAAATTATCCATTAAATCACCAAGAACATTTGATCGTTTGAATAAGGCAAACAACGAAACTAGGAAAAAAAAATTGCAAAATTAAATGCGTTTATGGGAATAGGCATCAGTCTATCAAAACCTCAAATTATGTGTTAATGAATGAAAAATAAGTTAAAAAGTCGATAGAAGTAATAAAATTTTAATGATTTGAACAACTCTTAAACTAACTATATAATTTCTTTCAAGGTCATTACCAAAATGCATCTATATCGGAAATATAGAAAAAAAAATGATCACAGATTATAATAAATGACAATCAGGCAGTACGTCGTTTGCTTGTCTTCGAGAGTTTTGCCTCTCGCTTTTACGCACTGGTTAATGTCGAAGAGTCGCATAGCGATATTTGTTTATCATTGTTTATTTAATTTTAATCAAAGATTCAAGGAATCCTCCTTCCTATACGAGGATATAGGTCGCGATTTGGAGTAACCGGAATCATCGTGATACCCCTGGCTTTTAGGCTAAAAACATTGTCATCAAACTTTAAAATTCACAAAAAATAAGGTTTTTTATGTTATTTGAAAAGAAAGAGAATTTGAAGAAGAGTTAATAAACATGAAGAACTATAGGGTCTAAAAGGGAATATATTGAGAAGGATACAAAGAAATGAGAAAAGGACATAAAGAATTGAAATAAAGAACTGAGAAAATTGCATAAGAATGAACAAAGTGAATGTTGTAATTACAATATACTAATAATATCAAACATATTGTGAAAACTAAGGAAAGGTATCATCGTTTCGTTGTAAGATGGAACCGTCTGTAGTTGAGTGTAACACCATATACATTCCTTTCTAAGATGGTACTGTCTGTAGTTGAGTATGAAATGACATAAATTCCTCATATCAACAGTTGCAAGATCCGATAGTGATTTCGCAGGAAAATGCAGACAAAGAAACATACCCGTAAATCTCTGGGGCCTGCGCAGTGGCAGAAGAACTAAGGAAGCGTTCTTTACATTATAGCTGCATTTATGCTAAAATTACAGTTTTCTGATACTACCGCACCTGCATCCCTTAATAGGGTTCTTAAGTTGTTAAACAAGAATTAGGCACCTACGCAGACGATCGATATCCTCATTAATGAGCTACGGTTCCCCTTTTACCTTGAAACCGCGAAGATGGTGCGTTAAGGATATCTGAACACGGCCTGTTATAGTTATGATTAGGCTGCATTTTGGCAATTTTTTAATATTTCTCCACTGCGTAAGACTTAGCAAAGGAGTCCACTCTTTAAATCATAATTAATTATTGACCCCCAGTAGTTTTATATGTAGTTAATAAGGTTTTCCCAATTACTGCCGACTAGTGCTTTGAGGACCTAATTCCTACTTTGCAGTTTATGCTTAAGTAAAATAATATCTCTTCAGCTTATGCATTGACATGAACTAACGATGTAAATAGATTATAGATTTCAACTCCCAAGATCATCGATTGGACTACATCGACTACGACGTTGACTTTGCCTATAAACATTTCATGTTACGCTGAAATTTGCAAAAAAAAAGTAATAATTTTTATTTTTTCTCTTTTTTGATATTTATTAAAGTTCATAGGTTATGAATAATTGAGGCTTGTTAAATTTGCTTTCAAATAATTTTAAATATTGAGTTTCCCGATAATGTTAACGTTAAAAATGGTTAGAAGTTATAAGATTAGCCTTCAGCAGGAGCTTGTTAGATATATAAAAATATTATTTTAAATACTTTGTCGCCTGTAGTTTGACAGATGTTACTTTTTATGAATTGTGGTTTTTGATTTTTTGCTTAAAATAATTTTAAAAATGTTATTTCATTTTGATGTTAAACGAAAAGTTCATAAGCGATAAGATAAGTCTACGAATGGAGCTGGATAAATTTAATAAATACTTTTATAATTTCACAGAATTATTAAAAAAATAATTTGGACTCCCGTTGTTTGACAAAAATAATTTTTTATGGACAATGTTATGGGCTACAAGATTAGCCCACTATTGTGGCTTTGGGATTGTGAATATTATTTTTATTTAAAATAATTTTAAATATTACCTTTTCTGGAATGGAAATGGTTATGGGCTAATAGATTTAGTTCATAATAGTGGTTTGGAATTCTGAACTTTATTTGGTCTCCTGTTGATTTTTTTAAATTCATAATAAATCTATGTATATAAAATAGGATGTATGTATGTAATAATGTATGTATGTATGTATGTATGTATGTATGTATGTATGTATGTATGTAACGAATGGATTCTAAAAAGCTGTTTCAAGTTTGATGAAGTTTTCACAGAATGATCACAATGTATCCGAAAGTTACATAGGCTATAAAAAATTCCGATACGATCAGGGAGAGCGGTACCACTAGTAATTATTAAGTGTCGAATATCTTTCAAAAACTAAAGCAGCAAACGATTTAAAATTTGTTCCCAATCACTTTCTCAAAGAGTTCTTTCACTGGACAGATAGGATTAGTTCGAGACGTACCCCCATACGTTTTCAATTTAATTATCGTCGAATATCTAAAGAACTATTTCATGGAAAGTTCTAATTTTTGTTTCTATTTATTTTCTCGAGAAGTTGTTTTGCTTGACAATAAATAGTAATTTTATATCTGAAGAATTATTACAGCGAAATTCTTTCAATTTGGTGAAATCCTTATGATGTGATTATTTAAATACATGACACAATTTTTAAAATTGTTTGTAAATTTAGGACGGAGTAAAGTTTGTGTGCAGCAAAGCGTAGCGGGTAAAAGCTGATTTTTATATAATTTTACAAAGGGTGTTGTGGGCTTCAAGATAAGTCCATGAATGAAGCAGAGTACCTTTCCACTTGATAAATTTGTTTTTAAAAATTTGAACTTTTACTCTTTTTAAAATTTAAAAAAATGTTATTTTAGTTATGGGCTGCATTTATAGCCAGCCCAAGATGAAAGCTAAACATTAATTAAAAGTGCTTATCGTCTTTTAGCATAAATAACGGATGAACAAAGAAAAGTTTGTCATTCACATAGAGTCATTCAATTTGTCAACATGGAATTTTCTTTAAATTCTCGTTTTATAACAACATTCGGAGAAATTGTATTGTGCAATTGGAATAAACAATATGTGAATCCCATCTGGCAGCTCTATAAAACGAAACAACAGCTACAAGACAGAAACAGTAGAAATCGCCCAAAAATCATATTTTCGCTTTGGTTGTTGTATTCCAAGCATATTTTTTTGTTTGTGTATGTTTCTCAACTATTTTTATTCTTCTCCCACAATTTCTCAAAATCTCGCCTACAATTTTTCAAAGTTCTGTTTAATGACTTGTTTTCATTTCATTTCGTTTTTTTTCTAACAGAATTAAAAGTGCTTTTGTGTATAAAAGTTATGAAGAAAAGAAATTAAAATAATTTGAAATTAATAAAAGTGTTAAAATATAAAAATCACCTGAATTTATAAAAAAAAATCGTTGTATTTTGTTTTTTTGCAAATTTAGTGTTAAAGTGCAAACTTGATTACAAAAGGAATTAAAAAAATTATATAAAATTCACTTGCCAAAAAAAAAAAGAATAAAACGAAAGAAATAACAGAAAGAATAAAATACAAGAAAGAAAGGAAGGCAGTTAGAGAAGTAATAAAAAAGCAAAACTATTAGCATAAAAAAATTTAAAAGTTATCTTTGGAGGATCCCCGTCATTTTAAACAGTCCCGTGGTGGTGTTGTCCAACCCAGAGTTTGTGCAATTCTGCATGTCTGAATATTTTAAAAATGGTGAAATTGACCACCGACACCATACGCTTCTATATTAGAATCTTTCTGATTACAAATCATGACAGAAGGACATGAAAGGTAAGTACTCCTTATTTGTATTCCATCGCTTAAGAATTAAAGAAATTTTATTAAACAAAATCGACTTTTACTTTTTTTGCAAAAGAATTTTTGAGATACTTTTTTTTTAGTTAACAGCAACAAAAGCGTAGATATATAACAATGTGTGTGGCCATATTTATATAATAATAAAATTCCTAAAATGTTTAGAGAGATATTCCAAAATATTTTATTAATTAGACATCAAATTCAGTGAGGGAGTGAAATTAGAAAATTCTTAATATACTTATATATTAACAAAAATCAAATAATTGAATTAACAAACAAATATTTTTTATTTCATTGAAATTATTAATAGAATTTACAAAAATAAATTTATTTTTAAAGTTTTAATTATTAGTGATGGCAGGTAGTCCATCTGCGTTTAAAATCCATCACACCTTTTTTGTGCCCTTTTAACAAGAGTTTGCCTCTCTTGGTGCAAATACCACATTATTGCCTTGCAACCTCTCAAGGGCTTGTTTAGCATAATGACAGGATAACAAATCAGATCAAAAATAAATTGGCACATTATGAAGTCCTAGAAAATGTTGACCAGGACGTACGTTTCATCATCAATTAATTTTGTTAAATTTTAACTTTAATGTCTGTTTATGTCCTCTAAATTTTGAGCAATGCTCCTTTCAGGAACTTTTTGAGCCCTGTACATTTTCAAACTGCATTAGCTTTCACTATTCGTACTAAATAGTAAGAGCAGTGAGCCATTCAGGCTGCTTCCCTACCTGATGTGTTGGGAACTCTTTTCAAAATGCTTCCATTTTGTTGATCATTGATTATGCCTGTGCAAAAGTTTTCCTGATACTGTTTAATAACATTGAAAACAGTTCGACGGCAAACATTTGAAAAACTGGCCAACTTTCTGTAGGCCCAAGTTGGGGTTTGTTTCAAATTTATTTTATGTTTTCCGATCATTCATTTTTATCAAATTAGCAATATATGCATTTGTTTTTGTTGTGTAGAAGATTGCACTACCTTCCTCCACTTTTAACGATGACCGTCCGTCCACCGTACTGGCTGCATTGTTCAGTCTATGTTAACCTTATAAACAGGATAAAATTTGACACGTATTATTATTTTGGAACTAATGAATCCATTGAAACGTCTCAACCACGATTGATATTGGTGAGGATGGGTTCATTATTTTACTAAGCCCTCGGAATGGTATTTTAAGCTCATAAGGTCGTAAAATTAATTTGTATTTACAAAATTTGTCACAGATAAGTTTTTTTTTTTACTTAAAAAAATATAAAAGGTTGGAATAATCGGCGGTTTAGAGATCTAGACTTTAAATATATGTTAACATAAGAAAGAAATCCTATACTATAGATTTCATTTGATACCCATATTTTTGTATAAAAAGTTATAGGCTCTGGGTAGAAATAGCAGAGACACAAGAGAATATGGGAGAGAAGGACAGAAGAAAAAAGAAGGGAACGTTGTAGATAGAACCAACCACTGTAGCATATAAAAACATAGATAACTCCTTTTTCAGCTTAATTTCTCAGGGTTTGTGTTACTGAAATCTTGAAAACAATGTAGCGCCAAAAATAAATTGAACACAGTAAATAACCTTATGAGGTACATACAAAACGATTGACCGGTCAGTGATAAATTATGCTTCTAAATTGTAAACTCCTTTGTATGTAATGCGTAGTGGCGAAATATTTGAAATTTAGAAAGACAAAATATTGTGTCTTAAACACCGCATTTACTTAAGTTGACCAAGAAATATCGTCGGAGGAATCATCTAGTCTACCTCTATTCATGTCAGAGCATACTTCTTTAGATGGAAGATCCTCCCGATATAAATTCGTACATGGCAGTATGTATTGAATAATGTGCTTGAAATCCTTCCGCAGCTTACAAGAGTAGTTCTGGTACAACTGCTAAGTAAACGTCAATAAATGCTGCCAAGGTCCACATGATACATGACTTTTGTTTAACAGTCAAGGCACTTCTACCACCAGCCCCGAAGAACCATGGCCTCACTCAATATAGGTTGCTCATGACCTTGGACTAGAATTAAATTTAAAAACGAAACAACATTATTAACGAACTTGTCTTTACAGCTGTTACAACAACAATACCAACATCTTGTGAGACTAATACCAGTCGAGGTGATTTTAAAATGTATATATTGAATGGTTGCAATAAGAAATTATGGACCGATTCTCGAAAAATACGAACTTCAAAATTACCTGTTCGAAACTTAAGCAACTTCTAACATTTCGTATATCTTCCATTTATTTTGAATTCCGCTCACTTTTTGAGAATAATTTGTATAAAAGTCGTTAGAATAGATGAAGGCATCAATTTGTACTACGATTTTGGGCAATTTATCAGTTCTAGAATACTTCTGAAGCGTCGTACTCAATCTCTCCTTTTAAAGTACCATAGTTTTCTGTAACAATATGAAGAACCGATTCATTTAGCAGAGAATCTACATTTTACCAATTAAAATTTGATAGTGTTTATTAAGTTAGAATTTTAGGAAAGTGTCGATGGTCGTTTTACTAAGTTATCAGCTAATGGAATACAAGTCTTGGGTTTGCCCTGGATTTGAATACCGTAGAGAGCTCCTATGGCATTTTAAAGGGAGAGACGACCATCGTTAAGTCGATAAAAATAATTTTTGATTTAATTAGGACAAATGTTATAGTTTCTATATAAGACCTCCCCCAGAAAAAAATATTTTAAAACATATAAATCTGGACTAATAATCAGAAATTAAAAAAAATCAAGTTATGCGAGGGTTGTTAATTCATTTTTTTGTAACTTAAACGTATAACCAAAAATATTGTTGAGATGGTTAGACTTTATTGTTTGTCTTCTTTAAGTTACTCTGATTGGCAAAGATTTATTTGACTTGTAATAAAACGCCAAATTACGACCCATACCTTCGTATAAGAAAGAAGGGCCCTTGAATCCTTCGGTTATTCCAAAATCGAGTGGTAAATGCGTAAAACGCTGGACAATGGTATGCTACGCTACGCCTCAAAATTAACCACTGTGTACGAGTGAGACACAAAACTGATGATGCGATAGGTGTTTCCCCAACCAGAGCTGCTTTACGAATGTGGGTAGATTTTATTTTTCTCAATTGTAATAAAAATTAAAAATCTTGATTATTAAAAAAATACATCATGTTTAATTGAATTCAACTCTCACGAACCTCTTTATCCCGATGTACAATCGTTTGAATGTTACAGATATTTGTCTATATAATTTTTGACATAAGACACTGTTTTCTTTCGAATCACTAAAGTGCTGCTCCCCTTTTTTCTAATTGTATATGATAAAAAGAAAACATGTGGCAACACCAAGTCCATATGCACAAGTGGTGGGTAGAATAACATAGAAAAAGAAAATAAGCATTAAATGAGAGAGAGAGAGGAAACATGTGAGAAAGAGCGATTTATGATGGCACTTGCCAAAAGTGTGTTCATTCATAACGGGAAATTACTATACACTTTTTTAATGTCTTAATACAAAGACAAAAATTGTTGACTACTGAAATGTTGAATGAATTTTATGTTCTTCATGTATGAATACATTCATAAGTAAATTCTTATTCATTATTATTCATCTTGTTGAATTTTATGATTTTTTATAAATTTTTTTTGTTTATTAATTGTTTGTTAATTAAAATATATTTTATTAAAAAAATTTGATATTTTTTTTTAATTTTAAGGGAGTATACATAAATTTTGTTGTTGCATGTGTATATTCGAATTGTTTTTTTTTATTTCATTTTATCCGATTTTGTATAACATTTTATTTGTTGTATCTTTACTCGCGTTCTTTCTCTCTTTCTCCCTTAGTATTTTTTTGTATACTCACTTGCTCTTTTATCAAAAAGAAAAAAATTCGTAGGTGAAACTAATTTTTTTTAGTTGTCATAGGACATGTTTTTTTCCCCTTTTGGTCTTGTATTGAAAATGTTTCCAGTAGGCATTTTACAAGTTGTTGTCTAAAAAAAAAACAACTTGTATCTTTTTGTTATGGAGTTTTTTAAACAAATAATTTGTTTAAAAGTTATACAGTGTGACAACAAAAAAATGCATGTCGATGAACAGTGACTCCTATAAGTGTTTAGACTGTTGTATACCCTCCACCATTTCAAGTAGTAAGAGGAAGAAGATATATTAAGTTTGTCATTCCCTATGTAAACTTAAGTCGGTTTTGCAATGTTTGACTTACAGTAGTTCCAAAACATTTGGTACACCCTTCATCTGACAAGTACAGTGGTTTCCCGGTATGTTCTTAAAATCGAAATAATCGTTAATTGGGGTAATTTTTCTTATGAACTTCTTTTATCAATCATGTTATTGCGCTTCCACGGAAAAGAATATAAAGCGAATAGGATCAGGGGTAGAGGAACCTCCATACAAACCAATTATTGGTTATCAAATACATAATAAACTATTTTTATGAAGTCATGTTATTATAAGGCCCCTTCAAAGGTAAAAATATAGGACGGATAGAATCAGAGCGAAAGGTAGCAAAAAAAAAAACAAATATTAATTGCCAAAAATCTAAAGAAGTACTGAAGTGAGAGCTTTAAAATTTGGTCCCAAACACTTTCACAAGGAACTATTTTACTGTATAAAATGTAATACGTATCGGATCAGAGGGAGAGGCACCTCCATAGAAAGACAATTTTAATTATCTAATTGAAGCACCATTGAAGTAAGATCTTTAAAATTTGGTCTCAATTACTTTCAAAAGAAATTGTTTCATTGAACAAAATGTAGGATGGATAGGATCAAGTAGAGAGCTATATCCATATAAAGAGAATTTTTGGTTATCGAATCTCTAAAAGAGGGTCTAACATACAAAGAAAAAATGAGAGTTTCAAACTATGCCACTCTTTTATGAAACTACTTTTTTGAAAAATTTGAACGGGCAAGGTCAGGGAAGAAATCTAGAGCAAATATTACGACGAAAACTTGTCAAAGTTTCAAAAATAAGACCAAATAATTTATTTTGTTCATAATATGGGGTACTTAATGAGAAATGTACGAGCGTTCGTTAAATCGTGAATTCGCTAAACTGGGTATTCGTTATACCTGAAAACTACTGTATAAGTTCGTCATTCCATTTATATATTATTAAAAATGACGTTTTATAGGACTTTCTGCCACTTTGCTTCAATAGTAGTCCATTTCCCTTTAAAATCTGCCGCACTCTTGGACAGCTTTTTGTGCTTTTCAACATCAAGAACCCAATATCTCTTCTCCGGACAGTCTGGAAAATTTATTCTCTTGGTTCAATAACCATACTTTTTGTTTTTGTACTCAAGGGGTCGTTTACCATAGTGAAAGGATGTCAAGTCAGGCCAAAAATAAGAAGACACATTATGATACATTTCTTCTACTTTGAATAGATTTTTTATCAACGGAAAAGTTCTTGCGGTGTTGTTTAATAACACTGTTTAACGGCAGAACTTTAAATGCTTGGCCAACTCTTTGTAGGACCAAGTTGGGTTTCATAGAAAATATTACATTCTTTCAGTACGCACTTTGTTGGTCACTTAATTTAATCAGATTTACAACATATTAATTTGTAATTTAGGTTAAAAGCTTTAATGAAAAACGATTTAACTCCTTACGATGTCTGTCTGACTTGTTAGCTGTCCAGATAAACCCTGTGAACAAAGATACAGTTCGCAATTTATAATATACTTAATGAAAATTTGCACTCATTATTTAGGCCAAAGATGACGCCTATTGAAATTGGTGATGATGGGTCCATTAATTCATTTAGCCCCCATACAAATGTTTCTCACAGATTGGGGTTTTAAGCTAATAAATATGTGACAAATTATACTGACTTTTATTCTTCTGTGTATATATATTCGACTTACAGTAGATCCAGAATAGGTCAGATGAGCATTTATAAGTTTCTCATTCCATTTATAATTTTCACAATTTTAAATATTCTAGATCGGTATGAAAAGAGAAATTTATTGAGCCCACTGTCCGTCACAGTTTTTAATTTTTTTAAAGGTTCTATGAGAGCTAAAGATTTCGTTTTTTCAGTTAGATTTTGAAAATCATATAAATATGTTATGAAGTGAATCGGAAACATTATTAACAATAAAATTAAATAATGTCTATACCTTTGGTTCCCGAGATATTGTCAAAAAACTTTTTCTGACGCTCCTGCAGAAAAACTGTTCATTTTTCATATTAAGTTAAGTTACATTTTGAACAAGGGAAGGATCTATAATATTAAATCTTAACTAATGCTTATGTTAATTGTGAACAGATTAAGCCTCCTTTAGGGTTATTCTTCTTGAAGGTAATGGTTGAAACTTTAGATAGATCACAACACAAATGAAGCAAGTAGGGATGATTGCAGGCCGGCATCAAGAACATTAAGGCTGAAATTTTATACTGTTTGCACAGATGTACACCAAGATGTGAACTGTGCTTGTTTTTTGGAATGTTATAGGATTTTGTCGGACTTTGTCGAATGTAAAACGGACATAAAATGTAGAATGTATGAGAATGAGCTGAAGATTGTAGAACATTAAGTGGTTAGGCCCTCAATTTCTAGATGGGTTAGGTGATTTATATTTAGAACCCAATGGTTATTAGGACCAAAAAATAAGAAGTAATGTTGATATTTGGGCAATTATTCTCTCCATTTCTTTAAATGTGTACTAACTCCTTCTTCCACCAGGACCATCCCTGGACGTCGCAATACCTTATATCATAGTGTGACCTAATATCATAGTCAGACATGAGGCTTCTCTGTATGGTGCTGCCTGTGTATAAACATAGATCGTAACGAAGGAATTAGCCTAAGTATGTTCCTGATCAGATCGGTCACTTACTCAGCCTAAAAATATTTGAATCCGAATACCTTAATCCGATTCCCTTTACGTATCATTCTAATGTTAGCAGACTGAGAATCATATCAAGTGCCGCCTACTGTGTGCTCTTTTTAGTACCAGTGGTTCCAACAAAAGCACAAAGCTATTCCTTAAGCAGGTATAGCTTTGTGCCTCTGTTGCGAAAAAGTATACCCTCGTAAAGTGCCTGTAATCACCAATCTTTTTTCATTTCTCTATGTTGATTCAATAAATCTGCAACAAAGAATTTTAATTTTATCCATTTAACTAGGACAGGATATGGACCCATGGTCCCCATTGTTTGTATATTTAAATATAATTTCTTTCAGCGACTTTCACACACTTGATTGTTCCATACATACTTTACTTTCTCTTTCTAACATTGTTTTTGGATTCACAATTGAATCACAAGTTCAGAATCACTGTCGTCTTCACTTTTATTTAAAAATTTAAGTCTCTTAAATCATTCCATTGATTTCCCAATTTTACTAATTTGGAAACGCTTTTTGCAAATTTAATTTTTTCTTAATTTTTGTTGTTGCTTATAGTTTTTGTTGTTTTTTTAATTTCTCTCTTTATGCAAAAAACAACGAAAAGATATTCAAGTATAAAGCGAAATATCCAACGAATAATTCAATGTATGAATGAAATAAAAAATTATATTGAATAGTTTTCCAAATAAGAAACGAACTTGAATTTAAGTCCTCAACAACGGTGTTCCTCGTTAAAGTGAACCTCTTAAAATAATATGAATGAACAGATGAAAAAGAATGAAAATAAAAAAAATGTGTTTGTATGTCACATTCGATTACTTTTTATTTTTAAATTTGAATTTACGCACAGTGGGTCAAAAACGATTTTTTGGAATTGCTAAAAATTTTGAACCATTGAAGATTTCTCAATTAAATTTCACATATTTTTAAGCTGATCGAGAGGATTTTTGAGGTGATCAAGAGGATTGTAGTCCGAGCAATGAACTAACCAGGGAGCTTTGTTGGAAATCTCTTATGAAAATGATTTCAATTTTTTGTAACTTTAAAAACATCATGTGGAATATTCCTTCTACCTGAACCAGGTTTTCTATAAACGGATAAGTGCTCTTGGTACTGTTAAAGACCTCTCAGTGCTTGTCCAACTAAGAAGGACTAAGAAATTTTAACCCAAATAATACTTGGAACCACTATAAATTTTGAACCATTAATGATTTTTCAATTAAATTTGACATATTTTTAAGCTGATCGAGAGGATTGTAGTTCGAGCACTGAGCTAACCAGGCTGCTTTGTTGGAACCTCTGTTGAAAATGCTTTCTATCATGTAGAGTGTGTTCTTGGTACTGTTTAATAATATTGGAAACAGTTTGACGGCAGGTCTTTGAGTGATTGGACAACTTTTTGTAGGACTAAGAAATTTTAACCCAAATAATACTTGGAACCACTATAAATTTTGAACCATTGAAGATTTCCCAAATTTGACATGTTTTTAAGCTGATCGAGAGGATTGTAGTTCGAGCACTGAGCTAACCAGGCTGCTTTGTTGGAACCTCTGTTGAAAATGCTTTCTATCATGTAGAGTGTGTTCTTGGTACTGTTTAATAATATTGGAAACAGTTTGACGGCAGGTCTTTGAGTGATTGGACAACTTTTTGTAGGACTAAGAAATTTTAACCCAAATAATACTTGGAACCACTATAAATTTTGAACCATTGAAGATTTCCCAAATTTTAAGTTGATCAAGAGGATTGTAGTCCGAGCTATGAGCTAACCAGGCTGCTTTGTTGGAACCAAGGTTTTCTGTCAACTTTTTGTAGGACTAAGAAATTTTAACCCAAATATTACTTGGATTAAAAGTTAAAGTAATTTTATCGATCTCACTCCTTTTTAAACCATTGAATTCTAAAATAAAATTTGCAAACATGTCCATAACTCGAAAATCTTTAAATTCAAAAATTTAATAATCTTCTATTTGACTGAAAAAAGCCATAAACTAGTAAGAAGTAAAAGACGGTCGAGCCCGATACCCTTTTTCGTATATCGATTTTTGCTTATGTTTATCCTAATTTGACCAATTTTGATTACAATAATAACATATATGTTAGATTAAAGTCCTTCAAAGTGATATAGAGGGTTTATATGGGACCTATGAGAAATAATGAATCGATCCTTGTTTAATCTGACACATCATTTTAATACTTATTTGTGCGTTTATATTAAGGGTTTTTATGACTTTAAAACCCTGTTTCGGGAGAAACATTTGCATGGGGGCTATGCGAAATGATAGCCCCATCACTAGCAATTTTCAATTTCCTTGATATATTAATCATTCTTGATCTAAAATCATCCTTGAGCCAATAACCTACAGTGGTGCAGAGTTAAAAAAGTTGTGATAATGTTGGGAAATAGAGAGCATGACTCTAGCATGACCTCAAATATAAAATAATGAATAAATTGGAATCAGACTTATAACAAAATAAAACAAAAACACTTACCAATTTCAGAAATTGTTATTAGAATTAGAAAAAAACTTTAATTCGTTAAACTTTAATTCGTTAAATAAATAACAATTTTTCATTTTTTTCTAATTACAGCGATTTTCTAGTAACAGTAAGAGCACAGGTTATGACCAGAGACGAAAGCACTGAAGGTTGGCTACCACTTGCCGGGGGTGGTCTGGCTAATGTTTCCATACGCAAACGAGCTAGACTATCCCCTGGCGCTAGCGGACATGAATATATCATATACGGTCAAAGAATATCAGATCAAAGTGTAAGTTTTACTTTAAAACAATATTTTTTTTAAAAAAAGTCATGTTTTTCCTTTATCACTTAAAGGTTATTTTAAGCTGTGTCATTAACCGTGATCTAAAATATTATAAAGTTATGCCTACATTTCATCATTGGCGTGCTGGTAAACAAAGAAATGGTTTAACCTTTCAAACTGCTGCTGATGCTCGTGCTTTTGATAAAGGCATTTTACGTGCATACAATGAATTAATTGATGGCATGGCCAAAGCAAATCCTTCCATTATATGTCCACCATTGACCAAATACGATTCAGTTGGTGAAGATGATGTTTTTATGGTATGTTCATATATTCATCTCTTCCATTCCTCTTTATATTCTATTCTATTCTCTTTTCCATTGTATTCTATTGATATTTAAGCGCATGTAGGAAACAATTTTACTTTTTCGATAAACAAATTTTGATTTTGTATTTGTGTTTCTATTTTTAAGACTTTGGATTTACCCTGTGAATCAATTGATAATAAACAAAAAGGTCATTCCAGTCCAGATGGCAGTGAAAATAGTCATGGTATGTATTATGAAATTTTTAATATTTTATGTTTGTTAAAATGTTTTTGGTTTCCTTTTTGTTGTTGTTGTTCTTTTGGCATATTTTATTAGTTTACGAATATTTATGTTGTTGTTTTTGTTGTTCTATTTTAACTTCGAACTTTATTAAATCGTTGGTATAACATAAATGCAACAACGTCATTACTCGAAAAAAATCACAATTGCGTCAGGAAACTTATTTATAGTTTTTAAACTGCTACAAAATTTAAGAAATTCATGAATGGAATAAAATATTATCATCCTCGTTTGTCACATTTACAGATGTCCTAACAAAATAATGTCATTTTCAATGAAATACAAAATTGGGATGTTCTAATTATTAAAGCTGCTTACTTGATTCCATAGAAGTTCAAAACTAAAAATAGCTAGGAAAAGTCTTGTTGTTAGGAAAAGGCGTTACAATATTATACTCATAAGAACCAAAAGAGTTAATTTGTTTTGTTATACATACAAAGTGGTATGATCGCAACATGGAGTGGTGACTTGAATAGAAGTGCACTAAACACAGAACAAAGAATATTTAAATTATTTTACTTAAAAACTGAGAGAACTGCAACATCTACTGGACAAACAAATAAAGATAGTTGCAAGAAGGGACAAAGGAAGGTTTTTAGAACAGCTAGCAAAGACAGCAGAGGAAGCAGAGAAAATTACACCAAACGAGAAATTGTCTTGTTAATAGTAAGTTTACAAGGAACCATGCTGTCATTGACCACATTGGGGTACTACTAATTATGATACACATTCAGAAAGGTTAAGAGAACATTTCGATTGGATCAGAAACGTCAACACATATGAACAAACTAAAGATAACGAAATTGACAACATCAGATCTGCAGAAAAATAAGTTAAAAATATTGCCTAACGCTCCCAGCATAAATAAGATGAAGATAACAATTGGGGAGTATAGAAACAAAGCAAGCAGGAGAGGATGTAATGCCAGTAGAAATTCTATGGGTGAACATCAAGGTCACAGCTGAACTTCTACGATCTCACATTACTTCTAGGAGAAAGAAGGCATTATCATCAAGTTTTCGAAATGTGGCAATTAGAAACATTTTACTAGGCTTCCAATGAAAAAGAGAAATATCTACGGGACGAACAGATATGTTTGGACAATAGAGGAGTATCGACCAAGATAAAAACCTACTCATTATAATAGAACGATCTCTTCAATGGCGTACTGTCCTGTACCTACTTTGATATCTGGTTAACATAGTGACAACAAATAGCGATAAAGATACCGGCGTAAAAATAAAAGGTTCATCTAAAATGAGAGCTAAATTCAGAGGACTATAATCAATATGGATAAGCTAACAAATATCCAGATGAACAAAGCTCAGAATATTCAGTGCATGTGTTAAATCAACTCCGTTGTATGGAATTGAAAGCTTGTCAGTATTCCACCTGAACTACTGGTTTTCTTTATCAAGTACCTCAGAAGTATATAAAGAATATTCTGTCCTAATAATATCAAAATAGATCTCTGGAACCCATAATGACACAAATAAAACACAGAGAAAGAAAACATCTAAATGGTATAACAAGATTGGCGTATGAGTGAAATCCTTCATGTTCAAGAATCCATGGATGATTAAAGAACACCTAGAGATCTTGGACAACACAATGAGAAGACGCCTTGTGGAAGCCATATGACCCCAAATTGATTTTTAATTGATTAAAATTGTGTCTTTCGTTATCTACATACTTTTTCCATATGTTACGAACCTTAGGAAATAATGTGAATTCACAATTCATCATGATTATTCGTTGCCTTTCGGAAGACCTTGTTGCTTAATTGTTCAAAGTACTTGATTAGTTTGCTGCATGTTCGTCTCAATTCATTAAAAAAACTCGAGTTGGCATACTTTGGAGGGCCACCAACTATGCCCCTGACCAGATAGTTCTCTTGTTCTCCTCTAAATCAATTCAAACGTGATTAAGATATTTCAAAGGTAACAAAATTTGCCCAATAAGATCAATTTGGAATCACTGTGAAGTGTTTAAAGTAATTTGTTCAATTTTATTACACCCTACATCACCAAAGGTATTTGTAACGGAAATAAACTATGCTGGATCCTCTTAAGTATATTGTTCGTGTAAACATTTTGCACAAAATGCCGGTCGGAGTTTTAAAGACATCATGATGGAATTTGGTATGTGTCATTATTTCGAAAAAAGTATGATGACCATTGAAATTGATAATGATTGAAATCATCCTACCGGAACGGGATTTTAAGCTCAAAAAGTTCTAAATATAGAACGATTTAAACAAATTTGCAACGAATTAGTCTATAATTCAGAAAAATCAGTTATAAATCGGAAAAATCCAAATTATATGAGATTCGTTTATTTATTTTTCGTAACCACCATTTCAAATCAACATTAAGGTGAAGGATGTTACATAGTCGGGCTTGACCGACTATAAAATTCTTATTTTAATACCCTAAACCCCCATAAGTGGTTGGGGTATTATGCGTCTGTGGAGATTTTTGAAACGGTACACCGCTTTTAATTATATGATTTAAGTCCGTCGATTTAACCGCTGTCCGTCCAGTTAAATATCCATGTAAAACTTTTGATCCAAAAACAGCTTCGAAAGATATTTTTATTAAACATGACACATGTAAATATTTTGGCCTAATGACGAATCCTCTTGAAATTGGTTATGATCCGAGCAAATGTCCTCCGAGTGGTGAGATCGAAAAATTCTAAACACACTTTTTTCAGTAAGAATTAATATTTAACCCAAGTATTATTTGATTTACTGTATCAAGTTGACAATTGAATATAGTTAATCTGATTAAAACTGTTTGCAACGGGATTCTACACATCCGATAGGAAAGGTGCGAAACGTATGTTCTGGCAAATTTTTGGCAACTTTTTGTTCAGAAATTTTATGTTCCAGGAAATGTTGAATTTCCTAAAAAGTTATTAGTATGACAAACAATTTGTCGTTGCGGCAAAAAAATGCAATAATTTGTTACAATAAACTCCATAAATACTGAATTGAGCATCAAGGGGTGGTTAAAAAAGGCTGCTTTCATTCATAAGACTTCATAATGTGCTACTGGAGTGGTACAAGAACAAAAATGCGGTGTTTGTACCAAGAGAGGCAAATCCTCCAAACTGCTGACAGCTAAGACCAGTAGAGAGATATTGAACTATTGTTAAAAAAGAATTGAGGAGTACAAAAATGGTGTCTTAAAGTGAACTTCCTGGTCGAGCAAAGTGTCAGAAAGTACTAATGCGTTTGTACTTAAGTTTGTAACGCACAAAAAAAGTATTGCTACTTTGAAGTATACCGTTCGACTTAGAAACCTGCGACCTGCATTTTGTTCAGAAGAATGTAAACCTTGTGAACAAAATGCAGGTCACAATTTTTGATATACCTCGATGAAACTTGGCATGTGTCACTATGTTGGTCCCCATACAAATGTTCCTCCCGGAATGAGGTTTTAAGATCATAAAGTTCTGCATATATAAAGCGATTTTAAGGAAATGTGGCCCTAATAAATCTAATAATATTCTAAAATAATGTGTCAAATTATACGAGGATCCGTACGTTATTTCTCATAGGTCCCATATAATTCCTCTTAAAAATGACACTTTGTAGAGATTAAGAATTGTTTAAATTAAGATAAATATAAGCAAAAATCGATTTACAAAATTTTACGAGGGTTGCTACATAATTTCCGTATTATTTCCCTTTTAAAGCGCATTAATTAATTAATTAATTAAATTTAATTTCTTTATAATTTACAGTCAGTTTAAAAGATCGTGGTGAAAGGTTCAATGATGATTTAAAAGATAAGGAAATTGCAAAAATTCATTACATATCCGGTGAAAACTCTTGCATACAAACACCTCCACCAGGCAGTGTGAACACAACAAATACTACCACCATTAGCAATACTACAACATCAACAACAACAGATCCTACACCAGCCGCAATTGCTCCTAGTGAAAATTATTCCTATGTTACTTTAACCGCTGTATGTATAAAAATTACAAAAAAAATATATAAATATATTTTCTTACATTCCTTTTTTATCGTTATCTTTTTGTATTTCAGGTTCATGATTACAATTATCCAGTGGTAGATCAACCCGTTGCCGCTCAAGTCCTAAGTGCACGTTGTGATTCTATAACTACTTTGAAAAAACTCAATGCAATTGAAGCTGCTTCCCACTGTCTGGTCTCACAGTCTTCACCCATTTCCGGTGGTATTATCAAAGATCCTGATATTGATATACTCAAACAAAAATTACAGAAACCCACACAAACGCAACAATTGATACGTTGTCGTTATTGTCATGAAATCTATGCAGACGATTGTAATCGTCGTGGTGCTTGTGAATTTGCACCCGATTGTTTTCGTTCGGGTTTTGAATGTATATCGGGTATTGGTTGTGCACGCTGTATGGTTTATCATTTTATGAGCGATTCCGATGGAGAAACACCACAACATCCTTGTGAATGTGTTAATGAGGATGGTTGCACCAAGAGGTAAGTGGTATTTAAAAATTTTGTATGTACAGTCACGGGCATAAGTATAGACACAAAATGAAAATATAGACATAAAATATACATTTTTAGGTATGACGTTAGTTAAATTTAGAAGTTTCTTAACAGATAATAACTAAAGGAATAAAAAATAACAAAAACATTTGGAAAAATATATATCAATTTACCAACAAAGTTTTCTTTTTTTTTCAAAACATATATAAAATAAGCCTCACAGATGCTGGTCAATATGTAGAAGGACTATTGGATCTAAATGGGGTCTCAATCCTACGCTTTTGAAGTATGGATATGGAAACGAAACGAAACATGAACGTGCGATCAATGAAGTGCATAATTTGGGGTAGGGAAAAGTTGCACGATTTGACACGCTTAAATCTTTATATCTTCATCAACAGCCATAGATAAATCCGTGCGTTGGAATACAAGGATACGATTTCAGGGACTTTCCTAGTTTGTAAACGCACTGTAAACGACTTCTCAACAAATGTTACGGTACAAATGGGTACCTGTCCATGAAGGTGTGATTCGAAAAGTAGAGGCAGATAATAAGCCAAGCAGGCTACAGGAGTGAGGGACAGAGTAACATAGAACTTTGTGGAACATTGGGAGAACTACAAGAATACTATAGAGCGATCCAGACGAGAAGAGGAACATATGTCATAATCTAAACCTAATAAAAGTGAGCTTAATAGGATGAGGGGAGTCCTTAATGGACACTCCTCTCTATGAAAGCATCTTAATCGGATATGTATCACCGAAGACATCAAATGTTTATTTCATATGTCACTGTCCAGATCTCGCAACTCGGAGATCCTAAAATTTCAAGAGGGATACTTTGCACACAAAAAGCCGATAGTGTGGCCTAAGTTTATGCCAACGGGCAAAATCTGATTCGATTTAGCTATGTTCCACTGTGCTGAAATTTGACCTGAATATTTGCTATAATCCTAAGAAGTTTCCTATTTAAAACTAGCAAAATCGGTTCAGTATATTAAAAGATATAGAGCGATATCTAAGGCATTCTCTAAGTTCAAGCAAAATCTTTTGTAAAATTATCAATCAACAAATTAAAATAACATTTTGCCATAATATGAAGTCATATGTACGCCAATATCGTTCCAAAAATTATCAAAATCGGTTCAAGAAATTGAAGCCAATAATATAACTAATTTTATGACTCATTATGTGCTCCTGTGTTATATTTAAGAATAAATTTTATATATTTTATATGTCTATGAGTGTATGTGTAAGTGTGTATGTACGAAACATAACATATTTACCTCAACACACATATTTGTTTATTTTGTGTCTGTATTTAAACTTGTAAAAATTCATAAATAAAACATTTTGTTGGTATTTTAATCAATTGAAATATGTCTTCTTTTATATAGATGGATCGGTTTAACTTTATTATCATTATTGGTGCCCTGTTTATGGTGTTATCCCCCATTGAGAGTGTGTCATTTAATTGGTATTTCATGCGGCATTTGTGGTGGGAAACATAAACCGCAAGTTTGACATTGGGAGGCTGGATTACAAAACAATAAAAAACATAAAACTAAAAAGCAACAACAACATCAGCTTACAACCACCACCACCACTAGCAGCAGCAGCTACTATGATGATTACTATGATGATTTTTCTTCTTATAATAACTATAACAAATGGCAGCAGCAACAACAATATACAAATCAATATGATTGGGATCTTAAATATTATAAAACAAATTCAAAACATAATCAATTTGCCAATTATAATTACAAAACGAATTTTTTGGCAAATAATGATGATGATAATGATGATCCCTTCAAACCGTTTCCACATAAAAAACAACAAAATATTGGTAACATTTATTATTGAAAAGAAAACTCAGAGAGATTAAAAAAAGAAAGAGTAATTACTCACTCATTAGGCCCTGTTAAGAGCAAAAAAGGAAACTGTCACAACTGCGGGGCTTTAAAAATTGAATTTATTGAAATTTTTTAATATTTTTTATGAATTTATTTATTTATTTTTTTTAATTAAGCATTTTTGTAGGGTTTTTGTAATTAGATTTTGTTTTTTTTTTTAATTTCCACTAAATTTTGTATTTAATTTTAAATTCTTTTGTTTCAATTATTATAAATTTGTTTTCTAATTGTATATAGTCGTCTACAAACTCTAAGATAAACACAAATTTATTTACATTTTTAAAAAATATATATATGTTTTAAATCTAAACAAATTTTGTTTAAAAGAAAATAATACTTCAAAGAAGTACCTGTTTAACTCTTAAATATTTTTTTTTTAAAGTCGCTAAATAATTTTTTTCTATTCTATCAAATCTAATTTGTTTAACAATGAAGAAGGAAAAGAAAAAAATCACAAAAATGTTATTTATTTTATTTTAATTTTTTTTATACTTTTTAATTATAATTATTAATATAATTTAAGTTAAACTTAATTATAAAAATGGATTTTGTATGTTTTTGTAATGGAAAAAAAGAGGATTTTTTTTGCTTATAGAGAGTTTTAATATTAAAACAGTATTAACTTTATTTTTTTTATAACATTTTGTTTGTTTACTAACAAAAATATATATTTTCCTACATTTTGTACAATTTTGTTTGTTTTTTTATTTTTATAAATGAAAAATAAACACAAAATTAAAACACAAATAATTAATTTGAAAAGAGAGTATTGGAATGTAAAAAAAAATTATTATGAAAATTGTATTTAAAAATTTTATATTTAATTTTTAACAAAATTTTCAAAAAATGAAAAGTTTTCTTTGTCAAATATTTTTATTAAAAAAATTGACATTTTTTAAAACATTTTCTTTTTAACAAAACTTCCAAAAATTTTCTAAAAGTTTTTAAAGTTTCATTTATATGTCTTTAAAAATTCTTGTTTTTATTTCCCAACACCACCACCACGCCTAAAAATCACTTAATGAAACGATTAAACAATGTCTGCCCTTTCGTCTGTCTGTTGTTGTAACAGTTTCTTATGTTTTTGGAAATTCTTTCTGGTAAAAAATCTTGATAATACGGCTGTTGTTGAGTTGATCATCTTTGGTCAATTGGTATTCAGTTCGTTCTTGGCACGGATATCCAACAGTTGTGGGTACGTGTCCGTCTGTTGTTGTAGCAACTCGGCTGTACCCGATGTTTTTTTCTTGGGGAAAAAAACTTTAATTTGACACAGCCACCACAAAAAAGTCTTCAAATAATAATCTTAAAATATGTGTCAAATTATACGAGGATCAGTCCATTATTTTTCATCGTTCCCATACAACCGACATTTTCGAATATCATTTTAAAAGACAGAAATCTTTTATTTGGATAAATTAACATAAATATATGCAAAAAAGATGATGTTTGAAATTCTACGAAGGTCGCTTCATATTTTTCTGTAAAATCTTTTTAAAACGTATAAATCTTAATAAATTAAGGCTCCATTAAGCATACATCACAAATTCGATTTATACGAGGGTCGTTTATTAATTTAAGATAGCTACAATTTAGAGGTGTAGTTTATGGTGTAGTTTATAATATAGTGGTACTGCATCCAAGGATAACTTCTATCATTCTCTAATTTTATCATTCTTTTGAGGTTAGAATAATTTCAAAAAATTGAGGTTAGAAAATTTTTAATATTTAAACTATAGCTTCAACTTAAAGATTTGATTTGATTTTTGAGGTTAGAAAATGGAAAGAAATGGATTGAAATTTTTAATATTCAACAAATTTTTAAAATTCCAACATTAAAAATTAATTTAAAAAAATTGAGGTTAAAAAATTTCAATTTAAAAATAAGCAATGAATTGAAACGTATTTACTTCATACACATTTGTGTTGGAGGGTATTGAAGAGAAAGAAGCAAGATTTTTAATAAAGGAATAAATTGAATGTTAATAAAGTAATTTTTTTGAGGTTATAAAAAGTTTTTTTTTTTTTAATAAAAATGAAAAATTAGAAAAATTTAAGAATTCTTAAAAAATAACAAATTTTTAAAAAATTTCAAAATTAAAAATTTTGAAAAAAAAAAATAAAAATTTTGAAAAAAAATTAAAAAAGGAAATTTTAAAATTAAGAAATTAAAAAAACGCAAATGAGAAATTTTAAAAATCAAAAAACTTTAAAAAAATTAAAAGATTTTGAAAAAATAAGAAATTTTGAATAAATTTAAAAACTTTTTAAAAATTATAAAATTTAAAAAATAATAAAAAAATTGTGAGAATTAAAAAAAACTTTGAATTTAAAAAAATCGAAAAATTATGAAATTTTGAATAAAATTCAAAAACTTTTTAAAAATTAGAAAATTTTGAGAAAAAAAATTTAAAAGAAAATTAACTTTTTTAAAATTAATTTGTATTCCAATACTTTCTTTCCAAATTAAGCTTTTTATAACTTAATAGAACACAAATTTTCTATTTTTTTATTATTTTATTATAAATATTTTAAAAAATTTATTTATAATTATTTATTATTTTTTTATAAAATTTTCTATATAAAAATTAAAGCAAATACAACAGATTTAACAGAATTAATAAAAAAATAATTATATATACATGTGCTAAACTTGATATTAAACTAAATTTGAATAAACAAGTAATTATAATGATCTTTTAAATATTTTTGGCTTTAAAATTAAAATTTGTTTCTGTTAATAAATAAATATAAAAAATAATTTGCAATTTTCTATTAATTATTAAAAAAATTAAATAATTTTCAGTTTATTTTGTTAGTTATTAAAAAGAAACGAATAATTTATTTACTTTAGGGCTCAAAGTATCTAAATTATTCAAAATTAAAAAAAAACTTTATAAAAAAAATTAAAAAATAATTACTAAAAATTGTGAATTATAAAAGAAATTTAGTTTTAAGGCCAAAAATTTAATAAAAAGCTTAAAATAATTACTTAATGGAAATATAAATAAAAGTGTGAAATATATATAAAAACAAAAATTTGTGTGTTTATGAATAATAATAAAATAAAACTCTAAAAATTGTAATATAATTTATATAAAATTATGAAAAAAAATATAAATAATAAAATATATAAAAAGTTATTTGTTTTCAAAATATAATTAAAAAAAACACTAATATTTATTAAAAATAAAGCTTAGATTAATAATTACAACAAATACAAACAAACAAACATCCTCTACTAAAAGCTTAACAAAAAACTCCCTTTTAAATATTTCTTTTTTTTATAAACTAAAAAAGATATTAATTTATTTTATTAACAAAAAAAACATTTCCTTAGTTCTTTTTTTAATTAGTGTTAAAATAAAAAAGGGAATTACAACAAAAACATACTATAATTATTATTAAATAAATAATATAAAAATATCTATATACATTTAGCAAGTTAAGTTTAAAAAAAAGAAAAGGTTGTTATTAAAAAAAAAATATATTAAAAAAAAAAAAACATTTTTTTCTTCAAAAATAAATACTTAAAGCAAAAATTAAAAACATTGGGAAAAATACTTAAAAATTAAAAAATAAAATACTTTAAAGTAAATAATAATAATAAAACAAAAAAAAAGTATTATTATTTTTTAAACTAATAATAATAAAATATAAATTCAAAGTAATAACCCTTAAAATTAATATAAATAATTTATAAAAGAAATTATTATATAATACTAATAAGTACAAAATAAAAACTTAATAATAAATTTAACAAAAATAATAATAAATAAAAATTATTACAAAATAAAAAAAAAATATTTCAAAACAAAACCCATTTAATTAAGTACAAAAAAACCCTAAACAAACTAAAAAATAATAATAAAACCCTAAATAATAAAAACAAAAAAAGAATATAAACCTAAATTATATATACTTATATATTAAAAAAAAACTAAAACAATTAAAGAAAAAATGTTAAAACTCTTAAAAGAATTGATATATTAATGGAAACATCTTACAACTACATTACATATAATGTAAATGTATAACAAACATTTCGAAACTCTTTAAGCCTCCACCCCTAGAAAAGTGTTAGGTTATAAAGAAATGTAATAAACCCCTACTTAATACAAAAAAATAAAAAACCATTAAAAAAACTACACTAAGAAAAACAGAAATAAAACACAATAAATTACAAATTTAAGACTTTGTCTAGAAAAAAAAAAAAAACACTGAAAAAAATAAAATGAAACAATACAAAACAAGTCTTTAATGGTTTAAAACATAATTGAACAGTAAATATTTAATAAAAGAAAGAAAGAAAAAAAATAACAAATAGAACAACAATAGTTTTTGTGTCATTAAAAATCCAAAAAAAAAAATTACAACCAAAAGAAAAACCCAAAATAAAACTGGAAACAGAACACAAAAAAATTTGAAGTTTTATTTAAAACAAGTAGGAAATTATAGTCGGTCAAATCCGACTTTTTAATAACCTTCAACTTGTAGTAGTGTGTTCAAAAAAAACAAAAAGACATTTTGAGAAAACCGGTTTTCGAGTTATTCGAAAAATTGTATTTTCAAAAAACCAGTTTCTAATAAATTTTAATAAATTTTATAAATTTAATCAGTCGTAGCAGAATATACAAAAATGAAACAAAATATATTTTTGAAAAGTTTAAAAGTGACTTCCCTTACAAACCAGTGAACCGCCTAAAAAACTGTCATGTTGAATAATTCGAAAATAGAAATTATTCGAAACTGGTCGGTTTTCTGAAATGCAAAAAAAAAATCATTAATATTTTCGATTCACCGGCATTAATGAGCCACCCTCGTGCAAGGGATTTTTCATTTATGCTCAAGAGTACAGCATATTATAAACGTACTAACATTCATGTGGGATAAGTGGGTTATAAAACGATTTTTTATGTGGACGTTATATGGGAGCTGGAAGAAATTATGGACCCGCATTCGTAAAATTCCTACATCGATTTTTGCTTATGATTTTTCTAAGTTAACCAAGTCTTATTACAACAGATTTGTAACCCCTTTAAAGTGATACTTGGAAGAGGGGTTGGACCTATAAAAAAATGAACCGATCTTCGTATAATTTGTCACATCGTTTTAGAATATTATAACACTTATTTGTGTCATTCATTCAAATTGTTCAAAATTTAGGACTCTTGTTACCTTTAGTAACCATTCCGGGAGAAACTTTTGTATCATTTCAATAGGCATCGTCCAAAATAATGATACAAATCAAATATCATTAAGATACCTTTAAAACTGCAGTTTACATTTTGTTCTCAAGGTTTACATGGATAACCAAGCTAGACGGACATCGTTAAATCGACCCAGAACGTGGTCCTAAATCGAACAATATACCTTAAAGTGGAGGTAGCACAATTTTTTTCTGCTTGTTAAAATTTTTGTACAAACGCAAAATACCACAAATACCTATGATGGTGTAGAGTATAAAAGTCGGGGTTATAACATGAGGAGTATGAAGTTATAAAGGGTAAAAATGTACTATACGCTGGTGCATATTTCTATAAAGCCACATAATTTTTTTATAAAGAATTATAAAAAAAATTTAACAGAAAAATATTTAGCGGGCAAATAATAAGAAGTGAAATCAGAAAAAACTTAACTTTAAAGTTTAATTACTGATGATGACATTTTTAACCTTTTCTCGGAAACCCATTCATTAACGTTTTAATAGTTTGTCACTCTGTTTTTGGGCTCTAAATTTCAAGCAGGGTTCCTGTCAGGAACTTTTTAAGCCTTGTATGGTTTTTAACTTGCAATAGCTTTAATTTTTCGTACCAAATAGTCCGAGTAATAAGCTAACTGGGCTACTTTTCTACCGGATGTGCTGGGAGTATTTTTGAAAATGCTTTTTATTTTCTATTTCTTTTTTTTTTTTTTTCTTACGAATCATCATGAGGAAAATTGCATCTACTTGAACCAAGTTGTCTATTAACAGACATGTCCCCTTGGTGCTGTTTAATAAATGTTTGACAGACATTTGAATTCTTGGCCAAGTTTTTGTAGGACCACGTTGGGTTTTTTCAGGTCTCTCATTTTAATCCGATTAAAAAAATACTCATTTGTTTGACATTAAACATTATAATTGACATGTTCTACAAAGATAACTTAATCAAAAAGTTAAAGTTAAAAGTTTTAAAGAAAAACTTATGTTAACATTTTTCAATCTCACTCCTTATCTCATTGATGTATTTTTAACTAAAAACTTTATTTTTATTTCATTTTATTATTTAACTTTATTTTATAATTCAACTGCCATTTTCAATGACATTTTTCTTAAACGAATTTAAGTTCATCTGTTTCTATAGCATTAACAACAATTAGTGTTGTAAATAACCTCAAAAATACAGCCTGGCATTGATTCATTTTTTTGTATAATTATTATTATTATTTAATAAACTGTACAGGCCATGTCATACCCCATAAGTTGTACATTGGGTTTAAGTTCGAATTCTAAGACGGCCACCCCAACAGAGGTATGCTGTATTGTTAAATAATTAATTAGATTGCTGAAAACATGCTGGAATATGAAATATTTATTAATTTTTTCAGCACCTCGTTGTGCTATTCATTTGGGTTGTAGAAGAACTGAAGAAAATACTGCCCAAACGATAAAGGAATTATACTTTTCTTAAATTTTCTAATTTTTTTTAAATTATTTCAATAAATTTTATATAAAACCAACAAATTATATTCAACATTATTTATAATAGTTATGGCCGATCATAAAGATAGTGTTAGTGGTTACGATGAGTTTCAATTTTAAGTAAAAATTTATTTCAAAAATTAGAATTTGTTGGAGATTTTAATGCTGCTGCCTTATTGGAATTTAAAAATAATGACAGAGAAGCAAATGACAAGCTGGTATCATTTGTAAGTAATAATTGTTTAGAATACATTCGAGAAAAGCAAAAATACACTTCTCAATAATATATACCAATACAAAGGAGTGTGAGCGTTTTATTGTTTCAAAGAACAAAAAGCCATGGTGACTGCTAAATTTGGAACATCAATTTCCAAACTGACAATAGTTCAAGGTCGAGAATCGAAAATGCCTTAAACCGAAGTCCAATAAAAGCGCTCTCAGAAGATGTCACCCCCGCTCAGTTGTGGTTTGAGTATAAGCCGAACATTAATTCATTAAAAATTGATGATTGTAAGGCTAATGCTTGGTTGACGAAAATAAAACTTCACAATCTTGACTCAAAGAGTCAAATTATTGTTATGATTGGCTATGTTCCTAATAGTTACAAATTGTGGGACATGAATGCAAAGAAAATAGAATAATTTTGCTAGTTTTTGCTGGAAGAACTGAAAAGCTGGAAGCAAATAGTCAAACGTCCAAATTATGTAATCGAAGTAGGCCTTTAAAATCATCGAAATTCATCACGTTACAAAGCCATTATTTTAGTCAAAAGCTATCTTCAAAAGAAAGGAGTAAATTACAATGATAGAAATGTTCCTGTTGCTAAGCTAACTACTGTTCGTGTGAAGAAAAACCTTGCTTTATATCAAATTGATGTAAATACCGTTTTTTTCTTTAAGAAGAAATTTACATGAAAGTTTCAAAAGGAGTTACAGCAGCAAATGGTATGGCTTGTCGTCTTCAAAAATCTTTGTATGGAACGCCCAAAAATTGCAACGATACATTCTTTCTCATTACAAAGATTGAAAATTCCCATATATGTTATATAAAATAGATGATTTCTTAATTGCTGGTGGTAACTAATAGAATCTTTCAAAATTTAAAAACTTAATGCCAATAAATTATTTTTCAATTTTGCATTTATTTAATTAAATTTAAACTATAAACTTACATCTGTAACACTTAAACTACTTTTCCTTTTTATCTATTTTAGCTTTGTGTTCTTTCATTTCTTTTAGTACTTCTTCTTCCGCACAGGGTTCAGATAACTAAAATAATAACAAATTTATATTTAATTTATTCTCCAATATTAAAGAAACTTTTAAAAATTTACCACTTCCGCCAAGTTTAATACTTTCAAAGCTTGTTTATAACCATCAGACAATGAGGGTATTTTATCATAATTCCAATATGTAAAATCTTCAAAACAGCCTTTAATACGCAATGTTCTATCAGCCTCTTCATCTAGTGGTTTACGCGTTTCTTGCAATACTAAACCTTTATAGCCATCTGGTACTTTTAAAATTTCACCTTGTAAGGGATAACCGCGCAAAGCATTTGTTAAAATTCCATGATCTTTACGGGTATAAGGATCGAAATATTTTTCAACATTAGCTTGACCATCTCCTTGTATTTTGGCTGGTAGGAAATGTAGTTTTAATTGATTTTCTTCGGTATTTAATAGTTTGTTATTTATTTCCAGAGTGATAGACATTTTTAATTTTTTTTCGCAATCATTCAGAATTGTTTACAATTTTCTTGTTTTGCTTAAAATTTGCGCACTTTTTTCTTATTTTATTTATTTACAATGTTGCCAGATTTGATTATTCGGTAATGAAAAAGGTGTGTTGTCAATACGGTAATTTTTTTTAATATTCAATTTAAGTAACTCCAGAGGTCTGAGGTGGTTTGTTGCCGTCTGTAGCAACCAAAAAATCTGACTATTTTATATTTCTCTTGGTAAGGCCACAGCAATAACACATGCCAATTCCATCAATGCGACATGCATTTTGTTCGCAAACTTACGCGTTTCTTGCAATACTAAACCTTTATAGCCATCTGGTACTTTTAAAATTTCACCTTGTAAGGGATAACCGCGCAAAGCATTTGTTAAAATTCCATGATCTTTACGGGTATAAGGATCGAAATATTTTTCAACATTAGCTTGACCATCTCCTTGTATTTTGGCTGGTAGGAAATGTAGTTTTAATTGATTTTCTTCGGTATTTAATAGTTTGTTATTTATTTCCAGAGTGATAGACATTTTTAATTTTTTTTCGCAATCATTCAGAATTGTTTACAATTTTCTTGTTTTGCTTAAAATTTGCGCACTTTTTTCTTATTTTATTTATTTACAATGTTGCCAGATTTGATTATTCGGTAATGAAAAAGGTGTGTTGTCAATACGGTAATTTTTTTTAATATTCAATTTAAGTAACTCCAGAGGTCTGAGGTGGTTTGTTGCCGTCTGTAGCAACCAAAAAATCTGACTATTTTATATTTCTCTTGGTAAGGCCACAGCAATAACACATGCCAATTCCATCAATGCGACATGCATTTTGTTCGCAAACTTTACATGGACTACCAACAACTAGCCAGACAGATGGGCGTTTGAACGGACGTCGTCAAATGGTTCTGAGTCGAATGATATGTTTTAAAGTGGTGGTAGCATAGCTTATTCTGCTCGATAAAACTTTTGCACAAACGCATAATACTCCATCCATATATGGGAGTGTAGGATATAATAAGGGATTTTCGATAATATACAACATTGAATACATTATTAGAAAGGTTCTCATCAAGGCCTTTAACATGATTTATTAATTTGAATAGTTGAGCAATTTGCCCTAAAGAAGAATATTGAAAATAAAATAAGAGAAAAATTTTATTTTCATTTTAAATAGTTCAAATAAAATTTATATCTGGCAATAGAGAACACAGCTGTTACAACTGACAGCATTACAGTTGCCGTATTTTTTTCGCTTAATGTCATTATTAAAGTTTTTTTATTTGAAAAAAAAAATCGCCAAAATGTCGTTTTCTCCTAATAATATATTGGAATGGTTAACACTGCAGATTCTTTTTGTCAAATAATTTTTTCCAATATGGCGGAAGTTTGGTGGTGTTGAACGCATTTAACAAGTTATTTTAGCAAATTTAACTTAATAAAATTTATTGTAATTACTTAAATTTTCACAAATTATTGAAGTTAAGAAAAGCTTTGCGCTTATTATTGAATAATATTAAAATATTATTTTATACAAAGAAATTAAATTAAAATACAACAAAAAATTTACGGTTCTGACTTCAGTGCAAAAGTAGAATAGAAAAAAAGAAGGGAAAAATCATCGCCGTGGTCTAAAAAAAATCAGACAGATATAAAAATAATAAATATGATGTTAAGTTTGTAAAGAATTGTGGTGAACGAAAAATTTATGAAAATTTTAATTAATCTTTGTAAAAAATGAAAAGAAATAATTTAAATTCTTGTTTTTTGTCAAGTGAATGTATAAATAAAAAAGGAAATTAAGGCGTGAATTGTTTGCAAAAGAAAGAAACCAATAAATATGTTAAAGAATAGAGTAAGTGACAGTGTTTGAATGTGTGTTAATTGAAATCCAACAACAATATTGACGACAACAAAAGAAGAAGAAGCTGGAGAAAAACATAAATAAAAATGTAATAATAACAGTGCAAAAAAGAAGTAATAAAAAATACTGATGCCAAATTGCAAAACTATAAATATATAAAAAGATAAATAAATATTAACAAAAAGAAATTAAAACAAAAAAATATGCAAAATGTAAGTAAAATCTATTTGACGTAAATTGTACAAGAAATAAAATAAAAGAAAATGCAATTTAATAAGTAATTAAAACAAAAATTGAAACACGGTATAACTTGAAAATGAAGAGTAATAACTTTTCATTGAAATGCTTAGAAGGTCAATTGCAAAATATTCTGGTATAAAAATTATTTGTGTGTACTAATTATTTTGGTGTATAGTTAACTTCAAGTAATAAGGAGTGAGGTTGAAAAATTATTAACATACATGTGTCTTACTAAAAAGGAAACCATTAAACATACAATTTTATTTTTTTTGAAAGAGTCAAAATTTACAAAAAATAAATATATAAATAATAAAAAAAACAATTTTAATTACAAGTGATAAACTTTCGAACTTTTTTTCGGAAAATTTCCATTATTGTTTTTGTAGTGCTTTCTGTCACTTTGCACGTTTAAAATCTTCCACGTTTTGGACACTTTTTATGTGCTCTTCAATTTTCTTTTAGCAAGAGCACTAAATATTTCAACTGGTTTAAGCTCCATGCAGTTTGGAAGATTTGTCCTCCTTTGGTATATATTGTGCTTGTTCAATTCAAGGACAGGATGACAAGCCAGGCCAAATAATAAGTGGACACGTTGTGAAGTATAATGAACGGAAGCATTCTTTTTTGTAAACTTTTCTTGGAATGTAAATGTAAGTTTTGATATTTATAGAGCCCGTTTTAAAAAATGATTGGCTTCTTTTGCCGCAACTACACATTGCTAGCCATACCAAGAAGTTTTTAGAAATTTTAAACTGCCCTTGTGTCTTTGACCAAGAAGTTGCGAAAATTCTAATGCAACAAACGTTTTGTCATCAATTATAACAGCAATATTTCTTAGAAAACTTGACTTCAATTTTCGTGCTCTTTTTAACAACTTTCCTGTCGGGAACTTTTTGAACCATGTATGTTTTTAAATATTCGTTAGCTTTAACTTAAAGGTTAAAGAAGCGAATTGAAAAACTACCGGATGTGCTAAGAGCTCTCTTGAAAATGCTTTCAATTTTTTGTACTTAAAAACATCATGTGGACCAATCCTACCTTCACCATGTTTTACATTAACGGACAAGTTTTGCCGGTACTGTTTAATGACTTTGGCAACCTTTGAATGCTTTGGCAACTTTTTGTTGGGGTTTTTAATCAGATAAATAATTTAAATAAATTATTTGTAATAAAATAAATTTTTGTGAAAAAAATTATTCAATCTCACTCCTTAAACGCAGTAAAATTAATGTCTTGTACATAATTATTTATCATTTGTTCATATATTTGAAGACCTTTCCTAACATACCTTAGGGGTAACTCCAATTATGTTATATTGAAGTAAGGATGATGCCTACTATGCCATTATGTTCCTTAACCAGAAGAATACTCATCTCCTTATGTAGATGTTATATTAAGGACATTGTATACAGCTTGTTAAGGTTCTTAGGGCTGCATTTTGAAAACTTGAATATTTTTCCATTGCGTATCACTTAGAGAAGGAGATCAAACCTCAACGAAAAAAAATTAATTATTTTCAATAAAATCCGACTTCGTCCAACAAAAAGCTGGTCAAACATTCAAAGGTCTGTTCTCAAACTTTTTTCAATGTTATTAAACCGTATCAGGGGAATATGTCCGTTGATAGAAAACCTGGTATGGACAAAAATAACAGTTCAAGGCAAAAATAGAAAGCAAATTCCAAAGAGTTTCCAATACACAAAGCCAGATGAGAAATAAAAAAGGTGTCTTAAAGTTTTCGCTTTTAAAATTCTTAAAAACGGCACTAAAAAAAATTCCTGTACAGCATCTGAAAGCTTCAAGTCTTCAATTTGTTATAATAATTGACTCGGTGTATTTTGCTATACAGTCACCGTCATGGATGGTCTGAGATTACATTCCTCGTTATATGATTATTGCTTGATAAATAATATGGATGCTAATAAAATTCTTGATTTGTTAAACAAATAATGTACATCAACAGAAGTGTCCCAATTATCTTGCACCACCATATGAGTGATGAGGGGTCGTTTCATCATAATTTGGTTTTCTGAATTATGGTAAATTATAAATAACAACTTTGAATGAATCATATTTTATAATAATACCAACGTTTACGTTAGATTTATGCATTTAAGTCGGAATTGGTTCTCGTATGGTAGCTATGATATATACTGGACCGATTGAACACAATATTTTGGTGTATTAAGAGTATCGAATTTCGAAAAAAATATATTTTCACTTTTAGAGCTTTTTGAATTTCAAAGAAGACCATTTCGAGAGAATATTTGCAATATGAATATTAAATAATAGACCGATCATAACCAATCTCAATATACTTTGTCCTCGGGCCAAGGTGTCAAATTTCATCAAGATTTCTTCAAAAAAGCTTTTGAGACTTTGATCATATTTTTTACATAGAAAACCAGACAAATGGGCAGATGAGTGAGTTGAGGAAGGCTCAGGAAGGAGTTCTGACTCTAACGGTATATGTAAAAGTGGTAGTAGCATAATTTTTTAGGGTATAAATATTTAAATTCCATATAATATAATATCTGATTAAACGTCATAATACGAATATTATATTGCGGAAAAAGGTTTTCCTGTGTCAAGTAAAGCAATTTAGATTTTCATAGTATTAAATTATTAATATTTATTAAATTAATACCTTAAACTAATTTTATTTACGCATTTCTTATTCATCAGTTTATTATGAATAATTTATCCAATAAAATAATGTGTGTGACAAGTGTTGGTTATTATTATGTTTACAATAATAAAAAAAAACATGAATAATATCGAATGGAAATGAGAAGGAAAAAAAAACCAACCACCGCTGTACTATTTTGCTTTTTCAGATCATACCATATGTTGATTATAGATCTAAATAAGAACGTACTTAGACATATTTCAAAAGTCAATCACCCACCCTTTAGTTGGAAGAGTTTGTATGTTGTGTTCATACAAATTTTGTCATTATGTAATAAAATATAATTTAAAACAATTGTTTCTAGTTTATTTTACTCTTTTTTGTTGTTGTTGTTGTTTTGAAACTTCTACTTTATTATCTCTGTTGGTGGCTATTTACAGTCAAGGGGTCTTTTTGCTGGACTTACAACCAAGCAGACAGTCGTCCATATGGTGATAAAGAATTTACTATTTTTCATTTTTAAATAAAAACAATTAAAAGAAAGTTTGTCATTTGTAATAAATATTTGAAATAAAATATATTCAAAATTTTATGACCGAACGATATTTGAGTTTTAACTATAAATTAAGAATCCGAGTTTAAATTTAAATTTTTATAATTGAAATTTTTTCAAAAGTTTTCAATAATCTTGACCGTTTATACTCTTTCATTTCCTTTTATTAAGATACCAATTATCTTGGATTTACAATTACTATGGGAGTTGGATTGAAAAATTCTTAACAAACATATCGATTAACTAAAATGAAGCATTAAACTTACAGTTTTAATTATTATTACAATTTACATAAATTTCAAGTTTATAGTAATGAAATTTTTGAACTTTTTTTGGAAGCTTTAAATTAACGTTTTTTATAGTCCTTTTTACCACTTTGTTTGATCCAAATGGTTGTCCATTCCCATTTAAAATCTATCACACCTAACTTTTTATGCTCTTTAATTCTCTTTTAATAAAACCTAAATATCTCTCATTATTGTTCTTGTGCCACTCAAGGGCTTGTTTAGCATAGTGACAAGATGCCAAAAAGGAAGTGGAAGTCTTATGAATGTAGCCATTCCTTTTTTGTAAACCTTGATTTAGATTTCGTTATTTATAGTGGGAAGTTTTGATTGCTTTTAGGTCCTTAACTTTTCTTTAATATTCCCCCATACATACAATTTTTGAACAGGAATTTACGAAATTAATTTAATTTTCGTGCAGTGTGTTTGGCCTCTAATTTTTTTGCAGCGTTCAGAGACTTGTTTTTTGTCTCAAATAGTCCGAGCACTGAGATGACTGGGCTGTTTTCCTATCGGGTGTGTAAAGAGCTCTTTTAAAAATGCTTACTATTTTAAATTTTGGAAGCATCATGTGGTCCATTCCTTCTAGTTGAACGAGATTTTCTATCAACGAACGAATTCTCCCGGTACTGTTTAATAACACTGAAATCAGTTTGACGGTAGACCAACTTTTTGTAGGACAAAGTTGGGTTTTGTTGATAGTACATAATGATTTTAGTACGCACTTTTTTGTTCACTCATTTTAATCAGATTAACAACATATATATTTGTTGTCCAGAATAACTGACATATTTTACAAAGGCAACTCGATAAAAACAATATAAAATATTATTTAGACTTAAAGTTTTAATGAAAAATATGTGAAGTGAATTATTCGATTTCACTCCTTATTTTATATACATATCTCTAATCGTCCAAAAGTTCCAGTGTTATTTCCAAAGTAATCATTTTTAACCACTGTATTATTTCACTTCAGAAAGAATTACCATCTCTATGTGAAGATTTCTTGAATATCGGTCAAGACGGGGAGGTCTTTAAGATAATTAGATCACAAAAAAAAAAAAATAAAATAAAATTACTTAAAATTTTTTCGATGTCATTCCATAATCTATATAAATTTTCAATTTTTTTTAATTCTAAAAATATTTAAATATTAATTTATGTTTTTTTATTTATTCTTTCATTACAGTTTCAATGTAAATATGATGTTGCTGTTAATTGCGTCCCTGTCACACTCAGCTATTCTTAATAAAATATAATTATTTTTTTTTTTTAAGAAAAAAAATATATAAATAAATTTTATAATAATTATAAATTGTGTAACAACATCAATTTCAACAACACATCAACAACAACACACAAAAAAAAGGCAACAACAATGTTATAGACAGCAACATTACGAAAAATCGTCTATATTTTCTTTCTTTTTTAATTTTATTTTTATTTTATTATTATTTTTTGTATAAATTGTATTTTATTTTTATTTAAATTATGAATAAGTTGGAATATCCCCGACGCAATGGAGCACACAAAATTCGTATAACAAGTAAGTTTATTTTTTTTATTTTAATTAAATTTAGTTATAAAGAAAGTTTTTTTTATTATTAAAAAAGAGATGTTATTATTAAGTAAATAGTTTATTATTTAAAAATAAACAATTATATAAGGGAAGTCTTAAGAGAGTTTTTGGGAAAGGGATTGTTAACATTATATATGTATATATTCTAAAAGAAAAAAACTAAAAGAAAAAAACTAGTTAGATATGGTGTACATATAAGTGCACTCCCCATTGTTTGTCTTGCATGTGACCAAGGACCACATGATACACAACATTTGTTTAACTACCAAGCCAATCCTACCACTCTTAGTCCAGAAGATCTATTTCTCATTCTATAGATGGGCATAATATGATAGTGGTCCTAATAGCCCCGCGGCACGCTTTGATTAAGTGTAATAAGAATCAACAGTTCCACGCCTACCGAATCTTCTAGCCTATCTTGAAATTGCCGACCAAACCACTGCATTCTTGTAAGCTGGAGTCGAAAGCATCCCAAATTAGATGTGTCACTGACTCCAATCCATCCTAATAATCCCATATCCCATTTAAACGCCATTTAAACAGCAATGTCCAATAAAGAAAACTATGACTCTCCTTAGACAGACTCTATGTGCATGCATGCTCAAAGCCTTTGACACCTGCACTGAGCCTTTCTCAATATATTATCCATTATAGTGTCGTAAAAGGAGACAAGGGATGCTTGAGCCGTTCACAATTACCAGACATACATAGTGCCGATCATCCACAAGCTAATTCATCAGCTATTTCGTTGCCGATTATGTTGCAGCGTTCCAGTATCCAGCATAGTCTAACCCCGGGCCTACTTATTTTGCCCCATACCAGATAGATGCCCACTTCCATTTTGAGCACGTCTGTGACTAATTTCGAATTTTCAAAATGTCAAAATACTTTGTCTGTAAAAATGCAAAATCAGAGACAATTCCACGCAAGCTACATCAGAGTTAAGAGGCGGTTGGTTCAATATTTATTCAGTAATTTCAACTATATTTGTAGAGGCTCAGTGATTTGGACTAAACTGTTTTAAAAGCAATTAATTGACTCATCTCCTTATTATTAACTCTTCTAAAGGGTTTTGGATAAAAGTTTTTTATAAATAACATCTCTTTTTGTTTTTCGCCTTTAAAAATATATTCTTAAATAACCCTTTAAAATATACAATCATAATCAATTAAATCAATCAATCAATAAATCACTAAATAATATTCATTATTGTTATTTTTTTCAATTTGTATATTTTTTAACTTTTGTTTTTTTTTTTCTTTTTTCAGTATTGTGTGCTAGAAATTTGGTTCGAAAGGATTTATTTCGTAAGTATTTAATAATTTTAATCAAATTATGAAAATATTATAAAATTAGTTAGAATTTATAACAAATATTATACGATATATTGTATTATAATCAAAGGACTTCTACAATCCCATAAGTGTTATTTCGATTTGAAGTAACTATTCCACCATCTAACATTTTTCCATCTCTGCAAAAAAAGATCATAATAAATTAATGAATCGTTCTGAAAGTGAGACTAAGACTTTTATAAAGGCAGGATTAAATGTCCTTTAGTGGTTATAAAAGGATATTTCATCGTCAGCTGGTAAAAAGAAAGGAAATTTTGTTAGTCCTTGTAAATTATCAACATCTTTTATTGAATTTCTCTAACTAATCAATCGCCCGTCTAAAAGATGATTAAACTTTAGTAGAAGGCAATAAAATGTATCATGGGACATACACACAAGTATGGAATTGTCTTCCTACGATACACAAGGAGGTGATGAAGAGGTTGCATGCATTAGGTTGTACCATCTAACACATTTGCAAAGTAAATTTGATAGCATTTATAGACCATATAGGGTCTCTATAAATATACACTGGTGCATATTTCTATAAATGCACATACCTTATTTTTTAAAGAATTAGATAAAAGCAAGAAAATATTTTTATTGGGCAAATAAAACTTTTATTAAATTAACTAAGAGATTATTTGTATTTCATTGTATATTTTAAGTTAATTTTAAAATTAAACTGCTATTTTAAATGGTTTTTTCCTATAAACACACTTAATTCTATTAATCGCTATAACCTTATTAATAATTCGTGAATAATCTTTTGTGGTGGATTACTTTAAAAATGTGTTCTTACAAGAGATTTGCTCCCAAATTTGCTTTTCTTAGTTTTGTTGTAGCCATTATGCTTTCGTTTGAGCGTAATTTAAATAAACTTTACGGGCATGTATCCCTAAAAGTTGCCATTGGATTTAAGTCCGACTTAAAAGCATGATTTAGATTGCATTGAAACATAAAGCGCAACTTTATAATATGCAATCTTAATCCATTTTTCATCCTTAGAAGGGAGAAAATATCAATTTATAAAATATCCTATTCATTTTTGTTGGAACAAAAAAACTTTAGATTTGCCAACTGATGAAAATATTTCCCCAAACCATAACACTACCACGTTTATTGAGTCTGAGATTATTCCTTCTTAACGTTACACACAGAATTACACAACTAATTTACCCTCTTTACAACTTCTAGTGGAGAATATAACATTAAATGCGTTTATAGGAATGCACATCAGTGTAGTTTCTAACCATAATAATTTCTGATAAAGAATTTTTGTGATAACATGAAATTTGTACAATTTTTTTGTCCATATGTGAACTTTTTTCCACCGTATTAAGATATTTAGTTGTTCATTAAATGATTATTATACCCTTCACCACCACAAGTGGTGAAGATGGTATATTAACTTTGCCATTCCGAGTGTAACACTAAGAAGAAATCATAGCAGATTTCATAATGTATATTAATCTTGCTATGTCTTTGTATCTAACTGTCTGTCTCTCTATTTTTGGCTTACTTATATATTGTATACGCCTGTGGGTGTATGTGTGAAGTTGTATGTACCCGCATTAGTGGTCGAGGGTATTACAAATTCGGCACAGCCGAATATATTATTCTTAATTGTTTTAAAGTTTTTTATTTCTTTTAACAAAATGCACTCGCACTATCAAATTCTTACATTTTTGTTTTTGTTCTATTATTGTGAATGTTATCTTAAAGTACGATAATTGTCATAATTAAATATAACAATACTAATAAAAAATTATTCTTAAATTGTAATAGTATTTGTAAAAAAGATATTTTTATTGAAAGTTTTGTACAAAAAAAATATATAAATTTTTCATTAATTCGATTTAATTTCAAAAGAAATTTTATAATTTTAAATTAATGTACGCTGCCACCACTTTTCCATTCAGAATCACTTCCATTTAACTTTATCCGTCCATATGGAGGAGGATCGAAAAATTCTTAACACACGTTTTTCATTAAAACTTTCAACCCAAATATTATTGGATTTCTTGTTTTATCATGTAATCTTTGTAAAACATGTCAGTTATTGTGTTTAATATCAAACAAATTGTTAATCTGATTAAAATGAATGACTAGACAGGAGTATACTATAGTTACTAAACCCAATTTGGACCTACAAAAAGTTGACCGAGAGAACTTGTCCGTGATAGAAAACCTGGTTCAGGTAGAGGGATGATCCACATGATGTTTCTAAAGAAAGAAGTTTAAAAGCGAAAGAGCTCAATACTCGACTATTTGTTACGAAAAGTTAATTTCATGTTTAAGCACACAAAGAAGGTTCAAAATGTTTCTCACAGGAACGCTACTCAATATTTATAAACCAAAAACAAAACACGGAAATTGAAGTGAAGATTTACGAAAAATATTCTTGCAGCATAATAGATTACGGAATGCTTGTTCTGGTAGATTTTTCGCAACTTCCTGGTCAGAAATAATAAGTTTCTGATGTTCGAGAGAATGTTGAAGAAAAGTAGCAAAAGAAGCCCATCATTTGTTACAACGGTCTTCGAAATTTACCTCATTCAAAGTTTACAAAAAAGGCTGCTTTCATTAATAAGACTTTATAATGTGTCCACTTATTTTTGGCCTAACTTGACATCCTGTCACTATAGTAAACAAGCTCCCGAATGGTACAAGCATTTTTACCAAAAGAGGCAAATCCCTCAAATTGTCCGGAGTTTAAAGGCAGAGTGACAGAAAGCACTATAATAACATTAATGGAAGGGTTTCCCAAAAAGGTTGAAAATTTCATCTCAAGTGATGAGAACTATAAAAATAATTTTTTTGTAAGTTGTAATAATATTTTCAATCAAATAAAAACAGAATTAAAACTGTTAGTTTAACCTTTATGTATGTTAAGAATTTTTCGATCTCACTTCTTATACTTTGTGAACAAAATACAGGTAGCAGTTATATATCTTGATATATAGAAATCTTAATGAAAATTATCACAGTTATTATTTTAAACAAAGTGCGATATCTTTTGAAATTGGTAATGATGGTTACGAGGATCGGTCAATTATTTCTCGCATTCAACCCCTCTTTCAAATATCACGTTTTGTTATCGGTTAAATTAAGCTAAATATAAGTGTGTAGAGATTTTTCAAATATATGGTTCATCACTGAAAGTATTATTGTCAGCTTATCTGCAATAATATTACAGGGGTTAACAGAATGAACCATTATCTATATTAACTTCAGGTTGGAATGTCTCCCTAGCTCATTAAGATATGTCTAGCATTCACGGAGCTATACGGCTGTGGAATAGACACCCAAAAGTTATCATGGCACCTGAACCCATAAATCATGATCTTGAGTTCTGAACAAAACTTATTCCCTTTAATACACTCGTTTGAGTTCTGGGAATTTGTGGCTAAAGTGACTTGGTAGATGAAATGCCAACAGGAAGTATTAACAGCACATTATGTTGTCTTATTGACAGTTGCTTAGTATCCTCATGTTGTTCTACTGACAATTATTTAGTATCCTCATGGAAATGAACCACATTTGTCATTTGGTTAAACCTTGCCATTGGGTAGCACCAAAAAAATATTTTCACACTGAGGCGCCTTAATTTAGGATATATTTCGCAAGAATTCTCTTCTTATCCATTCTCCAAGAAGTGCCATGAATTTTTAATGACTTTAGTTCGGTTTTAGTTGATGTAATTTGTATGCCCAGAAAGGAGAAAGGGGCCGCCAATGCTTAACGCTGTAATTGAGTTGAATATGATTGAACCGTAGGAATATTTCGTTCATTGACAGATATGTTGAAAGTCAATCTATTTTTATTTAATGGGCCGAGAGGAAAATTTACCTTCCTTAAAACAGTATGTTGGATGCCAATATTAAAGTCTTTATGTCGTCAAACTTGACTTCCGTCTGATGCTATTTTACGCTTTTAGCTCTGTTCTATGTCAAATTCCTAAGTCGAGCAATTTGACGAGAAAATACATTTTTTTGGTCATTTTGAAATTTATAATTCAAATATTTATCTATTATATCCACATCTGTTCGCCACTGTACGACCCTAAAAAAATGATATCCCAAAATTTGTAACCCTCATTGTTATTGTTACAATAATAAAATCCTTTTTTCTTATTCAAAACAGGATATTTGTAAATTAGGTTTCTCCAAAAATATTTTCTTTATAAAAAAAAACTATAAATTACATTTTTCATCTCAAATTTCCCTGAAAAACTCGTGTCTTGTAGTATGAAGTGCGCAGGTGCTTTAGGTTTCTCTACATGCAGAATATAAAGTTGACGCCAACGTCAAATATTGGTGACGATGATATGGAGATGATGACAAGACTGTTGTTGGATCTTAATATAGAGTAGTGGTTGATTGTGGTATTATTGTATTATATATATAACATTTTTAATAATATCATATTTCTCATTATTTTCGTATTTTATTTTATTTTATTTTATTTTATTTCATTTCATTTTTTCAATTCTGTTTTCTTTAATACACGTTCCATATGATGGTATTTACGGATAGATATCGACTATTTAGACTGATGTTTTATTTTAAAGTTTCTTTGTTCTTCTTCATCTTTAAAAAAAAATCTTTTGAATTATATTTTGTTTAAAAATCGTTACAAAAAGTATTTTTTTAATTCAAATTATAATAAATATTTAACACTTGTTTGCTAAATTTATTATTTTAGTTTCTTTTTATATGTCATTAATATATTAATTAAGATAATCTTGTTAAAACTATACGATTTGTAGTTTAATTGTACTTAGATACGAGGGTTATTATTATTATTTTTTGTTTTAAAGAGGACATTTTAAAATACTTTTTGAATGCCTAAAATTTCAAATTGAATTGTTCATGAGGAGTGAGATTGAAAAATTCTTTGAAAACGAAACCATTAAACTTACAATTCTAAGTTTTGATTTGATTGTAATTATTATTACAATTTGCTAAAAATAAATAGTTTAAATCATCGGTAATGAAATGTCGAACTTTTTTCGGAAACCCTTTCTTTAACATTTTTATAGTGATTTAAAATCTACCAAAAACTTTTTTATGCTCTTCAATTTTTCTTTTAACAAGAGTCCAAAATCTCTCAACTGGCCTTAGTTTTGAGCAGTTTGCAGGATTTGCCTGTCTTGGTACAATACCATATTATTGCTCTTGCCCCTCAAGGACTTGTTTATCATAGTGTCAGGATGCCAAGTCAGGCAAGAAAATAAGTGGACGCATTATGAAGTCTTATGAATGGAAACAGTCTTGATGTAAATTTCGGTCTTAATAGAGCCCGTTGTAACAAAAATATACCAGTGGTAATTGCGACCATGTAAATGACTACTATATAGTGTATTAAAAAACCGACATTTTCAAAAACCCATTTTTCGAGTTATTCGAAAAGTGGGTTTTTTTATAAAAACCAGTTTCGACTATGGTTTTTGTCAAAGAAACCAGTTAATCGGTTTTTGTTTGATTATTACAAATTTTTTAGCAAAAAAAAAAAATATATTATTTAATAGAAATTTGGAGTTTAATCATAATCAATTTGTTCTTAAATCATTTGTAAAAAAAATTATCAAATGCACTGTAAGATGTCCTAAATGATTTTTATTTTCTTATATCTTATTGGAAATCTTGTCCCCAGATACCATGGTTTTATTTAAAACTATTATTTTTGCTATACAGAAACTTGTTCTTTAGTTTCTGAATGTGTCTAAGTTGTAGGTCTATATCTCTTAACCTAAAAAAATTTATATTGTTGAATTAAAAATCTCTTTTCAAATGATTTTATTGACTTGATTATGTCTAAAAAAGACAGCTATAGCAAAATCGATTCATCGATATGATGTCTGAGAATGCATACAAGCTGAATATTTTGGTGAAAAGCTTAAAAGCGATTTCCATTGAAAACTGGTTAACAGACTGAAAAACACCGGCATGTCGAATAATTCGAAAACTGCTTTAGTTTTTAGAAAATCCAAAATTGGTGAAATTTTATTTTCTTTTATTATGATTTTTATTTCCTTTATTCAGGCTATAAATTGACAGCATAAGTTTCAAATTTCAATAGATTACAAGTTGGTTTTTGGAAAGAAGCCATTGTATATATTTTCAATTGAATTTCTAGATTAAAAAGTTAACTCGTTCTTCTTAAGAATTCTTAAATAAACTAAAACACTTTGTGTTGATATTTAAAAAAATAAATGTAGAACATTCATTAACTTATATAGAGAATTGTTAATCAACTATATAATATTCTTATTCTTTGCTAGACTATGTATTTCATTTATATAATGTTTCCTTCCCAACAAGTCTCCAAGCCAATTAGACAATGAATCGAATTGCTGGTCACACATTGACACGCAGTCTAATAACTATTTTAAATGAAACTAATTTGTTCTTTTTTTAGTTTTAATTTATTTTATTTTAATTGCATAAAAATAAAAAAACTACCCTTTTCGTTGACAATTTAATTAAGAAAATAATTAAAATAAATTTATAGTGAAGACTTTAAAAATAGAATCAGTGAGAAATTAAAAAATATTACTAGATTTACAAAATAATATAGGTTTTCTTAAAACTATAGAGGGAGTTCCGTTATTGAGGTATATGATTTTAATGTGGTAAAGCCGTGCTACCTCTAAATTCATTGTGTTTTTCGTTGTATCAGCTATAAGAAAAATTGTTCATTGTAGATGAGTCCATAGGTCATATGATCAAAAGGTAGTAGAATTGGCAAGGTCAATAAGAGACCAGTTGGCATTGTGTCTATTACTCCATGCCGATTTCAGTTCTGCCAACTTCAATTTCTCAATGGACAGACGATGTGCGGCTTTCAAATACGACATTCATACTTAAAATTGAAAATGCAAAATTTATAGTGTTTCTGTCAATATCGTTCAAAGCTTCCATTGACGAATTCCGATCCAAAGGATCACGTACATAGCTCTGTTCATATATTCAAAGATTGTTCCTGATAATTCTCAGAGGATAGTTCAATAATGTAATATTGGAGTTAAGATGATACCTCCCATGACATTGAAGAAGGAACTTTATTGTGTGCCGTAACCGATAAGATCTTCGACTCCTTTTTTAATATGCTTAAATATATTTTAAAAGTGAAATAATTTCAATATCAGTAAAATTTTTAGTATAGACCAATGGTGAACTCCTTGGACTGTCATTCTCATATTATACATGTATACATTCAAATTTTACCAAGTCATGTAGGTCAAATCAAAACAAAGCAATTTTGGGAGGAAATTAATTTCAATATTTTCTTTCTAAATTAGTGGAGTCAATGCCAGACAGAAAGATTGGAAAACTTAAGTCAATTTATAGGAAAATACGATTAAAATATCAGTTAAACTCTTAAATTAAGATCTTCATCTTTGCTTCTATGGATTTTATTCAGATCACGAGTAGTTTTCGCTCTCACAAAAACTACTCTGCACTACTAATATTAATTAGGTCAGTAGCTGCAACAGCAGCGTCAGAATAATTTTTTGCTTACAACACAGGAACTAAAGGTCCGATCCATTTCATGTCATCAGCGCATAAAGCCTCGGGTGATTGGTTAGGTGTTTTTAATTAGTTTTGAACATTATTTTGAAGTTACTACTTCACAGTTAACGCCATATGTTTTTGATCATTATCTTGTTGGAAGATATATGATCTTTCGAGACCCATTTTCTAGCACTATCTTCCAAATGGTATTTTAAAATATCGTAATGTTTGTGCCGTTCCATTATTCTATCGATAAACTCCAAATTTCCTACTCCATATGCAGACATGCGTCTCCTGATCATCATAGATTCTTTACTGAAAAAAATACATCCAATAGCTAACCGTACAGTCTTTGTGCGGTTAGCTATTGGCATTATGGAGCACCTGACGGATGGTCTGTGTACTACACGCCAGTATCTTTGTACATTTCCGACAGTAGTTTTGGGCACTTTGTTTTGAATCTATTTGTACTTTACGTACAATTGTACGACATTCAAGCGTTGTAAACATAAGCCGGCGATCTGTTCTAAGCTTATTATTAGTATGACCTTGGTTTTTGTACCTCTCAATGAATTTTTGTATCATCGCACGCCTTTTCTTTACAATTTCTGTAAATCCCCGAGTAGTTTTACTTTCTATAAAATATTTTTAAATTAAATCTTTCGAATCTTTTAAAAGCTCTTTACCACGTGACGCCATTTTGTAGAATTCCCTATATTTTTGTTTTTAAGAAATGTGTTTTTCTATTTTAAAATATAAGTTCTAAATTTTAATTAGAAGTACAAAAAACTAACGAGTTAATTTTTCCTCAATTTTACCGAACACTTTTTAAGATCTAATAGTTCTGTACTTTTATGACAAAAATCTCGTAGTGTTTTTAAACAAGTGCAGCCAACTGCATAATAATAAAAGAAAATCCGTTATTTGTTTATCCCTACATAAAAACTAGTTTATAAACAATAAACAGGGTGCATAAGATAAATATTATTTAATAAAATATACAAAATATAATAAATTGTTTGATGCAAATTCTGTATATTTATTTTTTGATTACCTGTATTTCACCTATAGGACGACTTCATAAACTTAATTTGAACCGTAACACGGACGTATATACAGGCGGACTATAAATTTCTTTTTTATATCAATTTCTTCATACCGTTCCGAAATTTATATACGTTTGGATTCTAAGTCGAAAATTGTAAAAATTACAAACGAAATGGCAAACTTAACTATACCCTTCCGTCCTTGGTAAGAGGGTGTATAGAAGGGTATAAAAATAAAATGAAACACAAATAAAGTTTTTAGTAAACAATTTTTTAAATAAAGTTTTAAAATCGTTTGGTAATGACATTACCAGATCTAATGTGAACTCTATAAGCATTTTTATTGTACCTTTTCGGGACAGTTATCAAAAACCTGCTAGGGATTTAAGCTAGGTAAGGTAAGGAATGGTAGGTGTTGTGATCCTTAAGCAGAATAACATAACTCTGCCACTCGGAATGCGTAATAGTCCATTACTAATGGGATTTAAGCTATTTGAGGAAATTTCATAAGTGTTGGTTATATGAGAATGATATGAAATTATGGAACGATCATTGTAAAATTTGCTAAATTATTTTCAGGCGGTATTAATCTTAAACACACGAAATATGTACTTTAAGAATCCATTTTCTATAAATTTGGGATATGGATATTTTTGTAAATTAAGGTATGTCACCTTTAGAACGTCTTCATAAACATAATTTCAACCGACACACGGACTGATAGCTTTTGAAACTTCTTGTGGGAACTTAAAATAAGAAGAAAAACTATGAATATAAATAGTTACCCACGTACTATCACTTGGAAGGGTAAATAATTTAATGATAGTTTTTGTTGGAAAATATATATAAAACAATTTGTTGTTGCTGTTGCATGTGTCATATGTATGTGTGCGTGTATGTTAGTTAATGGTTGGTTGATTTTATGTGTTGTTGCTTTTCATCATCTGTCGTCTCTTTAATTTCTTTTATTTATTTATTTATTTATTTACTTATTTAAATGGCATTTAAATTGATAACGTTTATATTTTTTATTTCTTTTCTTTTCTTTTTATTTTCTAAACTTTTATTATTAATAAGAAATCGACAGAGTGAAATTATTTGAAATTGTTTAAAATAATTAAGGAAATTGAAAAGAAACAAATTAAAGCTAAAAAATTACTAAATAAAAATAAGTAAAAAAAATACTATATTCGACTATGCCGAATCTTTAATACCCTCCACCACAAATGCTTGCAGAGTAAATTCTTTATGTTTACACACTCACAAACGTCTACGATATACAAAAGGAGAAAATTTCGTTTTTAGAGCTCTGCTGACCCTAAGCAAAGATTCGTGTTGTATTATCGTACGATTTAAATAAATTAGAAGTAATTTAAAATTGTTTTGTATGGGCGGTACCACTCCCCCTGATCCTATAAATTCTATATTTTTTCCAGTGATAGCGTGTTTCACAGTAGCATAATTGCTGCAAAATTTTAAGACTCTTGATGTTATAATTCATTTCATGTTCGATAATCAATACTAGCTTTGTATGGGGGTACCCGTTGCCCCAACTTTTTATTTAGTAAAACAGTTGCTTGATCAAATTGTTGGGACCAAATTTGAGAGCTCTCGCTGTTCTAATTCTTTAGATCTACGAAAACCAATATTTACTTTGCATAGGGGGACCTCTGTCTCTGGTCCTATCCGTTCTACGTTTTGTGCAGTAAAACAATTCCTTGATAGAGGAACTGTTATAGTTCTTTAGATATTCTTTAACCAATATTTGCTTTGTATGCGGGGTACCTCTCCCTGAATTCCTATTGGCATTTTTTTTCTACTGAATTCTGTGTGTAACGTCAAGAAGGAATCATCTAAGATCCCATAATGTATATATATTCTTGGTTTAAATGAAAATCTCCGATTTTAACGGAGATGTTAAATGAAAATCTCCGATTTTGATGGAGATTTTCATTTGAACCAAGAATATATATACATTATGGAGTATAAGATGATTCCTTCTTGGCGTTACACACAGAATGACAAAGTTAACATACCCCCTACACCACTTGTGGCGGTGGAAGTTTTAATAATAAAACATATCGACAGACTTATGGATGGAAAAAAATTTCAACCGACTAACTGACACTAATAACAAACAGCAATCAAATGTGCATTCATATGGAAGAATGTACACATGAAATTAACTCCATATTACAATAACTGAAAATATTATGAAGATATATAACAAAAACAACAACAAAAAAAAACATGAAAAAAAATATTGAAATAAATGAAAACTAAAAACACGAAAGTAAAATTATTATTTGTATATATTTTTTTTAAATACTAAAACACTCGACTAAAAAATTATAAAACGGAAATTAAAAGCGAAAAAAAACTAAAAAAGAAAAAGTAAAATTTGTGATAAATTTTAACAAAAAAAAAAAATATTAAAAATATTAAAATTTTAACAACTACACAGTTGGTTGTTGTTTTTAATTAACAAATTTGTCTAATAAAATATTCACTGTTTTCTTTAATAGATTTTGGTTAAACGGTTTCTACACCATTTCCAATAGTTTGAATGTATTTTTCATTGTATAAAACATTATTTTCATACAGCTTTTCAGGTGGCAATAGAACCTAAACTAGAAAATCAATTTTGGGTCGTAGGGACACCGAAACGATGTTTGCGTTTACAACCATCGCAAAATTTGTTGTAAAGTTATAAGAAGTGAGAGAGAAAAATTCTTAATCTGTTAATAAAAACGAAACCACTTATCATTTCATTTGATTGAAATTCTTATTACAATTTATGAAAAACAAATTTTTATAGGTTTTATCACTAGTGATGAAATTTTGAACCCTTTTTGTCACTTCGCTCAAACAGTAAGTCCATCACCGTTTAAAATCTAGCACACTTGTGAATACTTTTTATGTGCTCTGCAATTCTCTTTTAACAAGAGCCCAATATCTCTACACTGGCCAAATTATTCCTCTAGTACCACTCCAGAGCTTTTTTTTACTATAGTGGCAGGATTGCAAGTTAGGATTTGGAAGCAAATTTCTTTGTTAACATTACTTGATGTAAGTTTTGATATTAATAAAGCCTTCTTTACCTTAACTGCTGCTTTTGGCTGCATAAAATTTCTTAAACATTCCCTCAAGCATCAGCAACTTAAAATTTTTGACTATAAAGTTGCGAAAAAGAAGCAAGAAACTTTAAACCTGACTTTAATTTTCGTGCTCTCTTTTTTTGACCTTTAAATTTTTCGTAGCCGTCCTGTCAGGTCCGAGCAGTGAGCTTGAGGGATAGAGAGGGCTGAGAAAGCAGTCCAGTTTCTTACCTGATGTGTTGGCGGCTCTTTTGAAAATGTTTTTGAAACATCATGGGGATTATTTATCGTCTTCCATAGCAGGTTTTCTTCTATCTGAAGAAGTTCTTCTGGTACTGTTTTATATCATTGGTAGCACTTTGAAGGCTTTTTTGAATGCTTGGCCAACTTTTTGTAGGGCCAAGTTGTATTTTATTAGAAATATTTAATAATGTTTTTTCTATTCACTTATTTTAAACCGATTAACGAAGGAAACTTGGTCAAAAAAATAATTCCGAGTTGTAATGAAAAACGTGTGTTAAGATTTTTCCGATCTCGCTCCTTATATTCTAAGATTTGAAAGTCTGATTTTAAAACTGTACGTAGTTTTGGAAACCTTAATAAATTTAAAATCATTTGATTATGGCATTATCCAGATATAAAATTAATGTGAACTCTATAAGCATTTTTGGTGCACCTTTTCAGACACTCGATTGATTAGTTCAGGACAGTCATCAAAAACAAAAACCTGGGGTATTTAAATTATTTTCTTATTACTTGACTTAGGAGTTTAAGCAAGGTTGAAAAGGTTAGGAACATCTCCACTCAGAGATCCTTATGGTCCATTGTGATCCCAATGGAATTTAAGCTATTTGAGGTAATTTTAGAAGTGGTGGTTATATGAGGGCCACATTGAATCATTGTAAAATTTGGTATATTACTTTCTGATTGTATTAATCTTAAACATGAGTATGTACTTTAAAGTGAAATTAAGGAATCCATTTTCTAAAATTTTGGTACATGGATATGGAATCATACAAATTGTATTTGTACCGAACTTAATTAAAATATTTTCATACCTTTAAATTTTTTGAGCTTAAATTGATATTTGGAATAAAAAAAAATATGGAAGATATTGGAGACAAAACCCATCCTACCATGGACTCCCAGTGACAAGTTACAATTGACACGAGAAGCCTGGACTGCAATTTTACTTGGGAAAACAGGTGTTTCTTGACAGGCCATGGATTCATGAATCCCACTTAAGCGTCATTCTGACTATACTATAGCTAATGTATGGCTGATCCATCTCGTTTTATTTCTATTATGGTTTCCTAGTTGGTATATGTTGATATTATTAGGCCAAAATATTCTGCATGTTTTTATAAAGACTTGTTGATGAAACCAGTAGTATTTTGTGTGATGGTTTTCGATACTAAGAAAGTTTCATATGCATTCCGAACTTTGTCTGGAAATTTGTGAGCATGACCATAGTGATATTAGAATCATTTAACTCCCAAGTTAGGCAGGAGCAAGTTATAATCTGTACTTACATGTTGTTTATCTTGTGTGAAAGTAGACAAATATAATTCGTATAATTGAAATCCTCCAGTTGACGATAGAAATTCCATGTGATTCCTTTTCTATCTGAGGGGACTTTGCTCATTATATTATCCAGCAAGATGGTAAATAGCTAAGGTGTTAGGGGTCAATATTGTTCAATTCCAGTATTTGTATGAAATTATTGCCGTTTAAAAGTACTGAGACTTCAGCGTTCACGTACATAACTCTAATGATTCGTATTATCTTATGGAGCAGTTCGTTTAAAGGTGTCGAAGGCTCTCTTGAAATATATGAACGTGTCAATGGGAGATTGTTTTATTAACATCAGGTATATTTTTCAAAAATACCACCAGTTTCGGAAATGCAGTAGTCGATTAATGCAGAATATAAGAATGACCGTATTCTAGGTTATTCTGTCTTGCAGCGGAGTTAAAATGCTTACACATGAGGTCCAGTGGCAGCCAATGCAGTATCACAAAATAACCTTCTACTGAGTCGATCACAATGTACAGCCGCGTGGTTAATGTGTTGATTTATTTAATTAGAAATCAAAATACTATTTTCCATCATGTGCAACCATTTTAATATTTATCTAATTTTAGTTAGTAGCTACCTTAGTCATTGCTTTTATTTTCTTTTCTTTTACATTTTTTATACATTTTAAAAATGCGTTTCATATGATCGACTACAGTCATAATTTCATATCTAAATACTTCCTATTTAAAAATGAAAAAAATATATTAAATAGATTTTACTAAAAAAACAAACTGTTAAGTTTTTCTTTTAAATCTTATCAGACTAAATATTAAGTCTGCTCTAAATAATTAATAACAGTTTCACTTTAATCTTCCTATTTCCTGATGAGTTTTAGTTTATTGTTGCTATTTAATTGTTTCTACTCCATTTTATTAAATATTTGCTGCACTACTCCGCCATATTGAAATTATAAAAAAAATCATAATCGTTTTGGGGATTTTTATAAGAAAAATAAGTAACAAAAGAAATTTTAATACTTTTAATTAATTTAAAAAAGCATTTAATGCAGTTTTTTGGAGAAAAAATAAAATTTTTATTTTCCTTTTACTGATAATAGAATTGCGGACCAGCATAATAAAATGTTATTTATAGTAATCGGATATACCGAATCTTCAAAGCCCTACACCACAAAAGTCAATATTTAATAATGTTTTTTTTCTGTTCACTTATTTTAAACCGATTAACGAAGGAAACTTGGTCAAAAAAATAATTCCGAGTTGTAATGAAAAACGTGTGTTAAGATTTTTTCGATCTCACTCCTTATATTCTAAGTTTTGAATGTCTGATTTTAAAACTGTACGTAGTTTTGGAAACGTCAATAAATTTAAATAAAACCCAACAAACAAAAAGCCTTTAAAATAAGTTCGTTACAAACTTACCAGCATAAGCGTTTGGCTTGCAAAAGTGTTATGATAATTGTTGTGAAATACTTGTTAACAATTAGAAAATTAAACCATTGCGGTAATATTTTTAATTAAAGTATACAAAAAGCTTAGAAGTGCAATTGTAAAAAAAGCTTACATGGAAAAGTTTTTGAAATATGATTGAAGTAAGCTTATTTTCATAATTTTTTTATAAGCTTTTGAAGCACAATTGAAATAATAACTTTTACTTCATTTTGTATATTTTTTAAAATCGTTCTCACCCAATAAAAATGGCGGCATCCAAAATTTGAAATTTACTTTAATTCTTATGGTTTTTGATGTACTTAAACTAGAAATACTTACTTCCCCTGTTCCTTTCCAACATAAATATTCCGCTAACTGATCTATTAACTTACGCCAGCAGTTTTTAAGGAAATTTGGAGTTTTTGTAACAATTTGAAGCTTATTTACCTGTGAATACAAAGTAAATGAACATAAGAGAGGAATAACAGGCTTCATATCGCTTACAAATAAATCCGAAAAGTTTTATCAGAAATCACATTATCTTTGGAACTTGAAATATCGTTTTCACTTGTACTAAATCACTAATTTTGGAACTAAACTGACTAGAGCTGATTGGTACTTCACTCAAATTATTTATATTGGCTCTTTTATCATTCAACAATTTCTTTTGATTCCTTACCGAATCAAAGAAATTTCTTTTGATTCCTTTCTTTTATTTTAGTTGGCATCATTTTAACACAGATTTAATATTTTTCTTTTTAATATTATAAATTACACATCAAAAATAGGACTTTTTATACAAAAACACTTAAAAAACTATTGTGAGCATTAATTTTTTACAATCATATTTGTAAATATTGTTTTTTCTACAAGTGTATAGCAAGTATTATTATAAATACTATTGCTATAGGAAACATTTTTAAGCGTTATTTTAAAATTATTTATAATTTTGTTTAAAATAAACTTATAATAAGTATGCTTATGAAATGTTGTTGAAAATTCTTTATGATAAGTTTATTTTAGAATATATATTAACAATTTGTTTAAGACTTGGTCTGCTGGGAAACGTTTTTCTTTAATGTAACAGAGGAACACTTAATGAGTCATAAATTTAGTTATATTTTGGGTATAACTTCTTTTCCGCAGAACTGAGTTTGATCATTTTTGAGCTGGTAAGGAAGCAGTTTTTTTTGCTTTATTTTAGAGGCTACCTTAGCTATCGTTAAATATCATTTTATAGACTAAACTGATTTTGCTGGTTTTACACAAGAATAATCTGAGGACTATGAAATTTCATTGAGCTCTGTCTGGATGTGAGCATGTCAACAACAGAGAGATGGACATAGCTACATCGATTCAGATTTCAAATATATTATATATACATTATATGGTCTGAGCGTTAGACATGGAATGGCAAAGTTTTTATAACCTCTTTATCACTTGGTGGTGGTGGAGGTTGAGCGTATAAAAATATTAAAAATTTTAAAGTAAAATTTTATTTATTTTCTAAAAACTCTTTAACATTCAAGTGAAAATTCCGTCTAACACATTGACGCACTCACTATTACGTTTATTAAACAAATTAACGAATATTTAACAAATATTTAGTTCAATGCCATTTCTGGTAGCATTTGAATATTTTTTTTCTATTTTTATTAGTTTAAAAAAATGTGAAAGTTTATTTATTAAAAAAATATTAAAATTTAATTACTTTCAAAACCATTAGATTTTTGCTTAAGTTAATTTAATGAAAATAAGTCTAATTGCTAAAAAGAAATGATAGTTAAATTGGGCTGGAGGAAGCCTAGTGTATTAAGGAGTGAGATCGAAAAATTCTTTATATACATATCTATATGTAAAAAATAGGATGTATGTATGTGTGTATGTATGTATGTATGTATGTATGTATGTATGTATGTATGTATGTATGTATGTATGTATGTATGTAAAAGGGCTGGGCCAATTTTGATGAAATTTTCACATAATGATCCGATAGAAATCAAATATCTATGGCATCGAGAGTTCTCAAATTTGGTACCAACAACTTGCTCAAGGAAATGTTATACCGGGCAAGACGTAGGACAGATAAGACTGGGGATGGGGTATAATCCACACAAGGCTAATAATGATTATCGAATGTCTAAAGAACTATAACAGCGAGAGTTCTTAAATATGGTTCTAATCACTTTCTTAGCGATCTGTTTTACCAGACAGATAAGATCAGGGGGAGAGGTACCCTCCATACAAAGCATAAATTTGCTTTGTTACAAAATAATAATACTAATAATCTATTTAAATTGTAGGATATTACAACATTATTGTTTGCAACGCCCTTAAAACTAAGGTCTGCTAGTATGTTAATTAAAAACGGACCCACTAAACTTTCAGTTTTAATTTTTTATTTGATTGAAATAGTTTTAGCGATGTAATTATGAACCTTTTTCGGAAATCCTCCCATTTCCGTTTTAAATTTACCAAATCTTTGGACACCTGGACTTAGCTCCGTACAGTTTTTTAGAATTTGCCTCTATTGGTACACTCAAGGGCTTGTTTACCAAAAGTCACAGGATGCCAAGTCATCCCATGAAATAAGTGTACACATTACGAAGTCTTAAGAATGAAAACTGCTTTTTTGTAAATATTCTTTGATGTAAATTTCGGTGTTTTGGCGCAGCTGTATATTGTTTGTCATACCAAGAACTTTTTGCGAAATTTTAACTAATTTTCTGGTCCCAACTTTTTTTAATATTCTCACGTTAGATCAGTTAAGAAGTTAGAAAAAAAAAACATGCGTTTCGTTATACAACAATAATATTTTTTTAAGAAACTTGACTTCATTTTCTGTGCTCTTTTTTATACCCTACACCACCGTAAGTGGTGGGGTATTATGTAACATACAGAAAATATTCTGTCACATCCACCTTTAAGTATACCATTCGACTCGCAATCACATCTGTTTGCCCGTCTGGCAGACTGTCCATGTAAACGTTGTGAACACTCTACTCGGAATTTTCGAGATATGGTGATGAAATTTGGTACATATTAGTATTTTGGGCTAACGAGGAAGCCTATTGAGATTCACCATATTCGGTTCATTTATTCCGTTACCTCCCTTACGAATGTCCCCTCCCCGAATGAGGTTTTAAGCTCATAGAAACGTTATATATATAGTGATTTTACAAATTTGGCAAACATAAGTCGTATGATATTCTAAAACGATGTGCCAAATTATACGAGAATCAGAACATTATATCTCTTAGGTGCCATAAAACTCTCGCTCTAAATATCACTTTTTATATTGCAATAATTGGTCAAATTAAGATAAATAGCAGATATCGATGTACTAAGTTATAAGAGGGTCGATTCATAAGTTCTTCCCCATATCTTCCATATAGACGCCCAGAAAAAAAATCATTTTGAAATACATAAATTTCATATAAATGTTAAGTGTCACAATATTGTAATGCACTGTAAAGAATAAATGAAATTATACGAGGTTTGTTCATTAATTTTTCGTAACTACCATTTTTAATTAATATATGTGGTGTAGGGTATTACATAGTTGGGCTTGAACGACTATTAATATTTTACTTGTTTGTCCCTAAATGCTTAGCAGCGTTCCTCTCAAGAACTTTTTGTGCCTTATATGATTTTAAATCTGTATTTATTGAAATCAATGATGGAAAAATTTAAGTCTCTAACTCTTGTGAATTCTTCAAAAAATAGAAAAAACCCCGAAAAAAAAGTTTGAGATACCTTCCGTTTTTGCTATTATCTGAGTCAGTTATGAACCAATTTCTCTGGATTTTAATAGCAAAATTCTCGAAAGCATTTCCAATCGTTTGATATACATATCATATATGTTAACTATAGGTCGCCATTTATAAACATGATTTCAACGGACACATGGACGTACGGACAGACTGACGGACATAGCTCAATCAATTTCTTTTTTCGATGCGGAATATATATGTTTTTAGGGATCTAAATCGAAAATTTTGGAAATTACAAACGGAATGACAAACTTATATAGAACCTTCTGACAGGTCAGGTCTCACTACTATAACATTTCATATTCGACTACTACCGATTATAGTACTCTTTCTTGTTGTAGATTTTTTTTGGAACTAAAACAAGAAAGAATACTCAATTCTAATTCATTTGTTGTTTAGTCAAGATTATAATTTTTATAATAAAACACAATGAATATTTAACCTAAATTTTTGCGTTTAATAAATAGAAAATTCAATTTAAACATTTTAACTAAATTTGATTAAGAATAAAATATTTAAAAAGGGTCAACTGTTATTATGGGTTTATTAATTAATTAATTTATTTATTTCTTTACTCAATCGGTCAGTCCATTCACTCAAAACTAAATTCAGGCATTGACTTTTCTTTTATTATTTATTTTTAGTTCTTAAATTAATAGAATTTACTAAACAATGGCAGAAATAAATAAAAAAATATTTAAATTAGAGAAAAAAATTGTATATTAAATAAAACATTTTTTATTTGCGTGTTTTATTTTATATATATTTTTTAATAAATAGAAAAACAAAACAATTTAATATAATTCAGATTTTGTTAATTAGTAAATAATCTACAAAAGCAAAAGAAAAAAGCTGTAATTGTTATATATAAAATTAATATATTCATAATTATTGTTATTATTACAGCAAAATATTGTTGTAATTAAAAAAAAATAAAAAAAAACAATTAAGAAGTGAGTTCGAAAAAATCTTAACACAGAAACAGGCAGAAGAAAAACAGTATGAACACGCAGAAAACAGTCACTTCGCAATATGTTCGTCAAAAAAAAAAAAAAAAAAAAAAAAAAACAAAACAATATATTCACGACAAACATTTATTGTTATCACCAACATGTTAATTGTTGAATTTATTTTATTTTGTTAACAACTTCTTTTTATTAAATAATTAAATTATTTTTATTAAATTAAAAAATAATTGTTGTCGCAATATGTTTGAAAATATGTTTGACTTTGAAAAAACTATTGTTATTTTGATAAAATATTATTTTCAGTTTACTGAATTAATATTCTCATCATTTTAAAATCAAAAATAAAATTATATAAGGAAAATATTTCAAATAATGTTGACACATTTTCCAAAGTTATTTATGAGTATTAAAATATTTTATGCGAAGATATTTTTATTCAATAACAAAATAATGCAAACAAACAAATATTTTATTGAATTAATAATATTTTTATTGCAATAACAATATTTTTATTGCAATAACAATATTTTTATTGCAATAACAATATTTTTAATGACGATAACAATAACTATTGTTATCAATGCAAAATAACAATGTTAATAAACAGATCTTTTATTGCTATAACAATAAATTTAGTTGCGATAACAATAACTATTTTTATTCATGCAAAATCACAATGCAAACTTTTTATTTGAATAACAATATTTTTGTGGTAACAATAACTATTGTTATTAATGCAAAATCACAAGGCGAATAAAGAATGTTTCACGATAACAATATCTAATAACAATAGTATGTTGCTTCATGTTTATGGTTACCGCAAACATATTTTTTTCTGAGTGTAAAGAATTTGTTTCTAATGGACACCCTTCACTGAAACTATTCGGAGAAGATATAAACAATACTGCAAACAATGAATCACGAAAGTGACTCATTTTTTAGGGAAAATCTTACAGATCAATTTGCTTTAATTCAGCGATCGCGATAACACTTAAAGGAATTCTGCCTACAATCATCAGGTTGTTATCTTTATCAAGAACCAAGAAGTCATTAAAAAAACGCTTAAATTGCTGATAAGTTAAACTTGCAAAGGCAAAGGCCACGCCATTGGCATATGTATACGAACAGGCAGATGTCCGGACAAAAGGGAATTGCGCAGGCCAAGTAAAAATTATATGCATTATTAATTGAACTGGCATATTCCCCTGTAATTTTTAGACATATTAAGAAAGCCTTCGACAAAGCCATGTAGATAGCATTGAAAAGTAAAGGGGTATCTCCAATTAAACAAATTTACACATTAACTGCCATGAAATGCTCTGTAGTCGACTCATACGAAAGCTCGTTTTTCGATACCGCATTGGCTGCGATTGCATATGTCAACTTTGCCGATAGGCAGAATGACCTGGGATAGGCCATTCCTGTATCATGGATCATTCCGTACTACAGTTGGGATTTCGAAACCACGTTTCTAGGTGGGATTTTAGATAACTATTCTCGATTGTAATAGAACAGTCTTTAGAAGGGCGTACTCTCAATTAAAACTGTTCATAGATTTCAGGAAAGTCTTAGACATAATAAGGCGAAGAGCCAAAATGAAAGCCTGGAATACCCAAGAAGTTCTTTACAACGATAATGTCAGCCAACCGTTTCAAATAAATGCTGGAGTAAAACAAGGATGACCCCCTTCACCTCAGCTATTCACCATTGTGTAATGAGCGAAGTCTGTTCAAAACGAGAAGGAATCACTTCAACAAGATGATTTGAATTATGCAGATGCAAGCAAAATTACAAGACTTGGAAAACTGGCGCTTTATATTGGGCTTGAGATAAATATCAAGATAACCAAAGAAGTAAGAATCAACAATTTAAGCAGAGATATCATCAAGGTGAGGTCAACCAGTCGAAAACGTAGATATATTCTGCTATCTGGGTAGTTGTGCAGATGTAGATGTAAACAACAGGATCAATAAAGCGAAAGCGGCAATTGGACGATTAAAATTAATTTAAAGATGCTCACAAATATCCAGACAAACACAGCTCAGAATATTCAATGAATTCGTAAAATGAACTCTGTTGTACGGAAGTGAAACCTGCTGAGTTTCGAACACCGTCACACGAAAACTACAGTCATGTTGTTTTTCAACTCCAGGCCAAAGAATATGGCAACCTCGATCTTCAGAACAGAGTGAAGTTGGATTGGACTGGCAATTGAATAGATGTCGTGTATCATGTAGTCCTTGATTACATGCAGGACATTAGTTTGGGACGGTCAATACGAGACCAAAAGGCTTTGAGTCTGTTGCTCTATCCCGATCTCATTTGTGCCAGAACTTCTCATGTTGACCACTTTTGTTGTTTATTTCCCGCGACAGTTGGTTCTTCGTACTGGAATGACCCGGAATTCTTCGGCAAAGGCCTGTCACCCCAGCATCGGAAGAGAGAAGTACGGAAAAGAGAATCCCATAGATTGTCTGTTTAGATGGCCTCCAAATCTTGTGAAAATAAAATACTGACAATTAGACTCCCTCAAAAAGTAATTGAGCTCCACGACTCCATTAAATCGAGTTAGAAATAAAAAAAACTTTTTTTAATAATTATTTTTGCTTGATAAAACATTTTTATTTTTATTCTTTATTTATTTTATATTGATATCAATATTTATTTCCATAATGCGAAATTGTGAAAACCTTTTTCCACGACATTTCCAGACTGTTTCAAAAGTTCGTCTTACCAAGCCGGTCTGGCATTTGGATTGAATGGTGGATTCGTTATTATGGGTATATTTGGTTTTGTTTGTGTATGTGGAACACGACCTCTATCCACAAATGGTGAAGCCTTTACCAATTGTGCGCTTAAAGCCATCAGTGCCATTAAAACGATTATGAAAAATTTATTTGCCAACATTTTTTTTAAAAGATTTTTAAGAATTTTAGTTTTATTCCTTAAACGAGTTTTATTAAACTACTGAAGATCTTGTTGAAAATACGACTTTATATATAAAATAACATGAATATGAATCTTTGTTTTCACATCTCAAGGTGATTTACCATTTAAACTGATAAGGAGCTAAACGTAGGAAAAAAAGCACCAAATATTTTAAGGGGATTTTTTTCTATTTTTTTATTTTCTTTATTTCCATTTAAGTGGGTACTTTTTTCAGTCACAGTTTTTAAAATTAATGGGTCATAAAGATTTGGACAAATAATTTTTTTATGTCCATCCACTACCATAAGTGGTGAGGAGGGTATATTTATTTCGATATTCCAAGTATAACGCCAAGGAGGGAGGAATCATCTAAGAACCCATAATGTATATACATTTTTGTATCAAATCAAAATCTGACTCGATTGAGCTGGATACATACACAGGCCTAGAATAAATGTCTGAATTCAATGAAACTTGGCCGTTTTAATGTTGTTGTTCTCAGCGGTTTTCTATTTACAATCAGCCCTCAAATTGTGATAAAGAACTTTTCGATAATTTTAAATCAAATAAAAAAATACAGTTATATGTACTTCATCATTGAACAAAAAATCATAAAAATCGGATTAATAGGAAATAAGTTATAAGTTAAAATATGCAAAATTTTGATACATCCGTAACCCTCATCCGAAATTTGCCATAAATATTTATTTTGATAGAATAATATTTATTATTTATTTTTATTGTGATACAATAATAAATCAAAGAAAAAGATTGCGCTGGGGCCATTATTTGACCATTTCCCTATACTCGACCTCTTCCCGGAATATAGTTTTAAGCTCATAAAACTATTAAGTATTAAATCAATTCTATTAACATACGAAACAATGATCCTGCTGTCTCTTTCACTGATGCTAACTTTTTCCTAATATAAGTAATGGAGGGTGTTAAGGATTCGACACAGCCGAAATTACAGAAAGATTCCCATATACCCGAAAGTAACATAGGCTTTAAAAAATTTCGATAGGACCAGAGGGAAAGGTATCACCCACACAAAACAAATATTGATTATCGAATATCTAAAGAAACACTTCATCGAAGATTATAAAATCTGGTCCCAATCACTTCTTCAAGAAACTTTTTTATGAAGCAAAATGTGAGACGGATAGGATCGGGGGGAGAGGTAGCCCCCATACAAAGCAAATTTTGATAATCGAATATCTAAAGAACTATAACAGCAAGAATTTTCAAATTTGGCCCCAATAATTATTTTAAAAAACTGTTTTACTAGAGAGAATAAAGAACGGGTAGGACCAGTGGGAGAAGTAGCCTCCATACAAATAAAATGTTGATAATCGAATATCTAAAAAACCACTAAACCGAGAATTTTCAAATTTGGGGCAAATGAATTTTTTAAGTAACTGTTTTATTAGAAAGAACGAAGGGCGTATAGCATCATGGGTAGAAGTGCCCCTTATACAAAGAAAATGTTGAATATTGAATATATAAATTTAGCAATAGGTCTCAAATTTGACCCGAATCACTTTCTTAAGAATTTATTTTTACTGATCAAAATATAGGACGGGTAGGAACAAGGAAAAAGGTACTCCCACATATAAAGCAAATATTAATTATCTAAAGAACTGAAAAATTACTTTCCAATTACTTTTCCAAGGGATTTTTTGCTGATCAAAATGTAGAAGGGATTGGACTCTGAGGAAGGCTACTACCCACTTTATAAGGGCATCAAAGGAGTCGGGATCTTAGTGAAATATACAATATTGATTTAACGATGAGGATCTATTAAAATTTCACTACATTTGGAAAAACCAGGATGATGTTCCTTTTGATGTTCCAACATTTGAAATTATTTCCATTGAAATTTCTAAGTTTATTAAGTTTGAACCATAAAGTATTTGTTGTTAGTAAAATATTTTTAATTTGTTTCTTAAAATTTTTTCTATTTTTAGGCCTTCCTGATCCTTTTGCAAAGGTTCAAGTTGATGGCACTGGGCAAGTTTATTCAACGGATATTAGTAAATCAACCCTGGATCCAAAATGGAATGCTCATTATGATTTATTTTTGGGACGCAACGATTCCATAACAATAACAGTATGGAATCAAAGAAAAATACACAAGGGCAGTGGATTTTTGGGTTGTGTGCGAATACCGCCAGAGACTATACAACGTTTGAAAGGAGCTGGATGTAAGTTGATTTAGATATTTTATAAATATAAGACACCATAGTTGTTTAGGGTGTAACGTGTGCTACATCATAATTTTAAATAAGGAGTGAGATCGAAAAGTTCTTAACATGTGTTTTTCATTAAAATTCGGGTTAACTTTGTAAAACATGTCAGTTATTACGTGAATGTCAATCAAATGATTATATTGCTAATCTGATTAAAATGAGCAGTGAGCAGTAAAAAGTATGTACTAAATACTTGGTCCTAGAAAAAGTAGGCCAAGCATTCAAAGGTCTGGCGTAAAACTATTTCCATTGTTAGGTACAGTTTACCTTGAAAACCTGGTTCAGGTAGATGGAGTGATCCACATGATGTTTCTAAAGCCAAACAAATGGAAAGCCTTTTCAAAAGAGCTCCCAACAATCAGTACTCGCACTATTTTGCATGAAAACTTAAAGCAAATGCAGGTTTAGAAACATATAATTCTCAAGAGAGACATATCATCCAAACTGCCTGGAGCTAAGGCCATTGGAGAGATATTAGGCTCTTGTTAAAAGATGATTGAAGAGCACAGAAAAGGTGTCCAGAAGTATGGTCGATTTTATATGAAGATGGGCTCCCTGTGACAGAAAGCGTTAATGAAAGTGTTTCCGAAAATCGCTCAAAATTTCATCACTAGCGATTGAAATTATAAAAATATATACGTTCTTTTGTGAATTGTTCTAATAATTTCAATCAATTAAATAAATTAGACTGTAAATTTAGTAGTTTCATTTTGATCAACATATAGGTATGTTAAGAATTTTTTGATCTCACTTGTACTGATCGACTCAGAATCAGTTTTTTAGTCAATTTAATGATGTCAGTCCGCCCAATTGGCAGTTTATGTAAAGATTGTGATCAAAGTACAGCACACAGTTAGTTGTAGTTGTATTAATCCAAGGGCGAAGCATTTCATAAGGCTTGCTACAAATCAACATTTTCAAAATTATTGTGCCAATTTCATATAAGAAGCGCTCCGTAATGTTCTCATATCAACATTTATTGAAAAAATTATTAAAACACTTCTAAATGTTCATTTTTCTATTTTTTAGTCCAACGTCTGGATTTGGGCAAATTTGCCTCGGATGACGATGAAATGGTGCGCGGGCAAATAATCATTGCTTTCCTATCGAAAGATGGCCCCTGTAGTGGTAATCCTTTAGCTATTGTTGGCCCAGGCGGTGATGTAAGAGGTCCATCCGAAGATGATTCCTCTGAGGATAGTCTGCCCGAGGGATGGGAAGAACGACGCACTGGTAATGGTCGTGTGTACTATGTTAATCATACAACTAAAACTACACAATGGGATCGACCAAGTAAGCATAATAATCATCATAGCCATCATCATCAGCAGCGTGAGCCATCAAACGTACCACAACAGCAATCGCATCATCGTTCCACCCAACAACAGAATGGTACAGCCAATATAAGTACACATCATCCAGCTGGACCCACACGTTCTACAACATGTACTAATTTATTAAATGGCCACAGTAGTAGAAGTGGGAGAGATAATGATGAGCGTAGACACTCTACGGAAATACTATCAACACCCAATAACAGTTCAGCCATTAATTTGGGTAAAGAAAATTGTAGTCCTACTAGAGTGGAACAGACAAAAGATAGTAGTAATACGCCTGCAGTATCAACTCCCAGTAATAGGAAATCAAATCGCTCAAATAGCTCACCCACAACGGCTATTAGTTCAGCAGCTAATGGTATTGGTGTAGTTGCTTCTACAGACGGTCAGGTGACAGCTCCACCGACACCCAGACATCAACATCAAATAAGTGATAGTCATGTTAATAAAACACCAAAGCATGCCACATCAGCTCCTGCTCCATTGACTAATGGCCATCATATACATAATGAAACAGCAAATACAAATACACCTCAACGTCTACAAACTGCCCAAAATTTAACTAATGGAAATGCCAACACAAACATCAATGTTTGTAACGGCAGTCCTCAATCTGCTCAACCACAATCGGCCGCCACAACGACCATAACGTGGAATGCGAATGATGGTGATAGTTCGAATAATACCGCACGACAAAGTCCCACAACAAATGGTAATAATGGCACAGCCAATAATAGTTCGACAGCAGGAGTTGGTTCAGTGGTACAAAGTCCCAATGCCAACTCTTCAAATACGCCTTCAAGCACCAATCAACAACCCCACAATAATATGATAACACCTACAAGTTCTAGCAATAATCATGGCAGCAGTACTCAAAGGGAACGAAACAGCAATGAATCATCTAGAGGAGAAACCCGGGCACAATCAAGTAGTACACCCACATCTGCCTCTACTTCTACGGTTGCTGTTGGTTCTCAACGTTCACAAAGACGTTCTTCACGCAGTGCAGAAGAATCGGCTAGACGTAGAGGTTCACGTAGTGCCCGTTCTAACAATAGCAATGGTCATCGGTATCCAGGACCTCCACCAGGTGGAGCTGTTAATCAAGCTGCCAGACCATTTATGGATTTGCCCCCTGGATATGAAATGCGCATTACCCAGCAGGGTCAGGTGTATTTCTATCACATACCCACAGCAATCTCTACGTGGCATGATCCTAGAATACCAAGAGATTTTCATACGGAAAATCTTACTTTAGATGCAATTGGACCACTGCCCAGTGGCTGGGAACAAAGAAAAACCGCCTCGGGTAGAGTTTATTTTGTTGATCATAACAATAGAACCACACAATTTACAGATCCACGTCTAAATGGCAATATTTTACAATTAATACGACGGGGGGTAGTGCCTGCCACAACAGGCAGTAGTGGAAACGCCAATTCTTCGGGAACTAGTAATAATAGCAACACAGGAGGTAGTAGCAATAATAGTAGTGGTAATAGTGGTGCAGGAGGATCAGGTAATGGCAGTATTATACAACATTTATCACCGGCTTCTTCGCATCCCTTGGCAGGTTCTGGTATCTCCGCTCATACGCCAAACGCAAATTCCTCTCACACTCCACATCGCTCAACGGGTGGAAGTAACACAGTTATACCGACAGAAGGTCGTGCTGTACCAGCCGATCTACCACAGGGTCTACTAGAAGGTGCCGATTTACTACCTAAATATCGACGTGATCTAGTGGGCAAACTTCGAGCTTTACGCACCGAATTACAAGCCCTGCAACCTCAGTCCGGTCATTGCCGTCTAGAGGTGTCACGTAATGAAATTTTCGAGGAGAGTTATAGACTGATCATGAAAATGCGTCCCAAGGATATGCGTAAACGTTTAATGGTTAAATTTAAAGGCGAAGAAGGTCTTGACTATGGCGGTGTGGCACGTGAATGGCTTCATTTGCTGTCGCGCGAAATGCTTAATCCTCAATATGGTCTATTTCAGTACAGTCGTGATGATCACTATACATTGCAAATAAATCCTGATTCTGGTGTAAATCCCGATCATTTATCATATTTTCATTTTGTGGGACGCATTTTGGGTATAGCGGTATTTCATGGTCATTGTTTGGATGGTGGCTTTACCACACCATTCTACAAACAATTGCTCAATAAACCAATAACATTAAGTGATATAGAGGGTGTTGACCCCGAACTGCATAGAAGTTTAACATGGATGTTGTAAGTATTTATTTATTTATTTATTTATTTATTTATTTATTTATTCTATTAAAATTATATCTTCAGTTTTCTTTTAAACGGATAAACTTTTAAAGTTTCATGTAAAATGACACTGAATTGGAAATATCTATAAAAACAATGTGAAATAGGCTCATAACTTCTCGGTAGTGAGTGTTTTCCACATGGAAAATGTAGGTGTCGCTTAAGTAATAGAACTAGTCAGGAAAGTGTAGCATCAGTAGCATCGTATAAAATATTTAGGAGGCTCTTGGAACATAGCTTTTTAGAATCCTAAATATTAGTTGTTGTTGTAACAGCTAGGAGGAATAAGTATATTTATCAATTTTAGTTCATGTTGTTGTTCAACTCCAGGCTAAGGAATTTAGACAAACTCGATTGGTTGGGTCCATAGATCTTCAGGACAGATTCAGGTTGGACTGGCAGTTGAATTAATATCGTGTATCATGTGGTTTTTGGCCACGTACAGGATATCTTAGTTGTGCTAGAACTGCTATTGTTGACCTCAGCAAAATCTGTTCCTTGTCTGCGAGGGGCATTGGGCAGCCTCCAAGCACGACATCCATATAGTAACTTGAAATCGTGAAATTTGCACATACCTATGTATGCTATGTTCGTATATACGAATATTCTCTCTATGGACCGTAGCCGTTATCGTACAGTCAACTGCATATGTTATCACGTCTAATCCGGGTGGAGGCGCTGGGAATTTCGAGAAGTAGAAATTTAACAGGAGTGGCGATAGGACTCTGCCCTGTATTACTTCCTGTTTAACCTAATGAGGACTGCAGGATGTCCTGGCTTACCATATCAAATGTGTTTGATAGGTCTGCTGGTTCAAACCATGCGCAAACTGAATGGTCATGGCTGTAAATACTGTCGTCGTGCTGTGCATTTTACGAAATCCATGATGGTGGCTAACTGCTGTAATATGACTGTTTAGCTGCGGTAGTAGAAGAGCCTCAAGAGTCTTTGCGACAGATGCCACAGGAGGGAAATCGTTCTGTATGTTTGTTCCTAGCAACGGAAGAGAGAAGTATATTAGTGCTGGTTGCTGTTTATTATTATGAATTTTTGCTATTAAAACTTTTGCATATTAAAACTTTAATGAAATTAAAACGAATTTCGGAACAAGTCCCTTTGGAATTGAAAATTGTCCACTTTTCCACTGAAATTCCAGTCTGTGAATAAACAATTGATTATTTTCCCTAAAAATGATCAACCTGTCCTTATAAGGATCGTCTAGCAGAAATTATTTTTGTGTGTTTACATAAGGAGTGAGATCGAAAAATTCATAACACACGTTTATAAAACATGTCAGTTGCTATGTTAAATGCCAAACAAATGAATATATTTTGTTTATATGATTAAAATCAGTGTCATAAAACCGACATGATTGAAAAGTTGGCCAAGCATTCGAAGGTCTGTCGTTAAACTGTTTCCAAAGTTATTAAACAGTACAGGGAGAAAGTCTTTACATGATGTTTTCAAAACCAAAAATAGAGAGCATTTTCAATATATCCGATTGGAATGTAGTCCAGTTAGTCCAGGGTTCGGACTATTTGGTACGAAATGTTAGAGCTAATGCAGATTTAATAAAAATACATGGTACAATAAGTTCCTGACAGGAATGTTGCTAAAAATTTTGAAACAAAAAACAAAGAGCACGGAAATTGAAGTCAATTTTTCTAACAAACATTTTTACGGCAAATTGGAAGATGAGACGTATGTTCTGGCAGATTTTTCGCAACTTCCTGGTCATCACTTTTATGTTGCTGATGTTTGTAGGAATGTTGAAGAGAAGCTTAGGACCTAAAAGCAGTCAAAACTTCCCAAAAAGTTTTTGATATGGCACGCAATATGCAGTTAAGGCAAAATAAGCCAATCATTAGTACAACGGGCTCTATAAATACCGAAATTTACATGAAGAAATGTTTCATTCGTTAGACTTCATAATTTTTTGGCCTGACTTGGCATTCTGTCACTATGGTGAACAGGCTCTTCAGTGACACAAGAACAATAATGTGGTATTTGTACCAAGAGAGTTGAATCTCCCAAACTTATGTCAGGGGGAGAGAACATATATGTATTTAAGGAATTTGTCGATCTCACTCCTTAGTTTGATCAGAATTTTAGAAAGAAATATGTTTTTCTGTACTTTTATGCAAAAGAGCGTTAACACTTTTTCACTTTAAATTAACTATTTTCCTATAGGATGTACATCTTTCTTAATTAGGGGCATTAGTGGACACAACATTTTTCATTGGTGTCTTTTTATAGTCCTGCATTAAGAACAATTTTTCCATATTATATTCAAATTATTCTCCTTCTTTTTCAAATGTTTTTTTTTTAATAAATTTATCTCATTTAAATTTTTCAGAGAAAATAATATAACGAATGTTATAGAATCTACATTTAGTGTAGAAAATAATAGTTTTGGTGCTTTAGTTGTACATGAACTTAAACCATCGGGCGCTTCCATACCAGTAACAGAAGATAATAAAAGAGAATATGTTAAGCTGTATGTAAACTATAGATTTATGCGAGGTATTGAACAGCAATTTTTAGCATTACAAAAAGGTAAACTTATTTGAAATCTAAATAAAATAATTGAAAAAAAGAGAAACAAATAATATTTATTATATTTTTTAATAATTTCAGGCTTTTGTGAATTGATACCAAGTCATTTGTTGAGACCATTTGATGAACGGGAATTGGAATTGGTTATTGGCGGTATATCCAGTATTGATGTCAATGATTGGCGAAATAATACGAGACTGAAACATTGTACACCAGAAACCCAACAAGTTATATGGTTTTGGCAGGTGAGAGGAGAAACCTTATTTCTTTGAATTGTGAAATTATTTTTTTTGTTACTTAAAATAACGTGTTTTTCCTTTTTATTTAGGCGGTGGAATCATATTCTTCAGAAATGCGTGCCAGATTATTACAATTTGTTACCGGCTCCTCACGTGTTCCTTTACAAGGTTTCCGTGCTTTACAGGGCTCAACGGGCGCTGTTGGTCCACGATTATTTACCATACATTTAACACAAGATGTACCCACACAAAATCTACCCAAAGCTCATACCTGTTTCAATCGTATTGATTTGCCACCCTACGATAGTTATCAACTTTTATATGATAAACTTACACAAGCTGTAGAGGAAACTTGTGGATTTGCCGTGGAATAATTTAAAAAAGAAAACATTAAAACTTTTGCATTAAAAGATAAATTTATTTAATAAAAGTAAAGTGAATATTAAAAAAGAGAAATGTGATGAAAATAAAAAAATTATACATATTATTACATATAGACATAAATACATACATAATATTATAAATAAACATTAAAAAACAACTAAAAACTAAACAACAAAATAATAAAACTACGAACAAAAATATATAAAACATTAAGAAAACTTAAGAGCAGGATATTGAAATAAACTTAAATTATATTAAGTATATTCCTTCCTACCTTCCTTCCATCCTTTTTTTCAAGAGTTACCTTAGACTCTCCTCTGCCCAATAGTTGTAACAATCACTTACCCAAACCTCATGCACTCAAAGCACATCCACACAATATCATCATTATTATCTACATCATCATAATCATACAATATTTGTTGACCACAACTACTTTGTTATAACTTTATACATTTTTTATATTTTTGCTGCATATGAAATTAGTTTAAAATTGTACTCACCTTTTTGTATGTTTAACTATTTTATAGATTTAGTAATAAACATACAAACATAAATAATTTACATCCTTTTCCTCCGTATTATACATATAAAGTAACTAAAAACAAGTAAATGTTATAGTCGGTCCTCGACTATTTAATACCCTACACCACAATGTTGGTTATTAGCTACCAAAAATTAATGAACGACCTTCGTATATATATTTTCTATTTTGTGCTTAAGAGTGCACAATCTTATCATACCCACGTATGTGTGAGATTTAAACTTTTTAAACTGTTATTCAGTTGGTAGTTGTATGGTATCAATGGAAAATAATAAACCGATCCTCGTATAATTTGGCACATAATTTTAGAATATAATTAGACTTATTTTTGCTAAATTACATTAAAATCCCTTAACACCTCATTTCGTTAGGAACATTTGTATGGGGGTTAAGAGAACTAATGGACACATTATCACAATGGTCATATTCCTTGGACCAAAATAATGACGCGCTCTGAAAATGTGACCTTCATTTTGATCACAAGGTTTACATGGACAGTCAGCCAGCCAGACGTGACTCTCAGTCGAATGGTACAGTTAAAAGTTATGGTAGCAGTTATAAACTTCTGCTGAAACGCATAATACCCCAACCACCTAAGGTGATGTAGGGTATAATGAAATGAAATTTATAAAATACACACCAACATATAAAACATACATACACATATTTATATGAGCAATAGTTTTGTAAGAACATTTATAATTCAATTTATGTTTAATTTTATCTGTTTTTATTTTTCTTTAAATTAATTTTTTTAACTTAAATTTATTGTTTTTTTAATTCTATTTTGTTTCCTTTTTAGCTAAGAAAATGTGGTCTAGAATAAACACAACAACATTGTAAATTTTATTATTAATGTATAAAAATAATAACAACAAGAACAAGAAATTAAGATTGATATAAATGTATTTATACAAAATTTCTAATTTTTTTGTGGTTTATTTTCTTTATACGTTTTATTTTTCTTACATAATTTTACAAAGTTTTCAATTATCTACGAAATGTTAATGAATCTCTTATATTTTCTCATAAAGAAAAATTAGTGAAATATTTAAAAAAATGGAAATTATTCCATTTAAAAGATGAACTCAGAAAAATTCTGTAAGACAATTTTAATCGAAAAATTCTTAACATACATATATGTTAATTCAAAATATTTACTATTGGGAAACTGAAATTGACAACTTTAGTTGCCAGTTGCCATCTATAATATAATTTTGGCAACTGAAGTTAACCGAACTTCAGTCGTATGTAGTCAACCATACGTAATCGACCCATTATTTTTTATTACAATTTACAAAAATATATATTTTGATGAAATTTTCAACCTTTTTCGGTAACCCTTTTATTAACATTTTCTTTCATAATGCTTTCTGTCACTTTGCTCGAAAATGTAGTCCATACTTGGACATCCTTTTTCTGCTTTTCAATTCTCTTTTAACACGAACCCAATATCGAGCCTTTGTCTTTGGTTCCTGGAAATTTTAAGGATTTGCATCTCTTAGGTAGCGATGGGTGGTGTATATTAAAGCCCCAAGAAAGAATGTACACCTTCACTCGGTGATCTAGTGATCCATTTTGATCCCTTCATCCAGCTTAAAGACAGGATTGGAATCCTGTAAAGAAAACTAAAAGAGAGAGAAAGATAAAATCAAGTTTAAGTACAAATACCACATAATTGTTCTTGTACCACTCAAGGGCTTGATGAGCATAGTGACAAAATGCCAATTAAGGCCAAATATAAGTGGGCACGTTATGAAGTTCTATGAGTGGAAACAGCGGGCTATAGAGCCCGTTAGAAGAAATTATTGATGATTATTTTGCCACAACTGCATATTGCTTGTCATACCAAGATTTTTTTGGGAAATTTTGACTGCTTTTGGGTCCTAAATTTTTCTTCAACATTCTTTTGAGCATTAGAAACAAACCCATTTTAACCAGGAAGTTGCGAAAAATCTGCCAGAAAATATGTTTCCTCATCCATTATGCAGCAAGAATATGTTTTTTATTTACTTCAATTTTCGTGCTCTGCTTTGTCCTTTTTGATCCTTATATGTGTTTAACCTACACAAGCTTTAACTTTTCGTTCCAAATGGTCCAAATATTGATCTAACCGGGCTGCTTTCCCACCGTATGTGTTGGGAGCTTTCAATTTTTTTACTTTCGAAACATTATTTGGACCATCTCTTGTACCTGAAACAGGTTTTCTATCAACGAAAAATTTCTACCGGTACTGTTTAATAACATTGGAAACTGTTTGACTGCAGACCTTTGAATGCTTGGCAAAAAAGGACCAAATACTTTTTAGTCTGATCTCTCATATTATACACAATAGTTGACATGTTTTATCAAATCAAATAATATCTGGGTTAAAAGTTTTAATGAACAACGTGTGTTGAGAATTTTTCGATCTCACTCCTTAGATAAAAAAATGTGAAGTGAGAACATACATTTTATCACAACATAAATAAATTTGAATTAATTGATAAAAAATTATCACATTTTGTACTAGAAATTCAATTTGTTCAGTATTTACCATTAAATGCACTGGTGCATATACCTATAAACGCATATTGCTTTTATTAAAAAATTAGAAATATAATTAAATCCACTAAGATTTCATTAAAAAACGTAATGTCAGAAGGAGGGAGTTTTACCTTTTTGAGGGAATTTTTAACGAAAATTTCAATCAGAGGGAAAAATGGAGGGAATTTTATTTTTTCACCAAAAAGAGGATTTTTTCCTAATCGAAACGGTTAATATCGCATTTTTCTATTACAAATACATAAAATTTCACGAAATTTATGGGCACGGGGGAGTAGTAACCCCCGGTTAAGTTGTATCCTCTTACAAGCGTAATTTTCAATATGTTCCCACAATTATTTTCAAATATAATGTTAAGGAGGTTATTAAAGATCCGACATAACCGAATATAGTATTCTCAATTGAATGTTTGTACCTGATGTTTTGTCTTTGAGTTTAACTGCCTAAATAATGTTGTGCTTGAAGGCCGCTCACCTCCCATTACAGAAAATGAACAGATTTTGCCGTGATCAACAAGAGTTGTTCTAGCTCAAATGATATCGGCATAGAGCAACAGGCTCAATGTCTTTTGGTCTCGTGTTGACCGTGCCGTCCAAATCCTATGTACTGCACTCATGATACACGACATTTATTCAACTGCCAGTATAGTCGAGGTTGCCAGGTCCCTTGTCCTGGAGTTGAACAACAGCATGAACTAAAATTGATAAATGTACTTATTCTTTCCAGCTGTAACAACATCTTTTTTCACTCCTCTACTCATTTCATCCCAGGAAGATTAAGTTTACCCTTTTATTTGTGTAGAATTCAATTTGTTATGAGATTCTTCTTACTTGTATTTCTGTAGGTTTTTGAACACCAGCATCCTCTCCTAACGAAATTATGAATCATAATTTCGGAACGTTTTATTTCATGACCAGTTTCAAAAATACTTTGTCCTAAAACAATTTAATTTGGGATGACTTAGCCTCCAATATGAATTTTACTTAAGGTATTAGTGCGGTCAATAGAACGGAGAATGTATCCTCAATGGATTGTTTCCAAAATGGCCGTGCAAAGAAAAACTAAAATTGAAAGTTTTTTTTTTTTTTTTTTTTTTTTTTTTTTGTGGAAAAACAAACGTAAGAATTATGTGACTTAAAGAAAATATCTATCAACAAAGCCCGGACATCGCAAGCAAAGTTTGGATTTAACCCCATTTATTGAAAAAGTATTCAAATTCTTTTCTGTTGTTAATTTAGTAATTTTGTACTTTAAAATTGGAAAAATATAGCATAATTCTTAAAATAAAATGAAACAAGTGCGTAAAATATTCTATTCTATTTTATTCTTTTCCATTCTATTCCATTCTATTCTATTCTATTCTATTCAATCAGAAAACCACAGTTGGCCTAATATTTACTATTTGGCAACTTAAATTGACAACTTTAGTTGCCAGTTGCCATCTATAATATAATTTTGGCAACTGAAGTTCGGTTGCCATACATAATCGACCCATAAAACACACATCAAGACTAAGAAAAAAATCGGTTCAGTAGAAAAAAGGTTATGGCTATAAATATAAGTGATTTTTTGGGCCATTAAGTGTTCCTGTGTTATATTTAAGGAGAAACTTTTAATATTGTGTATACTAGAGTATTCATAAATCGGTTTTCGAGTTATTCGAAAAATAGATTTTTCAAAAAACCGGTTCCGAATAAGGTTTTATGTTAAAAACCGGTTAACAATTATTATTTAATAGAAATCTAGATTAGAACCAATCGAAAACATATATCGTGTAATGGTCTGTATATGAAATGAATTAAAAATAATGGTTCCATATCAAATTAACCATTTGGAACAAATTTCATCAAATTATTCTTACACTGTAAAATTCCCCTTAATGAGTGGGATACAAAAGTTAGATTGTTAGTGTTTTTCGGTATCGTATTTAAAATGATGTATCGAGATACATTTGGTTTTTTTGTTTAACAGAAATTTTTTCTTAAATTTCTGAAAATGTTTAAATTATAGATTTATATCTCTTTACCTAAAAAAATGTATATTGCTGAATAGAAAATCTTGCTGAATCTTATTTAATAATTTTTATTGACGAAATTATGTCTAGAACAGATGGACATAAAATCGATTCGATATACTTTATTCATTTACTTAGTGACTTCTATTAAAAACCGGTTAAACGACTGAAAAACCAGCATGTCGAATAATTCGTAAATAAAGATCATTCGAAACCGGTCGGTTTTCTGAAATGCAAAAAAACGGTTAACCGGTTTCCGGTTTTTTAATACACTAGTGTATATGTTTGTAAGTGTGTATGAACGAAACTTAATGTACTAACTTCACACGATTCGATATAGCCGAGTTTAGCATTCTTACTTGTTTATATAACTGTAAATATAATTTTCTCTCCGTACAAGTTCAAATTACATTTTTGTTATTGTAATTGATCGATAATCGTTATTGGCTTTAATGAAAATGACAATGATCATTAACTGTATTAGTAGTAGTGAGTAAAAATAAAATAATTTTTATTAAAAGTGATATTTATTTAGTTAAAATCTTTACAAAATTTTTTACAACTACAAAATTATTAAAATTAAAATTGAAGAAAAATTTTTTTAAATGCAGCAAATTAAAAAGAATTTTATACAAAATTATTAAAAAAGTGGTCTTCAATTTTAGGTCTATAAAATTAAACAAATAAGATGTTCTGAAATTTCATTTCAATTAATTTTTTTAAGTGTAAAAAAAATTGTTTAAAAATTTTAAAAAAGATTTTTCAACAACAATTTTCTTTAAAAAATGATGAGAATTTTTTTAACTGAAATTGAAAAGAGAATTTTCTATAGAAAATTTCTTTGCAAAATGAAAATAAAATTTTCTCTAGAAAATTTCCTTGCAAAATGTAAAGAGAATTTTCTATATAGAAAATTTCTTTGCAAAATGTAAAGAGAATTTTCTATATAGAAAATTTCTTTGCAAAATGTAAAGAGAATTTTCTATATAGAAAATTTCTTTGCAAAATGTAAAGAGAATTTTCTATATAGAAAATTTCTTTGCAAAATGTAAAGAGAATTTTCTATATAGAAAATTTCTTTGCAAAATATAAAGAGAATTTTCTATAGAAAATTTCTTTGCAAAATGTTAAGAGAATTTTCTATAGAAAATTTCTGTACAAAATGAAAAGATAATTTTCTGTAGAAAATTTCTGTACAAAATGAAAAGAGAATTTTCTATAGAAAATTTCTTTGCAAAATGTAAAGATAATTTTCTATAGAAAATTTCTTTGCAAAATGTTAAGAGAATTTTCTATAGAAAATTCCTTTGCAAAATGTTAAGAGAATTTTCTATAGAAAATTTCTTTGCAAAATGTAAAGAGAATTTTCTACAGAAAATTTCTTTGCAAAATGTAAAGAGAATTTTCTATAGAAAATTTTCTTGCAAAATGTAAAGAGAATTTTCATAGAAAATTTCTTTGTAAAATGTAAAGAGAAAAATTTTAAAATTTTTTAATAGAAAAGTTTATTTCTATATTTTTTTATTATTTTAGGAGTGAGATCGAAAAAGTCTTGACAAAAATATTTGCTAATAGAAATGAAGCCACTAAACTTATAGTTTCAATTTTCTTTATTTGAATGAAATTATTATTACAACTTTCAAAGAAAAACAGTTTTATAGGTTAAAACACTAAAGCTAAATTTATAACCTTTTTCGGAAATCCCTCCAGTAACGTTTTCATAGTGCTTTCTGACACTTTGCAGGTAGTCCTTCTCCGTTTAAAATCTAACAGGGGTAACGTTTTCATAATGCTTTCTGACACTTTGCTCGAACAGGTAGTCCATCTCCGCTTAAAATCTAACACTGGAAACTTTTTTGTGTTTTTAAATTCTCTTTTAACGAGAGCTCCACTGGTCTTAGCTACAAACAGTTTGAAAGATTTGCCCCTCTTTTCTTTTATCATTCAAGGGCTTATTTATCATGGTATCAGGATGCAATGTCGGCTTAAAAACAAGTGTACCCATAATAAAATCTTATGAATAGAAGCAGCCTTTTTTAGTAAACATTTCTTGCCAAGAACTTTTTTGGAAATTTTTACCACTTTGCGTCCTAAACTTTACTTCAAGATTCCCTCAAGCATCAGCAACATCAAATTTTTGATCAGAAAGTTTCGAAAAATCTGTCAGATCGTTTCGTCAACCATTTAAATGATTTTAGAAAATTTGTTTTCAATTTTCGTACTCTGTTGTTGAACTCTCAGTTTTTAGCAGCGTTCCTGTCGTGAACTATTTGAGTCTTGTATGTTTTATAACCTAAATTAGCTTTATATTTTCTTACCAAATATGCCGAGCACTGAGCTAACCGGCCTACTTTTCTATTGGATGTGTTGGAAGCTCTTTTAAAAATGCTTTTGAAACATCATGTGGACCATTTCTTCTACCTAAACCAGTTTTTCTATCAATGGACAGGTTTTAACGTTACTGTTTAATAACATTGGAAATAGTTTTAGGGCAGACTTTTGAATGCTGGGCCAAGTTTTTGTAGGATCATTTCGGGTTTTGTTGAAAATTTTTAATAATTTTATTACGCACTTTTTTCAAGTCACTTATTTGAATCAGATAAATTTTATATTTATTTGCTTGACTTTGGACATAATAACTGACATATTTCGAAATCACTCCTTAAGTATTTTCTTTGCAAAATCAAAGGAATTTTATATGGAAAATTTTAATTCTTAATAAAAAATTGTTTATTCATTTTTTGTTTTAATCGTAGAACATTTTAAAATTTTTGTACATAATTTAGACTAAAATGTATTAAAAATAGTATTAATAGAATTTTAAATAAATAAAAAACAGAATTATTTCAAATACATAAAATTAATTAATCGATGGTATTATAATTAGAACGTACAGAGTAATAGGACGTACAGAGTATATGGACACATTTCGTATCAGAGTTTATAAATTTTCATCAGAAACCATAAATCTCTTTAGATCAGTTATCGATGGTTAAAAGAAAAAATGATCATATCACATTTTGGTTTACTAAAACAACAACAAAAAGAAAATAATAAAACTTTTTTTTAATTTTAAATAACAGTATTCAAATATCGTTCATTTGCTGCAAGAATGTCATAACGCAAAAGATCCTCTTCTTTTTTGTAGACATATTTTTAATAATTTGAAGAAAACAAATTTCAGGAATTCATAAAAATTGATCAGTTAATATTTTACTTACTATAAACTTCTAATACACACAGTGTTCAAATCGATTTTTTATAATAATTCTATAACTTTAAAACCTTTAAAGTTAACTTAATGAAATTTCACATAGTCAGAGATGAGGTGTTTTGTGAGTTGTATGAAAAATAGAGAAAGCCTAGTTTAGGGCGGAGTTTCAGCCAGGGTATAAACATTTAATACATAAATTTGGTATCCTTGATGATCATCGAATATCTAAAGAACCGCCTTTTTCAAGGCACTTTATTACAAGACAAAATATCGGGCGGATAGAATCAGGGGGAGAGGTAACCCACATAGAAGGATAATATTGATCAGCGAAGTGGTCCCAACCACTTTATCAAGGAATTCTCTTACTAGACAAAATGAAGGACTAATAGGAACAGGGGGCCTTCATACAAAAAAAATTTTGATATAAATAAACACAATTTTCAAATTTGGTCCCAAAATTTTTTTCAAATTACTGTTTTACTGAACAGAATGGAGGGCGGAAAGGATCATGGGGAGTTTTTGACCATTGGGAAGTTGGCCTCAAAATAATTTTTATTTTATTTTATAAGGGCAGCAAAGAGCACCGGGTCATAGCTAACTAACTTATACATGATTAAGTGAATTAAAAAGATTTCCACTTTCCTATGCCAAAAATCTCAATCCGTAAAAATTATGTTAAATAATTTAACTTGGTCCACTTAAATAATTGCCTTGTCACAAGAGTCGTCTGGAAGAAAATATTTTTTGTGTGTTTACCTTAAATATCTGACTATATATTTAGGATAATTAAAAAATGATTCCAGTTTTGGGATTTGAAAACTTAATAAAAAACTTTAAAAAGAAATCTTCCCGAAATTAACGAAGTTTGCGTAAGGGTTATGAGCATGTCTCTGCCCTAATGGCATACGGATTTAATTTACTCACATTTTGAATAAGATTTCTTTAGAAAACAATAAAAAAATATAAAACACAGAACAAAAAATCGTTCTATAAGTGAAAAAACGTTGCCACCTTTTTTGTAAAAAATCCTAAAAAGTATACCGTTTTTTAAATGTCAATTTCAGATTAATATAAATTTTTAATGGATGCATATTTATACAGTTATTTTTTAGAATTTTATAGGAAATCTGGCATATATTTTTAAAAAATTTTAGGACCTATAATAAGTCCGCTGTCTTAAAAAAAACCTAAAAATAAGCAGGGCTAAAAATAGGTTTCTTTTGACTTGAATATCTCCAATACTTTACGAGATAACTCGAACATGTAAGGGTGTTTTTTTTATAGAAGAACTATCTTTGGATGGAAATTGGATTTTTGTTATTTTTTTTAAATAAACTACTTAACGGGGTCACTCAACTCAACGACTATGTGAGAATTCATTAAGATATCTCTACTGTTCCAAAGTTACAGAATTATGAAAAATAAATCGATTTGGTCACACTGTGTGTGATATAAAATTGAGACTTAATAATTTTGAGTTAAGAACAGAGTAAGGGGAAACTCTGATCAAAATCTTTTTACTCTTCTTTGAAGAGATTAAAAAATAAAACTCTTTTTCGATTTTGCTCTATGCAAAATAGAAACAAATATTTTAGTTTTCTTTTAGCGAAGAGCAAAAAAAAAAAGGATGTTATACTTTTTACTCCTCAAAATTCAAATGATCTTTTTTTACTTCTTCTTTGAGGAGATTAAGAAATAAAACTCCTTTTTTTCGAATAAATTTTTTATCTTTTTATTCTTTAATTTTTTATTATTTTTTTAGCGCCATAAAACTTACTGTTGTTGTTTTTACTAAAAAAATGGTATAACAAAAACAACTAAAAATTCATACAACAAAAGTAAACACATCGTAATATGTGAGTACGTTTGTATATTCATACAAAAGTTGTAAACATACAGACATCCCTCTTACAGCTTAATAAAAAAACATTCTCCACTGCTGCACACAAAATAATTTGTGAGAATTATTCATTATAAATTTTTTTACGGATTTTGCTCTTTTTCGATTTTTATCTTCTTGATTTTTTAATTTTTTTTAATTAAATTCTTGTTCAAAGAGCGATAAAAAATAAAACTCTTTTTTAAAAATTAAAATTAAACTCTTTGAAAGATCCGATAGTTTGAAGATTTAAAAAAGAGTCAAAAGCCGTACCTTGGTTAGGACGATCTTTCAGCAAATAAGCGATATCATGCAATTCTGTTTTGCAATAAATCGCACATATTTATTTAAGCATTTTACATTAATAACAATCAATATAATAATTAAAACAATAGTAATTATGTTAATTATCCATTAACAAACACATACACATACATATAAAATATAAAATATATTTTTAAAGCAAAAAACAAAAAAATCATAATAGACTAAACAATAAAAAAATTAATAATAATAATAATAATAATAATAATAATAATAATAATAATAATAATAATAATAATAATTGTTTTAGAAAGTTAACAAATTGTAGAAGAAATAAATTATATTTAAATAATGATCAACATTAAACAAAATGAAAAATAATTATTAAGAATTAATAATTAATGAATGAATGAATGAATGAATGAAAAAAGAAAAACTTACAATATGTAACAACAACAACAACAATTTAGAAATATACATTTATTTGAAAACAACATTATAATACAACAATTATTTTTATTTGAACTATTTTTTTGTGTGTCTGAAATCTGACTCTATTTTTTGCTCTCCTTAGCGGAAAATTGTATTAAACCATATTCTCCTGTAAACATCCAATCTGCACTTTGTTTGCTTAATTCTTCCGCTTGACCCGACTTAAGATTACATATCAGATCACCTTTAACTGTGCGTAATGTACAAAGATTTGTGGGTAGAAATCCTCTCAAACAAGTTTCGAACTTCTCACAAAAATCCCAATTAAAATCTCCCAAAAGTTTGCGATAATTTAAATCGCCCTTAAATATAAGTAGAGTGGATTGTTGTAGAGTTTTATAGAGATCAGGATTTACATCGGACATTCTGAAAATAAAAAAAAAAACAAATTTATATATATTTTTCTATAAAATATTCTCAGAATTGTCAGAATATATAGAAAATGTTCTGAAATTTCACGAGTCATGTTCTACAGAAAAAATTTCTGTTCTTCAGAAAATCTTCTGAATTTCCACAACAAATTTCTACAGAAAATTTTCTCAATTTTCACAACAATTTTCTATAGAAAATTTTCTGAATTTCTAAAATAATTTTCCATGGAAATTTTTTCTGAATTTCCACAACGTTTTTTTATAGAAAATTTTCAAAATTTCCACGAATCATTTACTATAGCAAATTTGCTGAAAATACACAACAATTTTCTATAGAAAATTTGCTGAAAATACACAACAATTTTCTATAGAAAATTTGCTGAAAATACACAACAATTTTCTATGGAAAATTGTCTAAATTTCCACAACATTTTCTTTAAAAAAATAAAATTAAAATTTTCTATAGAAAATTTTCTGAATTTCCACAAAAATTTTCTGAATTTCCACAAAAATTTTTTATAGAAAATTTTCTGAATTTCCACAACAATTTTCTATAGAAAATTTGCTGAAAATACACAAAAAATTTCTATAGAAAATTTGCTGAAAATACACAAAAATTTTCTATAGAAAATTTGCTGAAAATACACAACAATTTTCTATAGAAAATTTGCTGAAATACACAACAATTTTCTATAGAAAATTTGCTGAAATACACAACAATTTTCTATAGAAAATTTGCTGAAAATACACAACAATTTTCTACAGAAAATTTGCTGAAAATACACAACAATTTTCTATAGAAAATTTGCTAAAAATGCACAACAATTTTCTATAGAAAATTTGCAGAAAATACACAACAATTTTCTATAGAAAATTTGCAGAAAATACACAACAATTTTCTATGGAAAATTGTCTAAATTTCCACAACATTTTCTTTAAAAAATTTCTGAATTTCCACAAAAATTTTTCTGAATTTTTACAATAATTATTAATAGAAAATTTTCTGTTGTGGAACAATTTGTTATAGAAAATTTTTCTAAACTTTCACGAATCATATTCTATAGAAAAATTTCTGAAATCCCACATTAACTTTCTGTAGAATTTTTTCTGAATTTCCGCGAATGATGTTCTATATAAAATTTCCAGAATTTCCCAACAATTTTCTACAGAAAATTTTCTGAATTCCCAAAACAAATTTCTATAAAAAACTGAGTTTGCAGAACAAGTTTTTATAGAATTTTTTCCGAATTTGCAAAATAAGTTTCTATAAAATATTTTTTGGCGTTACAAGAACAATGTTCTATCGAAATTTTCCGAATTTTTTCTTCCCAAACATTTTTACAAAAAAATGATCTCATTCCATTTAAAGTAACTCAATAATTTTACCTATAATATTCATAAGGTGATGTCCAAAAATCTTCCTTGGAAGCAATTTCAAACTGACCATCATCAAAGTACTTGGACCACATATTTCCCAAACGTTGCAGTTCCAATGATTTATGTTCTTTTAAATATTTTAAGGTACATTCAATATCTTGGGCTGTAGTATCCGATACATACCAGGGTATCGTTTTAATATTAAAACGTATTTTATGCGACAAATCATGATCAATCAGATATTGTGACAATAAAAGATCGGTAAACAATTCAAAACCAGCATTATCACATATAAAATCTATAATTATTTGTGATTCTTTATGCTGTAAACAACTCCAGATTTTCTCACTATGATCAATGAGTAAGTTGTCATTTAAAGTATCTATAACATCCAAAAGATTGCCAACTGGATGAACTTCATGACCGGAGGTTATGGATAGATCACAACGATTACCCCAAAGATTGAGCTGTGGAAAGGATTTAAAAATGTTTAAAATATTGTTAAAGGAGGAGTAGAAGGAGGTGTAAGTATACTTTACTTTTAGTAGTTTAGTGAATGTTTGTACATTTCTTGTAGTGTTTTTGGTATTTAAAGCCACCTGTTCCATTACCTCTGAGGCCAGTTTAAGAGCTTTGAATTTTTGTGCAGCAAAGAAGTCATATTCCTTGAGAGTTTTTGTAGCCTCAAAATATGAAGCCAACTTACGGTACATATAACATTCGGCATATAACCAACAGGTTTTATAAAATGTGCACTGATCTGTGGGTAAGTTCAGGATAAAGTTATTCCAAATATCTTTATCGGATTCTAGAATAAAAAGAAATATTAATATGTTGTGTATTGATGTTTTAAAAGAAGTGAAAGTCGATTATTATACCCTACACCCTGCAAGACTAGTACGAACGTTTTGGGCCAACCCTCGTAGAGTTTAATTTTATAATTTGTGTTGTTTTTATGATATTCACATTTATATGAGGTTTTTGCCGCTTGAGTTTTTTTTCGGAAGGACTTTCGGAAATTTAGAACCGACCCTCGTAAATTTGAAACGTCTTTTTCTGGTAATATTATTCTAAATATTTGATCAATCTTAAATATTGGATCAATCAATACTAAATTTTTAGGTAATACCTAATTCCGGAAGCGGGTCTGATCGGACATCTTTTTAAAATTTGATATGGCGATTTGGACTAATGCAGAATTTGTTTGGGTCAAATTTCGGAGGTGTATTGACAGTTATCTTGGTGGTTGGCTTATTTTCACTAATGGATCAAAAACATACGAAGGTATTGATGGAAGTACCCGCTCTGGATTGTGATTTGAGAATGGTCAAACTGGAGAGTTTAGGAAATTCCGATTTATAATTTTTGTAATCTATGATTTCAGATGCTGATAGTCAGGCAGATCTCAAGGCTTTGCAAAAACATTTAATTAGGTCATTTCTTATGCGACAGTCGAAATTAAGAAGCCCCATATCAGACTATGGTATTAGGTCGTGCTAGATATCCGACCATTGCGATGTTCTTGGCAATGAAACTGCAGATAAACTTGCCACCTTTAGCTTTCTTCTTTAGGGTTATTGTAAGTAGGTCTGACTGCAGGGTGGCAAGGACCTAAAGATTTCCTTCCTAACCTAAAATTTGCTTGTTTTGCGAGCGAAAAAATCCTATTCCGTGACTAAATTTGCATGGGAGTGATTCCAAAAGTGGCTCCTTATGAGAGCTTTTTTCATTTAGTCAAATATCTTCTCAAAATTTGGACTAATACAGAATTTATTTGTGCGAAATACAATTTTTCATTCGGAAGTCCAATAGGAAATTATGGACCGATGTTTTATCAGTTTAAAATTACGTTCCGTTAAGACGTTTTTATTGAAACTTCTCGAAATATTTGGCTGATCATCACTAATTGCAATATAGTTCATCCAATAAAAAAAAAAATTAACTTGTAACGCGATATCTCGAAAATTGCTACCTGTACAGAATTTGTAAACACATTTGCACAGGAGTGATTTCAGAAGTAGTTCTGTATGAAAGCTTTGTCAATTTAATAAACGATCTTCTCAAAAATATGGATTTGGATTAATACAGAATTTATTTATATAGTTAGTAGCGCTACCTCACGATCTTACATGAATACAAAGCCACATTGCCAGCTGGACGGACGGAAATTGTGTAATCAGAAAATAATACTAAATCGCTTATTAAATTTCAGAGTTACAGAGTTTCAAACTTCCGCCTTGTAGGTGTAGAGTATACAAGTCTTACCATTTCCCGTGAATAATTCTAATTTTGCATTATTCTCCAATTGATGCTTTAATTGTCTGATGAGATCTATAACCACAGTCAATTCTTCTTGAGAGTTTGATAATTTCTGTTGAGTTTTAATTTCTTCCAAAGATTTCAATATAGTATTCAAGGTATTCGGTAAACGCTGGCGAAATGTGTAGTAAGCGAAACTTTGTTTATATTGACCTTTTAAAGGGACATTTTTGGGAGTGCTGCTGTCAATAATACCGTGCTCATTATCAAAATCATTTAAATTCTGCAACAATAATTCAAAGTTTCATGTGGTGTTTTCAGAACCGACAACATCAAGGACGTCAGATAGAAATTTGTTTTATAAAAGTAACAAGAAGAAGATTTTTATTTAAAAAAGCGATTTACATCATCTTTTGTATAAACTTACCATAATAATAAATTTCTTTTTCAAAATAATCAAATAAAATTGAATTAAAGTTGTTTCAACTCGTTCACAATTTGCAATAAAATGAGATTTCTTTTCAAAATTTTTAATATTTTTTTTATTAATTTATTTCACAGGTAATAAATTAGAATTTGTTGTAGTTTTTTTTGTCATTAAATACGTTTGGCAATGATGACGATAATAATATTTTTGTTTCAAAATCTATAAGAAAATTATAGAAAGAAAAAAGAAACAAAAACAAAAAGAAATTCTATAACGATTTGCACCAATAAATGCAGATGTCAGTAACACATGCAACAAAATTTGACAATATGAAAACAATAACAATAACAACAGTTTTAAATAGCAGAGCATAAGTGTAAGACATGGAAAGAGGGAGAGAGTGAGTGAATGAGAGCGAGAGTTCTTAAATAGTAAATGTCAGAGGCATAAGAAATGCATTTACATTTCTACATGTGTGTAGGTGAGTTTATGCAGCTGTTAATGCATTAGAATAAATTTTATTGATTTTTATCAGGTTCTTTTTCTTCTTTCGTTTATATATATGTTTTTTTCTTGTTTTGTTTATATTATTATCTGTTTTGTTTTTGTTCTTGTTTACAAAAACCATAAACGTTTAAAGTAAAAATAATTTACATGCAATTTTGGTGTTACAGGGCGTATACGTGCGCTAAATATTCATCATACAACACAGATGATCACAACAAAATTATCAACAAAGCACAGTGGTTTAAAAACGATTTTTTTGAAATATTTCTGTAACTTTGTTCCCCTAGAAATGTCTTAACAAATTTTCACATGATTGGAACAAATAAAGAGTGAGAACGAAATAATCTAAACATACATATATGTTAATAAAAACGAAAACAGTTTTAATTTTTATTATCATCCGTAAAATTTTCAATTCCAAATTGAAAGTGAAATTGCCCTAAAATTAAGTTTTACTTTTTTACTATTTCAAAATTGATCAAAATCGGTTCAGTAGAAAAAAGTCATAGCCAAAAATATATATAATTTTATGTCTCATAAGGTTTCTTTGTTATATTTACGAAAAACCTTTATGAATTGTCTACGTGTTTGAGTGTATATGTGAGTGTTTGTGTATATAAAGTGTTTGTACGAAACATAACGTATTCACTTCATTCGGTACAGCGGAATAAACCACTCATACTTGTAAAAGTACTTTCTGTCACTTTACTCGGTACTTTTCGTTCCAAATAGTCCGAACACTGAGCTAACGGAGCTGCTTTCCTACCGGATATCTTGGGAGCTCTTTTTATAATGTTTTCTATTTTTTTGACTTTAGAAACAACATGTGGACCATTCGTTCAACCAGGCTTTCTTGCCAAAATTTTTTGTAGATGCTCGAGGGAATATTTAAGAAATGTTTAGGATGCAAAAGAATTCAAAATGTCCCAAAAAGTTCTTTGAATGGCAAGCGATATACAGATGCCAATCATTAGTTACAATGAGCTCTATAAATACCGAAATTTACAACGGGGAATGTTTATAGAAAAAACTGCATCCATTTATACAACTTTATAACGTGTCCATTTATATATATATATATATATATATATATATATATATATATATATATATATATATATATATGTATATATATATATATATATATATATATATATATATATATATATATATATATATTATATATATATATATATATATATATATATATATATATATATATATATATATATATATATATATATATATATATATATATATATATTTTTTTTATTTCGTAATGCTCTTTTTAAATTTTTTCATTGTTCAATTTTTCTATTAATTTTTTAATTGCTTTCTTGTTATGATTCCGTTTATTTTGAAAATTAACATCGTTATTTTTCATTTCAAATTACTTATTTACATTACACACTTTAAGCTTTTTTAAAGCTTTTCACAAACTTTCACAAATATTTACAGATTTTTTTACAACAAAACTACATGTGAATAATAGAAGATATATATTTGCGGAATATTGTTTATATTTGTCTCTTACCAGTGCTCAAGGTTGCCTCTATAATTATTTTTGCTTTAAATATTTTCTTTTGTACAGCAACAACAGCTGTTTTATTTTCCGACGACCTTGTGGTAAAAACTCACCTCAATTGGGGAGAAGTAAAAACGCTGAAATGAAAATGCGTTTTCTGGAATTTTTTTCAGAAAGGAAAATTTTTATTAAGGGGATCCAAAGTGATAGAAAACAAAACAAGTAAGTGTGTTAAGTAAATACGTTATGTTTCGTACATACACTCATAAATACAAAATACAATATATAAAAAATGGAACACTTAATGGCTGATAAAATTAGTTATATTTTTATCTGTAATTTTTTTCTACCGATTTTGATAATTTTTGAAATGGCAATGAAGTACATAAAGCTTAATAATGAAGTACATAAATTGGCATTAATAAATTGGCAAAATTACATTTCTAATTTTAGCGGTTGCCTCAGATATCGGTCTATATCTTTTTATATCCCGAACAAATTTTGATGGTTTCAAATAGGAATCTCAGGACTATAAAAAATACTTAGTTCAAATTTCATTGAGCTCTGTCAATTATTGTGGTTGTGAGCTTGACAAAAACAGACAAACGGACAGACAGAGCTAAATCGACTAAGATTTTGCTTTGATGCAAGAATATATCAACATTATGAGATCTAAGATGATTCTTTCATAGCGTATGGAACGAAAAAGTTCATATACTCTCTTCACCATATGTGTTGGTGGAGGGTTTAACGAGTAAAAATGCTTCTTTTGGTCAAGCCCGAATATGCAATGCCCCACACCACATTGATGAATTTTAATGGTAACTACGAAAATATTATGAACGCCATCGCTTTTATAAATTGAGGACATTATTATGATATCACATGATTGAGGAGTGAGATTTGTTTTTTGTGATTATTTTTATCAAGTTTTCTTTGTAAAACATGTCATTAATTATGTTTAATATCGAACGAGTGAATATTTTGTAAATCTGATTAAACAGAGTGACCAGAAAAAGTGTGTACAAAAATTATTAAATATTTTCAAGAATAAGTTTTCTTGATCCTACAAAAACTTGGCACAGCATTCAATGGTCTGTCGTCGAACTGTTTCCAATATTATTAAACAGTACTGGGAAAACTTGTCCGTCGATAGAAAACCTTATTCAGACAGAAGGAATGATTAACATGATCTTTCTAAAGCCAAACAAATAGAAATCATTTTTAAAAGAGGAAAGCAGTCTGTCTATTTCGTACTAAAAGTTAAAGCTTTAGCAGGATCAAGTGCATACAAACAATTCCTGACAGGAACCCTGCTAAAACTTTAGAGCTCAAAACCGAGCACGAAAATTTAAGTCAAGTATTCTAAAAAAAATATTTTTGCTGCATAACTTCCTGGTCAAAAATTTTATGTTGCTGATGCTCGAGGAAAAGTTTAAGACCCAAAATTTCCCAAAAAGTTTTTAGTAATGGCAAGTAAATCAATTGTTACAACGGACTTTATAATTTTTACAAAAAAGGATGCTTCTGTTCACATAAAAGTTCATAATGTGTCCACTTTTTTCCTTAACTTGGCGTCCTGTCTCTAAGGTAAAATTTTGAATGGTTCAGGAACAATAACGTAGTATTTGTATCAAGAGAGTTAAATACTCCAAACTGACCAGAGATAAGACTAATTGAAATTCACAAAATAATGTCCAAAAGTGTGGTAGATTTTAAACAGAGATTGCCAACTGCCATCCAAACCATAACACTACCACCGCCAAAATAACGTTTTGACATCCAAACATCGTTTGATCTCAAATTGTGCCAATTACATGAGTATGAGTCAGGACTAAACAAAATTCTAACTTGTTAAAATAATTAACATTAAATTTGTTTGGCAAAAAATATTTATTAAATAAATGAGCATTTTCCGTTAAATTTAAAAAAATTATATTACAATTTTTTAATTTATTAACAAAAAAAGATAACAAAAGAAGTTCATTATTTATCATAATAATTAATATTATTAATTAGAATAAAACCTAGTCGTCTTTAAAAACTTTAACAATTTACACTCAATTAGATTTTGTTTCATTGCAACTACAGGATATTTTATCCATAAATTGAATAACACCATATTCTCCCGTACACATCCATTGGGGATCCATACGGGTCAATTCTTCGGCTTTACCTTGTGATAGACCACATATTAAATCAGCTTTAACTGTGCGAAAAGAACATATATTGGTTGGTAGGAAGCCTCTAAGACAAGTAAGGAAATCATCAGTGGGATCCCAATTCATATCACCCAGAAGTTTGCGATAATTTAAATCACCTTTGAAAATAACCAAATGGGCTTCAGCAAGGTATTTATACAAATCTGGATCCATTTCACGCATTCTAAAAATTTTTATTGTTTTAGTATTTAAACTGATTCCTGTGTAATTTGAAAAATACTTACTTATAAAATTCATAAGGAGATACCCAGAAATAGTTAATGGGACTTAATACAAATTTACCCTCCTCAAAATATTGTTTCCATTTCGTAGCTAATTCCTTTATATAGCCAGAATCATGTTTACTTAAATAATCTAAAGTCCAGGGTATATCAGTAGGTACAACATCTGAAACATACCAGGGTATGGCTTTAACACTAAAACGCACTTTTGTAGCCAATTGTTTTTCTAATATATAATCAGCCAAAACCAAATCCGTATACAATTCGAAACCAGCATTATCGTTAACAAATTCAACTATTACAGGTTTTGAGCGATCGGCCGACTCTAAACATTGCCAAATTTGTTTAATATTGTCAACTAATATATTACTATTGAAAGATTCCAATTGTTCAAATATATTATCGGAAGGTTTAAATTCTTTGGGTATAATTAGAGATAAATCACATTTATTGCCCCATAAATTAAGCTACAAAAAAATTGAATAATTAGTAGAAATATGTCTGGAAATGTTTTTCACTTTACCTTAACTAAATTTCCAAAGGTTGTTAGATCATTTTCTGCATGTTTTACCACTTTAGCTACACCAACAACACCCTCAATTTTGAGTCCATTTTGTTTTTGTTTGGCAAAATAATCAAAAGTTTTGAGATTTTTTGTGCTTTCAAAAAATGATGATACTTTACGATACATATAACATTCGGCATATAACCAACAGGAACGAAAAAATGAACAAGCATCTGAAGGTAATTTGGATATAAAATCATTCCACAAGTCTTTGTCTGGCTCTGGAAAGAAAATAATGAAAAAAATTAATAATTATTAATATAATTTATTATTTGTATTCACCTTCACCAGTAAATTTTTCAAATTTTTTATCAGTTTGTAATTGATATTTTAATTTGGAAATCTGACCCACAACTGATTTAATTTCTTCACGAGTTTCCTGTAGTGTAGAAAGAAAAACTTTTAAATTTTATTATTTTAATACAATAAACTTAAATAAACATAAATATTTTAACTGATTTTGTTATTATAAGATCTAGAAATAAGTATTTTTATTAATTTTGGTTCAAGTTGTTGTTAAACTCCAGGACAAGAAATTTTGCAACGCTCAATCCTTAAGATCCATAGATCTTCAGGACTGGGTGAGGTAGGATTAGGCTGTCAGTTGAATAAATGTCGTGTATCATAAAGTCTTTGGCCATATGCAAGACATAGGTTTAGGGCGGTAGGTCGATTCGAGACCAGAAGGCATTGAGCCAGTTGAGCCAGCACTACTTTTGTTGACCACGCAAAATCTGTCTACAATGGGCGTTAGACAGCCGCAAACTGTCGTATGAATGTCGTGCCCATTGCAAAAGCGGTTTACAGGAGTAGGTCTGGCACAACTAAGATCGGGATATTGACCGTGCCGTCCTCAACCTTTGTCCTGCATATGGCCAAGGGTAACATATTACACGAAATTTATTCAACCTTTAGTTCAATCCTACCTCTCTTAGTACTTAAATTCTATGAACTCATCCAATAGAGGTTGTCCGATTTTTTGGTCTGGTATTGAACCAAAACATGAGCCAACATAGGTAGCACACACATTACTTTGCAGCTGTTACAACAACTACATTGAACTAAATCATTGATATATAAATGATTTGATCACCATGCGGTACTCATACTACAGTAAAATATGATTTAATTATATATACAATATTTTTTTTATTATTATAATCTAATCAATGAAATTTATAGGTCATATAATTGACCATATTCATAATAAATAAAAAACAAGTGAAAAGTTATAGTAAAGTTAAGCCCGACTATTTAACACCATACACCACATTGATGGTTACAAATTATAGCGACCAAAAATTAATGAACGACCCTCGTATAAATCAATTTTTTAGTTAATGTTTAAAGTGCAGTATTTTATTGATGCTAAGATTGATGTGGGATTTGAGCGCTTGAAAAAGATTTTTCTTAAGGGATTATACGGGAGGTAGAGGAAATTATGAACTGACACTGGTAAAATGTAGTACACTCGTAAGAGAGGTAGGATTGTGAGATTTAAAGATGGTTTGTATAGGACCTAAGAGAGATAATTTGGCATATAAATTTTGAATATTATTTTTTTAAAAAATCGCTTTATAATTACGACTTTTATGATCTTAAAATCTCTAGGTTAAATAATAGAGAATTATCACCATATTCAATAGGCATCGCCTTGGGCCAAAATAATGTTATGTGCCAAGTTTTATAAAAATTTATTGCGACCTGCATTTTGTTCGCAGACGGACAGACATTAATATCGACTCAGAAAATGATTCTGAGTCGAGGAGTAAACTTGAAAGTGATGACAGCAAAAAATGATTTGTCCGTTGCAAACTTATGCACAAACGCATAATATCCCAACTAAGGGGAAACAGTGGTGTAGGGTTTATTAAAAAAAATAAAATTAAATTATTGTTGATCAAGCCAGACTAGTGAGCAACCATATTAAAATGTTATTGTATTGGAGTGATGTGGCAAATGAAAATTGTAATTGAATATAGAATTAAAATATTATTAAATGTAAAATTACTCTAAATAAAAATTGAAAATTTGAGTCAAATTTTATTAGTTAAAAAGACTTGTTTAGGGGAACCGTGACAAAAACTATATAAGGGCATAGTTCCTTGTGTATTGTTGGAAACTGAATTATTTCCGTTATACTTTAGCTTTCTATGGAAAGGGGTTTATAGTGGGTATACTTAGTTTACCTTTCAATAATAACACCAATAAGGAACTATTTTCAACTCCTACATTCATATAGGTGTTACTGAATCGATTGTTGTATAGAAATCGACACTATCGTTTTATAGGACAGATATACTGCTATTAATGTACGATATACAAAAAGTAATGTCTTACCTCTCCATTACCAAGTGCAGCAATTTCATCTTTGTCTCTGTTTAATTGATCAATGATTTCAGTTAAAATTACTGGTAAACGTTCTCGTAGAGTGTGATAGGCAAAACTCCTAAAATAATACAATTCTTTTTATAATTTCAAATTAACAACTGAAATATTGCACTGACCTTTTATAGCGTCCCGATAATGCAATGTGTCGTGGTGTTGTGGAATCAATAATATCATATTTTGAATCAAATTCTGCTGCCGTTATTTTCGTGTTCATAGTGTTTAAGTCTTCTTCAGCTTCTTCTAACTTTAGCTTTTTGCCAAACTCTTAATAGTTAAGTTTCTTATACTAGAAATTTATTAAAAACTAAAACTCTTAAGGAATTTTATTTACTCAATCTAAAAAATCTATTTATAAATGTCATGTTGCTGTTAGAGAAGTGGCAATTTCGATAAATAAACATATGATGTTCTATAAAATTTGAGAGAAAGAAAAACAAAACAACAATGGAGTGTAATAAATTAGCAGTGCTGAAATGAAATTTTATGATTTTAAAACTTGTTTACATAATAAATATTTTGTATCCATATTATTACATTCCAGAAAAGTGAATCTGCTTATCGAAACTGTAAATTCATACGTAAAAGGAATTATACACATGATCTTCCTAAAGCCAATAAATAGAAAGCATTTTTAAAGAGCTCCCTAAACATATACGACAGGAAAGTTATATCTAATGCAGGTTTAAAAACCTAAAAGGCTCAAAAAGTTCTTTGATATAAATGCCGCTTAAAATTAAAAGGCCAAAAATAGAGTGCGGAAAGTTTTCCAAAAAAAAATATTCTTGAGGCATAATGGATACAGGAATTAAAAATCTTAAAGAATCCAATCACTTGTTGCTTTAGGCTCGATTTTTTTGGCCTGACTTGACATCCTGTCACTATGGTAAACAAGCCCCTTAGTGGTACAAAAAACAAAAATGTGGTATTTGTATCACATTATTCCATATAACTTATTCTTAAAGGTCCTCCTAAAGTATATTAGTCCAACCAGCTGCTTTAAGCACCATAGCTGAATAGCTAATATTCAAAATCATTCCAGAGACTTGCTGTGACCAGGAATCCAAATCAAACTAATCATTGTATGTCTCGCTAGCCGGTCCAAAGATATTTGGCATCTATCGTTAATATCTGTGTTACATAAACATCCATTAAAGATCTGATGGCTTGTATACTGTCAGTAAAAGTCCGAATTATACCTGAGCCCATTGGCCACCTTCTTAATGCACAAAATTCGACAGTCATTTTCACTAGCATAATTAACTTATATAAAAATCCTTAAAATCGGTTCAGATATAAGAAATTATGGAACGTAAAATTATGTAAAATTTCATCACAATCTGATCAGCTATTCGCAAGTAAAAGATTTACTTTGATTTCCTTTTTTATTTAAAACTCTGTGCTGTAAGGTATATTAAAATTAATGAAATTCATGTTTATGTTTCCTAGTTTACAGGGATTAGACTATTCGATATCGTGGCAACTCTTTTCTCTCTTCTCTCTGAATTCTCAATTGTCATTTTGTTTACTTTTTTGCCGGGGTATGGCATCATTGTATTTGATTGATAAATTTCTTTGGATACAGTTGTTTGAAGAAAAGTTTTACGGGAGATATACAAGAAAAAAAGGTAAAAAGAAGGAATTTTACATAAATTTTGCACACAAGAAATTTATTGTTAATATGACAGAAAATAAATATTATTATTTATAAAAAAGTGTAACGGATTTATTAATTAATGAAAAGTGTATAACTGTGGAAAAAAGTGGGTGTATAACACATCAAAACACAAACAACAACAAAAACCCATAATAAAATTCCTTTGTATTGACTTTTTGCAAAAAAAAAAAGAAGAAAAAAATTTGAACTTGAGAAATTAAAAGATAAAAAGAGTTTTTTGTTAAATTGAATTTGAATAAGAATAAGAAATTGAAAAGAACTTCCAGAACTTTATCTTGATTATTGTGCTATGTTGACTGAAGGTATTTTTATTAATATTTTTATATATATAATATGTTGTGAGAACGAATTACTGAACCGATGTAATATTTCATGACATTTACAGTAAATATCGATTTTTTTCTATTTGGTAAAACCTTGAGGTTTGAATGGGAATTTCTTCATTTTTGTTAAATAAAGTGATTTTTGGAGAAAATCCAATCAGAAAACTTTATATCCTTTGTTTTGCTGTAGAAAAAACCATAGATAGTTGAAGGGGTTTTTTCTGAAGAATTTTTCATAAATATTATATAATTAAATTAATATAATATAAAAACTGGGTTTTCCAAGAATTTGTATAGATTTACATATTAAACTTAGGAGAGTAGTGTAAAAACTATTGCATACTTTTAGGCTGATTAAACAATATGGGGGGAAAAACAATTGTTTGAATATTTTTCTATTGCTTATCACTTAGCATAGGAATCATCTTTGTCCATACCAAGTATTGACGGTTAAAGCTTTGAGAGCCTTATTTCTAAAAGCGATTTATGCAATTTGTACGTTATTGATGTTGGAAAATCTTCACTGTTGTTAGAGATTCTTCTCTGAAATAAAATGTCAATACATAATTATTAAAGTCTAATTACTTTATGCCATAAGATTGAGTTAGAAGCTGGAGGAATTGCGCCACCTAAGTCGGTATTAACCATAGGTCAATGAGACTCAAGTTTGTAAGCCTAATAAATGCGAGAGTATTGCCTTTTAACTGAGCGAGTATCCATCTAGTATGTGGGTTATTGTCTGACAGTGAACATACTGGTTTACTCATGCAAATGATCAATATTTTTATCTTGACACAACCAGTTGCAATTCTCACATTGTTTGGTTTTCACTTTTTGGTTGATGTGGTTGGTAGGTGAAGAGGTTGTCGAATACTATCCTTCTTTTGTCTAAATGTTAAAGAGTATTGCTGTTGCCTTCGCTAAGGAAAATTTCAGGTAACATGTAGTGATTTGGATTCCGCTGAGATAACAATTTAGAAGAACGTATTGGTCATCAATTCTATACCCTGCAGTTGTGTTGGCTATGGCAATTTGGTAATCTCACATTGTAAATCTGTGAATGTAATTCTGCTTTGAAACATTTTTTTTAAATCATGATATATTTATGTCCTGCATTACCACAAGTGGTAAATATCTTGCAGAAACCATAATCTGAATTAGAATGACCCTTAGAATATTAGCGTTTAAGTGAGATTTAGGAATGTAAAATCCTTTTATTGGATGATAATGAATTTTATCTGTGGGATATGATAGACCGATCATCTTTTAATTTCGAACATTGATTTCTTCCTATATTTATCTTAAATCACATTCCGATGGAATATTTTTAAAATAATCAACTGACTATAAGGAACATTTCATGTATATATCTGTAAAATTATGATTTGCATTAAGTGTACAAGTTTTACATGGACAGCTTTCTGAAGGGCAAAAATCGTTATATTGACTTTGAAAGTCGATATAAAGATTTGAAAAGTTTTTCTGCCCCTTACAATTATCTGCACTAAAACATAATATTTCAAACACCTACGGTAGTGTTGGATATAAAAATGTTGTAGTAAAAATTGTTATTTTAAGTACCATCGGTGCAGTATTATTAATTATAATTTTAATAATTATTATTTTTTGTAGTGAAGTCATCACCTTAAAATCTATTTTATTATTTTATACATTTATATTTATAGTAATGATGAAACATTTTTTATTTTTAGTGAGTAAATAAAAGCAACGATAAGAAAATTTAGAATAGAGCTACGTTTGAATTTCGTATATAGCTTACGTTTTTTGCAGAATAATAATAAAATATACGGTAATAAAAATTAAATGGGAATTAACAAATTTCATTTCTAATAGAAATTACTAATGTTCTCTAAAATCTTAACTACTCATTTTAATTATTTTTTGGAATTAAATGCTAAAGGGTGTTTTTTATAGAGTTATAAATGAATATAAATTTGTTTTCCACATTGAAAATGTTATTAAAAACCAAACCACCACAAAGATACAATTATTTTTTATTTTATTGAAATTATTATTAAAATTTTGAACCATTTTCGGAAATCCTTCCAGTAACGTTTTTATAGTGCTTTCTGTCACTGCTCGAACAGGAGAATTTGACTCTCTTGGTATAAATATAGCATTATTGTTCTAAAGGCACTAAAGAGCCTATTTACCATAATGGCGAAATGCCAAGTCAGACCAAAAGTAAGCGGACACATTATACATTTTTATGAATGGAAGCAGCGTTCCTGAGAGGAATTTTTTGAGCGTTCTATGTTTTTAAACCTGCATTAGTTTTAACTTTTCGTACCAAATAGGTACTGAGCTAACCGGGCTGCTTTATTACCGGATGTATTCGGAGCTCTTTTTAAAATACTTTTCTTGGCTTTAGAAACATCAAGTAGACAATTGAAGACTAGATTAGTCGTTTAAAAGTGATATTCACCAAAAATTGATTAACGGCCTTATAGTACATTATTGTTTATAGTACATTATTGTAGCACTAAGATTTATGTTTAATGCATGCTTTTAAAAATAAATCTTTCTGAGGGGTTATATGGGGGCTACAAGAAATTATGAAACGACCCCCGTATAATCTTCCACATTGATTTTTGCTTATATTTATCTTAATTAGGCCAATTATTATTACAATACCAGCGTAAATGAGAGATTTTTGCTCTTAAAAGTGATATTTGGTAGGGGTTTTGTATGGAACCAATAAAAAAATTTAACCGACCCTCTCATAATTGGGTACATGATTTTTGAATTTCTTTTAAATCTCTTTGTATTTATGACTTTTATGACCTTAAAACCCCATTCCGGGAAGAAGAGTTGCATGGGAGGTACCTTAAATATTGGACCGAACATGGGCAATTTAAATAGGCTTTGTTCTTAGGCCCAAATATTAATACGTATCAAATTTCATTGAGATATTTTTAAAATTGCGTTCTGTAGACTGCTCAAAACTTTTACATAGAGAGCTAGCCGGACAGACAGACAGATGGCTGGACTTTGTTACATCGAATCGGAAAGTGATTCTAAGTCGAACGGTATACTTAACTGGTTGATGGAACACCATTTGTTCTGCGTGTTACAAACATACCCCAACCACACGTGGTGGTGTAGGGTATAATAAACCTCGTATTTTATTATATTAAGATTTTAGTATTTCACTTGTTGACATTTTTCTTTAATTATATTTCATTTAATTATGACATATTTATTTGTATGGTTATTCATCAGTATAGGAAAATGCATTACTTTGCGTTATTAAATTATTTTCTCTTTGTAAGTTTATAGAATTTGATGCAATAAAATACATTAAGACTTCAATTATTGCTAATAATATTAAATATCTATTATCTAAGTTAGACATTGTTAGTGATAGCAAAAATTAAATAACTGATTTATGCCTTATTATTGTGGTATTAAGATGTGTGCAGGATTTATGCGTTTTAAATGGATTTCTTCTGGTAGGAAATGAATGGGTGTTAAGAGATATTATGGAACGATTTTCATATAATTTGATACATCATATTATAATATTATAAGACTATACCACCATATGTAGTTGGTTGAGGTAATTAAGTGTAATTATTCTGACCGGTGGACGAAGTTATGATCAGTCATTTAATTCATTTCAATGATGTTTAAAACTTATAGAGGACATAAAATAAAGGATAAATCTTAATATCAATGGTATTGCAAAGAAGCAAACTGTAAGAGGTTTGTTTCATAATTTCTCGTTTATATCATTTATAGCTCACAATTTTTCTAAACGGTGTTACATATTTGGTTGAAACTACAATTATAGAGATTTCCACACTTTTTATATCCTAAAACATCTTATGGCGGGCAGATAAATTGTAGTATAATAAGTTGAGTTTACCGTTCGACTCAGAATTACTCTGAGTAAATTTAACGCACGCAATCAAAGTAAAGGTCGTTTTTAAAATATCTTAATGAAATTTGTCATGTGTTGTAATCTTAAAACGAATTCTATTGAATTTAAATATGATCGGTATATAATTTCATATAGTCTCTTTACAAAAGTCCTCCCGGAATGGGATGGAAGAATTTTTCGCACCTACCATTCATAATCCATAATATGATGTATGATGGTATTATATAGTCGATCTTGACCGACTATAAATTTCATATTTCTTTTATATTTGACTCATTGTAGTTTTCTATGTTATCTCTTTTTTCTTTTTTAATGATTTTCAAAAATTCTGCAGATGTGTCTCCCTTGAAAAGTCCTTAAGCCATAAACCAATCCCATTTATTAAATATAAAAAAGATTAATTGGACTGTTATCCCATTTTTATTTGGAAATCAACAAAATCTATTTCTAAAGAAATCTAAAGGACTCCAGTAAACATCATCATTATCATCATCATTATAATTATTAATATCTAATCCTACAACATGGCAATGTCTAAAGTTATAAGGGTGTTGGAGAAATCCATTGCTCCTTCTCCCCATAGTGTTCTTATGGAGCATCGTAATAAAAGTGATAGTATACTCTTTGAATCGCATGCAGTGGCTTTATTGTCGCAACAGGAAACCGATATAATACGTAAACAATATACAAAAGTATGTGATGCCTATGGCTGTTTGGGAGTTTTACAATTGAATGCTGGTGAAAGTACGGTATTATTCCTTGTGCTGGTCACGGGATGTGTATCAATGGGCAAGATAGGTGACGTTGAAATATTTCGTATACAACAAACACAATTTGTATCATTACAAAATGCAGCACCAAATGAAGATAAAATTTCGGAAGTACGAAAATTGCTCAATTCGGGAACATTTTATTTTGCCCACACCAATCAGTCATCTACCACGGTGAATAAGTTTGATATAACATTATGTGCCCAAAGACGTCAACAGACATCAGAAACAGATAATCGTTTCTTTTGGAATCGTATGATGCATATACATATGTTAAGATTTGGTATTGATTGTCAAGCTTGGCTTTTAAAGGCCATGTGCGGTTCAGTGGAAGTGCGGACTGTGTATATAGGAGCAAAACAAGCTAGAGCTGCCATTATCTCGAGGCTGTCATGTGAAAGAGCTGGTACTCGTTTTAATGTCAGAGGTAAGTTTTATATTTGAGATGGAAAAGAAGTAATTTATTAACAAAATAAATATATCCTAAAGGTACCAATGATGACGGTCATGTAGCAAATTTTGTAGAAACTGAGCAGGTGATACATGTTGATAATGATGTTACCAGTTATGTGCAAACTAGAGGCTCTGTGCCACTATTTTGGGAACAGCCAGGTGTTCAAGTGGGTTCGCACAAAGTTAAACTTTCCAGAGGTTTTGAAACTTCTGCTGCTGCATTTGATCGTCATATGTCAATGATGAAAGAACGATATGGTTATCAAACAATAATAAATCTCTTGGGTACCTCTCTGGTTGGCAGTAAAGAAGGCGAAGCCATGCTTAGCAATGAATTTCAAAGGCATCATGGTATGTCGGCCCATAAAGATGTTCCCCATATAATTTTCGACTATCATCAGGAGTGTCGTGGTGGTAATTTTGCTGCTCTATCTAAACTTAAAGAACGTATTACTGCGTGTGGCATTAACTATGGCATATTTCATGCTTCTAATGGTCAAGTATTGCGACAACAGTTTGGTGTTATACGCACCAATTGTTTGGATTGTTTAGATCGTACCAATTGTGTGCAGACATATTTGGGTTTGGATACGTTGGCCGTACAAATAGAAGCTTTAGGTTTGGGGGAAAAGAAACAAAATTATTCTAGATTTGAAGAGATATTTAAACAAATGTGGATTAATAATGGTAATGAAGTTAGTAAGATTTATGCTGGCACTGGAGCCATACAAGGTGGTTCGAAACTAATGGATGGTGCAAGATCAGCGGCAAGAACTATACAAAATAATTTGTTAGATAATTCCAAACAGGTGAGTAAAAGTTTACTATAGATTTATAGGACTATTACAAAACATGTTTATGCTTTTTTGAATCTCTAGGAAGCTATTGACATATTATTGGTAGGCTCTACCCTAAACTCTGAACTTGCTGATAGAGCACGTATTTTACTACCATCTAATATGTTGCATGCTCCCACTACAGTTTTACGTGAAATGTGTAAACGTTATATGGAATATGTAGCACCATCTACAGCTCGTATTGCTGTGGGAACTTACAACGTTAATGGTGGCAAACATTTTCGCAGTATTGTCTTTAAAGATACTCTTGCTGATTGGCTTTTGGACTGTCATGCTCTGGCACGTTCTAAAGCTTTAGTAAATGTCACTAATCCATCGGAGAATGCAGGCAAACCTGTGGATATATATGCCATAGGTTTTCAGGAAATTGTTGACTTAAATGCTTCAAATATAATGGCGGCCAGCACAGATAATGCAAAGTTGTGGGCAGAGGAATTGCAAAAAACTATATCACGTGACAACGATTACGTTTTGTTAACTTATCAACAGCTTGTAGGCGTTTGTCTATACATTTATATACGTCCAGAACATGCACCGTTTATTAAGGATGTGGCCATAGATTGTGTTAAAACTGGATTGGGGGGAGCAACAGGTAATAAGGGAGCCTGTGCTATACGATTTGTATTTCATGGTACCTCAATGTGTTTTGTTTGTGCACATTTTGCAGCAGGTCAATCACAGGTGAGTTTAACTATTTTACTAGACGCCATTTTTATTTTAATGATTCCATTATTTTAAAGGTGGCCGAGCGTAATGCTGATTATGCAGAAATTACGCGGAAATTAGCTTTTCCCATGGGCCGCACATTAAAATCGCATGATTGGGTATTTTGGTGTGGAGATTTTAATTATCGTATTGACATGGATAAAGATGAACTTAAAGAGGCCATACGCAATGGTGATTTGGCTTCAGCTTTAGAAAATGATCAATTGCGCAAAGAGCAAGAGGCGGGAAATGTTTTCTCAGATTTTCTGGAAGGTGAAATAACATTCGATCCTACTTACAAGTACGATGTATTTACTGATGAATACGACACCTCGGAGAAACAAAGAGCACCAGCATGGACAGATCGTGTGTTGTGGCGTAGACGCAAAGCTTTGGCAGAATCTGATTATGCTAATAATGATTGGAATCCTGGAAAATTAATACACTATGGACGTTCAGAACTTAAACAAAGTGATCACCGTCCTGTAATTGCTATAATTGATACGGAAATAATGGAAATTGATCAAAAACGACGACGAACTGTTTTCGAACAAGTTATCAGAGATTTGGGACCACCAGATTCTACTATAGTAGTACATGTAAAAGAACCTTCAACCGATGAGGATGGTCCTACTATATACGATGAGAATGTAATGTCAACTTTGATACAAGAACTATCCAAAATGGGTGAAGTGACTTTGGTGCGATATGTGGAAGATACCATGTGGGTTACTTTCAGAGATGGTGAAGCAGCTCTTAATGCAGTGGCAAAGGGCCATCTTAATATTTGTGGCTTAGAATTGCATTTTGAATTAAAATCGCCCAATTGGAATCAATATGTTGATAATGAAATCGAATTGTGTACCACTAACACTATAGCACTTTGTGCAAATCCTCAAGAACAGGCACAGTTATTAAACGCCACACCTGAAATACCGCAAAGACCAAAGCAGCCACCTACAAGACCTGCACCTGCTAGACCGCCCATACCAATGTCACCTAAGAATTCACCCAGGCATTTGCCGCATGCTGGAGTTATCAGTGTGGTGCCAGAAATGTTACAAAAACCGGCCAAGCCACCTATGCCACCACAGCCACAGCAACCTCCACAATTGCCACCACCACTTAGGCCAGTACCGGTGGGATCCGGTTCAGATACAGCCAATTCTTCGAAATCTCAATCGCCAACTGAACAAACTTCTCCCTTACACACATCATCGGGTAAAGTATCACCCGCTGGCTCGGGCTCCCAGGCAGGTTCATTACCGCCCACACCACCACGTCATACTCAAAGCAAAAATGCCACCCCAGCATCAACACCATCGCGTCAATCGAAACAATCGTCGGTCGATGTGCAAGATACCTCAACGTACAACGAGAGCAACATTTATGAAGAAATTCAAGATGACATACCTGCACCACGCCATCCACCACCCGCATTTCCACCGCCTGTGGGTTTAGTGGATGTAAGTAATGAAAGTCCTGCTAGAAGAGCACCACAGTTACCAGCTAATGCTCCTATGGGTCCTCCACCACCACTACCAGTTAGACGAGGTCCTCCACCTATACCAAATCGTACAGGGAATGCACCACCCTTGCCGAATAGACCAAATAATAATTAAATTTATAATCATAACGTACTTAAATGGTAAGTAGCAAAGTTTTCATTTTTCTGTCATTAAGGAAAATGTTCGAAAATGACCCTTAAGAAAGTGAAAGATACATTCCTTTATATGTTTAAAGAACAACAAATTTTAACACATTATTGCAATTGTAATTCCAAATAAAAAAATATATACATTATTTAAAATAAATTATACTTCAAGAAGTAAGAAAATTCACATGATCCATGTATTCCTTTAATTTTTAATATTAAAATAATCATAATATAAATTAGGGAAAAATAAAGTTTTGTAAAATGTTATTTTTTTTAATAAATAATATTTAATAATCAATTTAGTTTAGCATATTTTAAGAGGATATTCATTCTCTTTACAATTTAAAAATTGGATTAAAAAAAATGTTATGATTAGAGTATTCAAAAAACTGTCATTTTCAGAAAACTGGTTTTTGAATTAATCGAAAAATGGTCTTTAAAAAAACCGGTTTGGAAAACGCTTAATCGCTTTTTGTTTGATTGTTATTTATTTAAAGAAAACAATTGTTATTTAATAGAAATCTAGATTAAAACCAATCAAAATCATATATCGTGAAATGACATGCATATGAAATGAAGTAAATATAATGGTTCCATATCGAAAAAAAAACATTTTTAACAAATTCTTACACTGTATAATGTCCAAATTGAGTGGGATATAAAAGTTTTTCGATATCATATTTAAAATGATGCGTCAAGGTTTTATTTAAATTCATTATTATTGTTTTACAGAAACTTTTTCTTTAATTTCTAAATATGTCTTATTTAGAAATTACTTTGCTCGTGTAACACACGGAATGAAACATTTCATATATTTACTCAGTCATGGCGGAATATGCAAAAATGAAGCTGAATATAGTAGTGAAGAGCTTAAAAGTGATTTCCTTTAATAATCGGTTAACCGACTAAAAAATTCCGGCATGTCGAATAATTTGAAAATACAAATAATTCGAAACCGGATGATATTCTGAAATGGAAAATAACTGGTTAACCTGATAACTGGCTTCCGGTTTTTGAATACACTAGTTATGATATTGTGAAAAATTCTTTCGGCATTAAGAAAATTTAAAATTTTAATTTTATTTAAATTGACAAAATATCCTTATTTATCCTTACATTTGGTTAATAATAAAAAGATCTTTTAAAATCTTTAAAGCCTATTTTAAGGAGCTAATATACTCTTAAAATAGCTGCATACGAAAGGGAATAGTTTAGAACTTATTTTCTATGATTTTTTTCCTTAAATTGATTTTTACTTATATTTCCATATCTATAAAAATCATGTATTAAATTTAGAAATAATTAATTTTAATTATAATGAATTTAATAAATTTAATGAATACGAAGCAAACAAAGCAAAGCAATTAAAGCAAAATAAAGAAAAATTAACAACCGCTCTAGTGCAAATAATAAAGTAGAAAATATAAAAATTTAGTTAAAAACAACAAATACAAACACAAATTACGCTTAAAATGAAAAAGAGTTATTAAATAATTAACTATTAAATTATAAAACAAAATCACTAAAATAAAATATTATGATAAAAAAGCGTAAATAATTGTTATTAACAAAATGTACTCAAAACTACAAAAATAACAACTAAAAATAATAATAATTAATATTATTGTACATTAGATATATATTTAAAAGTTATATGAAAGAAAGAGAAATATTAAATACATATTAAAGACAAAACAAAAACAAAAAATGTTTAAAAAAATGAACAAATTAAAATTAATTATTTATCATAATTAAAATGCAAAAAAACAACATAAAACCTAGTCAAATCTCCAAGCGGAATAAAAGAAATATTAACACAAAATACGTCTGTATGTATTTTTATCTCGATGTATTTATATTTTATCAAATAATAATAATAATATTGATATAAAAATTATTGAATTGAGGAAACTGGTTCCATTCAAATATAATCAAATACATTTTATTATTTAATTTTTATTATTTTTTCTTATTTTATTAAAATATTTTTTAGTTTTGTGGAATATATAATTTAAAACAATTGGCTTTTATAGTGACGTCTTTATAGTTTGGTAGCTGATTCAGAATTTCCGTTTTAATTTTTTTTTTATAAAAATATATTTGTGCAATAAATAATTTAAATTTTATTTAAATGACTTTAAAATCTGTTAAAAACTTTATTTCTTTTGTTATTAATGGTTCGATTACGTATGGCAATTAAACATTAGTTGCATTGTCAGTTGCCAAAATTATATTATAGATGGCAATTGGCAACTGAAGTTGTCAATAACATTGGCAACTACATTTTTCTGGTTGCCTACAAACTGGCTTTCATTTTAAATCATAGGATTTTTATTTTATTTTAAGAATTATGCTAAATTCTCTGCAATTATAAGTTACAAAATTTATTAAATTTACAACATAAAAAGAATTTTTTTAAATGCGGTTAAATCCAAATATTGCTTAAGGTGTCCTGTCCTGACTTTGGTGTTAGATACAAATATCGGATATTTTCTTCAAGTCCCATGATGATTACTTTGTTGCTCTATTTGTTTCACTAATACCTTAAGTACAACTGGCATCGTAGACTGAGCCATCCTCCAATTAAAACCATTGCCGTGAGATTTTTGAAAGCTTCCAACGGCAAAAAATGGAAAACGAGCATATAATTTTTGCAACTGAGATTGCAATAGCAGTTGAATAAATATCATGTATCATGTCCTTGGCTTAATGCTGGACAAGGGTTAAAGAAGGCATGGTCAATACGAGACAAGTAGGCCCCTTCCCTATTTTGGTAGTGCCTGATCTATCCTTGTACACCGCTATAGATTCTATTCATTGTTTACGAAATTCATACGGTAATTAGAAGGACCGGATGGCCGTTTAAAGCTGTTATTTTCAAATTTTGATCTAAGGGATCTTGCATACGCTCTTTTTTTATATACGAATATCATTTTTTATGTGCTTTGGTGGCGTCTCCATTTGTATAATATTGAAGTTAGAATGATGAAAGAATTGCCTACTTTGCATTTCATAATGTTCCTTAATTGAAACGATTTTAATTTCCTCATGTAGATAAGGAATTGCTAACTTTTGAATAGAGCATAAGGTTGCCCTTGGGAAAACTTTGAATATTTTTTTAACTGTGTATCACTTAGCAAAGGAGTCCACATTAGAGCAGTATATTTCATCACTAATCAGACAATCGCTGATTGCACTGCATTAGCTGCCAGCTAATGCTTTTGCGGACCTTATTTCTATTTCGCAATTTGTGCGTGATTGTAAGGGCATGAGCTGAGGAGGTAAATAGGGTGTCAAATGTAACTCCCAAAATATTTGGGAGGTGGTGAAAAGTGTTTCTGTTGACTTTGCTGGTGAAAGTTTCAATTTAGTTGTAGTGAAGATATTGTGTATTTCTCTGTGAATGTCTTTCGAAGCTGACATATACGAATTTCGTATACAACTAAACGATTGTATCTCCCTTAGAGACTCACTTCCAAAAATCACTTAAAAGTATATAAATCTCTAAAATGTTAGTTTGATCTTAGTTTCTTATATATCGTATGTTTAGGATTTATTCAACCTAAAACGTTGTACTAATTTTGGTAACAATCGTCCATAATTTCCTATAAATTTCCATTTTTATGACCATCACTTCCAATAATAAATCTCTCACTTATGTGGTTATCATGGAGATATTTTAAATATGTATGTTTTATGTAAACATGTAGATTATTATATAGCAGATCTTAAAAAATAATTTTTCGTTGGAAAATTAATTGGATAAATTTATCTAGTTTTATTATAAAATAGTAAATATCCTTATTAGTGATATCCCTTCTCTTGACTCTGATCCTGCCATGTGAACATTATAATATAATGTATAGTATTAAGTAGTCAGGCTTGACCGACAGTATAGCATAAGAAATTTAGGAGGTGTATACGTTCAAAAGATATTATTCTCCATGAAAAATTATTTAAAATCGCATCGTTGTTATTTCTTTAGAACCCACACTTTTCGATTTATTTTCATTTTATTTAAAAAAATTTAAATTAACTAGAAATCTTTTATGTGACAAATTAATTAATGTTGTGTCGATTATTATGGATTTGATAAAATAAAATGTTCCATTTGTTCGAATAAACCGGTTTGTTTTTAATCTGGTTTTATATTAATAGAAACCATGAACCGTTTTCTTTAGAATTGAATAAATAATGTGTCACATAATTTTATAATTTGCATGGATATTCAGGCAGCAACTGAAAGTATTGAAAGAATAACAAAAAGACTACTGATAAGTCTTACATCAGACTGCCGTTTGGTTATCTTAAGTATCGAGTCTGAAAAAAGGTGTCATTGAAGCAACGATTTTTTTAGAATATGCGTTTCTATGGGTTTTTCTTTGACAATCTACTTTTGGGTATTCAAGCGGCACTGAAAGCATGGCAATGAGATTGCGGACGAACTTGATAGATCGAGATCGGAAATGATTTCGGTTAGAGGTTAGCTAGATGAGATCTCTGTTGAGATGAATAAAAGGCATAAGGCTCGTGGATCGTAAATTGTGACTGGATCGGTAAACTAAACTGAAGGGAGGAAATAACATTATGGCCAAAGCATAAAGCTGATCTTTAGGATATAAGCAGTACATGATGTTAAAAAAGTGGTAGTCAACTTTAAAAGACTATAAAGTCCCACAAATCAATAAAAAAAAAACACTTCATCTGAAATCATGACAAATTTTATTTAGACATTTTGAAATCGACCTCACTTTGAACACCTTTTTTGTGCTCTTCAATTCTCCTTTACCAATAGCCCAATATCTGTTAACTGGTCTTACCTATGGGCAGTTTATATTTGTACCAATAGCTTTTTTGCCATAGTGACAGGTTATAATGTCAGTGCAAAAATATATGGAGACATGAATATTATGAATGGAAGCAATCCTTTTGTAGACATTCCTTGAGGCAAATTTCGGTATTTATAGAGTCCAAGAAGTTTTTGGTAAATTTTAAATGCATTTTGGTCCTTTGGTAGACTCCATACAAAAGGGAAAATGCTGATAATCGTATGTCTAAAGAACCACTATACCGAGAACTTTTAGATTTGATCCCAATAAATTTAACCACTTTACTGGACAGAATGAAGGGCGGATAGAATCATGGGGAGAGGTGTCCCCCCAATAGAAAGAAAATGTTTATTATCGAATATTTAAAGAACTATAACAGCAATAGTTCTCAAATTCGACTCCAAACACTTTCTCAAGAATTTGTTTTACTGATCAAAATATAGGATGGGTATAGGAACAAGGGGAAGGTACTCCCATACAAAGCAATTAATTATTATCGAATATCTAAAGAACTATAAAATCGGGTGTATTCAAATTGGTTCCAATTACTTTCCCAAGGTTTTTTTTACTGGCCAAAATGTACGACGGATAGGACCACGGGGAGGGCTGCAAAGCGCATCGGGTTTTAGCTAGTTAATATATAAAAACTAAAATAACAATATAAATTGAGTTGATAAAAACATAATTATAAATAAATAAAATTGCAAACAAAAAAGAAAACAAATTGTTAATGTTTTTTAATTTAATTTAAAGTTGTCTGTTGAATGTAGTAAAGAAAATTAAAATATAAAATGTTTATTAAGAATTAATTAACGAAAAAAATCGCAAAAATAATTTATCATGAAAAAAACAACCTTAATTATGTTTTAAATAAAATTTATTAAATTATTTTTATAATTTATTTATTTATTTAACAGTTATAAACACTAAACAACATAAAAATTAGAATAATAACAATGACACACTAAACACATCATATTAATTATATTTAATCCTCCTGTATTAAATGTTAAAACTCTATATATAAATAAATATATACAAGAAATATTTAATAATAATTTAATAACATACATAATTATAAACAAACAGATTATTAACAGGAATATTATATAAAAATTGGATTAATAACAAATAAAGAGAAAAACAAAACACTTGAAAAAGAAATCACATAAATCTTGCAAAAAAAGCGGAAATTTAGTTTTCTTGGATTTTGGTGTGGCAACAACAAATAGGAACTTTAATTTAAAAACAAGTAATAATGTATAGTCGGTCAAGACCGACTTTCTAATACCCTACACCACATCGTCGATTAAAATTGATGGTTTCGAAAAATTAATGCACGACCCTCGTATAATTTCATTTTCTAATTAATGCTTAAGTGTGCAGTACATTAATGTGACAGTAAAATTTATGCGTTTTTAAATGAATTTTTTCTGGGGGGGGGGGTTATATGGTTGCTACAATAAATTATGAACCGACCCTCATATAAATTTGTTCATCGATTATTGCTTACATTTATTCTAAATTGACTAATTATTATTACAATACCAACGTATATATGAGATTTTTGCACTTGAAAGTGATATATGGAAGAGGTTTTGTATGGGACCTAAGAAAAATAATGACCCGGCTCTAGCATATTTTGGCACATCGTTTTAGAATATTGTACTTACTTACTTGTGCCAAATTTCGTTTAAATCACTTTGTATTTAGGACTTTTATGATAAATCCCCATTCCAGGAAGAACATTTGTATGGATGGTATCTGAAGTATTGGACCTAATTTCAATAGGTTTCGTCCTTAGGCCAAAATAATATGTATCAAATTTCATCGCAATATTTAAATAAATTGCGACCTGTAGACTGTTCACAACGTTTACATGGACAGCCAGGCGGACAGATAGACGGACGGACGGACGGACTGTGATTCCTTGTTAGGAGAACAAGAAGTATTTCAGGAGACAGTTGAGTAGAGAGTAAAATGAAAAAAGAAATGTTTTCGGCGTCCGTGGCTGTGGCACATTTAGGTTCCTTTTTGTAGAGATTAATAGGAGTATTGAGGCTTATGTAAATCGTGACTGTGTTGAGGGCCGGACTGCAAGGCAAGAACCTTATGACAAGAACCTTTAACTTTAACTGGAGTTGAATAAGGGCTATGATAAGTGACCTAGCGGGTCATGGTTCTTTCAGGAGTAGGCAGTTCATGTGACTCAACGGTCTACTGCGATCCCTTTGTAAGTATGTCAATAATATTATGAAATGAAGGTGAATCCATAATAAGAAGTACTGCAGGAGGAATTTAGAGAAGAGAAAAATGAAAGAGGAAGTGAAAATCCAACAATTTCTCTTAATAGAAAGATAGTCCTGTTTCGTTCCTGATATTGACCAGGTAATCTAACCAAATAGTTGCTAGATCTTTTAATTGGTCCGATCGCTTTTGATCAAATTCTGACCATTGGGTCCTTGAAATTTTGCAAACGTTGTACCATGGTACCAAGTGCAGAGCCCATTTATTGGCAGTGTAGTTACCAATAATGTCACAGTGACCAGGCACCTAAAACATACTGACCTCATTGTCTTCCATCCCAATATTTATTACATGTTCTCTTACCAGTTCCTATGATCCCGATGTCCTATAAGTATTTTTCGTGATGACTAACTACACACTTTCAGCATGGCAAACATTGCTCATGTTTGGAAATCACTTGATTCTGAAATAATCACTTCTAAGATTTGTCAAAAATCTGTATTGGTGCAAACTAGTCGCATAGCTTAGCTCCAGCCTTCGTTTGTATTCTAAGACCAACCTATATCAAAGTTTGTAAATGTACTTTCATAATTTGTCATTCATCATCCTTAACCGACGATTGTGGGAGGGACATGCAATTACTAATCAAAATATTTAGAAATTAAAACCATCGAGGCATAGCATCCATAGGTAAATTTTTATGATTGGGCAAAGCTGTACAGGGTCTTTGTTGTCTCCAAAATTCTTGACGTTTATTGAGAAATTCGACTGCTTCTTTGGCATAAGTTGAAATATTTTCTGTATTCGTATCGGCTCTAACTAAATCGGGATGTTTTAATAGATTTTCCAAATACTCCTTATCCACACATAATTCACCCAACAGTTTACGAGCATTTCGTCGTTCCAATTCAGCTTTAGTTGGTTTTGGTCTTGATGGTCTAGAACTGTTTATAGTTGATTTGGGTGTATTATCACCAGAACGTTTGGATTTACTTTTACCGGCTGTTGGGGGTTTTGAATTTTTTACTCCTATAGTATTTTCTATAGCCTCTTGAGTTTTTTGTACACCCAAACGAAAAGACGCCAATTCGGGACGTGCTCTTAAGCCACGATGAAAATACATAAGACTCTGTTCAAATTGTCCTAAATAATAAAGAGATTCAGCCTTTTGATAAATGGCTCGTATATTATTTTTATCCTCGTTTAAAGCAGTTTCGGCATCATTTAAAGCTTTAGAAGCTTCACCCAATAGTAAGTAACATTTACTGCGTGAGACCAAAGCATTTATGTCGGTGTTATTAAGTTCAAGAGCCTTAAATGGAAAAGAAAAAAGATTAGGTTTATTAGTTAGAAATGAAAAGGAAAGTTGTAATATTTTTAGTCTTAAAGTGTTTTAATATTTTAGGTTATGTACTAGTCAGTTTTGTGTAGAGCCCTTTTGGGCTGTCAGTAATATAGTTATTGTGATTTTTTTTAAGAGAAAATCTTAATATAAATAAAATTCAATATTTTGGATAGATAATTCGATATATATAGTTGTTTAGTTCCAACTTTATGAATTCTAGGATCCTTTCATCGTTATATATTAGATCACTATTCTTGAAGTGTTTAGTCCTTCGCCTTAGATGTTTTAGGACTCTTATTTTTCTCTTAATATTAATATTACTTGAGTAGTCTTAGCTTCGTACAATTTGTATGATTGATATATCTTCCCTACAAGAAAAGTGGATAATATAGAACCTATTGCAAAATAGGGTTCGTTTTAGACGGCCTATCGAAAGTATCGGTTCAAGAGCCGGTTAAATTATTTGTCGCGAAGATTTTTATTCGAGTGGCGTCAAATTATCTTTTAACTATAACTTAGAATAATTATGTAGGGCTTAGCGATTCATGAATTGAATTTCGAATTTCGGGAGCTGAGATCTGTATAATTCATTATACCAAATGCAGAGTCACCGCGATCCAATTTATAGGGAATCATCAGCTGTTGATATATTTATAATCAACTTTTAAGCTTAAATATTCATAGATTTTCAGCCAGAAGCACGCTGCAATCTCCAGGTGAACTATAAGATTTTGTTATTGTCTTCTTCATCAAGATTTCTTAAATAACGTTACGTTAGTTCCTATACAAACGGTCCCTTCGGAGTTTTTAAACTCTTAAATATGGAATTATTTTTATTAATTTTTTATCTAAATCCACATTTAAAATGCTGCGGACCACAAATTACAATTAAAGTTCAGATATATTCAAAAAAATATTAGGACTGTGAAAATATTTCATTCAGTTAATATTTATATAACAAATAAACTCTATAACGAATATCGGTCAATAATTTACTTTAACTTTTATAAATGTCCTTTTCCAATTATTTCCAAAAATTGATTTGTTGCTTTTGTTAGTCTCCAGTCCTTTGGAAACACATAGACCTTTTGATGTAATTTTGTAATTTATGGCAGCTGGATCTTAGGTTCCATTGCGTTGTTCCTGTTAGTTGCAGCTGCTGTCTACATTTCAATGTTGTAATTAATCGAGCCTGGTATCCTCTGAAAATTCGATTACAGTCTGATTTTTTACTTTCCCAAATTCATGCTGTTCAAACTCCTCAAACACATGGATCCGAATTGGAACTCAGGCTTAGAAATGTGCACCATTTAGTGGCATATTGTATGCAACCTGTGTGAAAAGCACATTGAGGTTATAGTAGTTGGTCTAACACAGTGTTTCCAACAACAATTTGCCGAATTATTATGCAACTTTTGAGTTAATTATTGAACATTGTTACAGATGAGGCGTTTTTGAGTTGACTTGTCTGCCACTCCATTGTATTAACATCGGTGCGTGGAGGACCGTCTGTAAAGTCTTAAAATGCATTTTGTTTTTTCTAAATTAAAAAAAAGGAGAGTAGAATTCGTCCATTTAAGATTATAATCTAGAAACCATTAATTACGAATATCGGTCTATAATTTCCTGTAACTCTTATATAAAACCCTATTCCCACCAATCGCTTCAAGCGCATAAATCTCTTATATATGTGAGTAACTTGAATATATTTTAAAAAATACCAATGGGTCTTTGCAAAATTTTTCAGGTTTGTGCCATGTTGTTGGGCATTATATAGTCGGTCGTAATTACCTATTAAACCCCAGTATTCACAGTACATATTGAGTATATTTCCAAAATCAGATTATTTTTAATTCAGTTTCCATTAAAAATTTTCACATTTACCCATTTATTTCTTAAACAAACCTTTGAAAAGAAATGTATAGCATTTTCCGGATTTGCGTTTTTAATCTCTTTCAAACCCAACGCTATAATCGAACTTATATCGGCTTCATCTGGTATAAGTAATGTCTCATTACGATCTTGCTTTTGTTTGATTTGTAAACTTTGTTTAATGTCATATGCTCCCGCACTAACTGCGGCAGCACGATCTTTATCCGTATAGAAATCCACAAAATTCTCTTTGGGTTTTTTCTTTTTAGCCATTAAATCTTCAGATTTTTTACGTGCTGCTCTCAATTCAGCCTCAATACGATTCATTCGTTGTCCCGCAGGCTTTTCGATGGTGCCATCAGTACCATCATAAAACTTTACAGATTTACGACGATCTTCAGCTGGTTTTCGTGGAGAACTATAACTGCTGGCACGTCGTCTTGCGGCAGCACCACCCTTCTTATGTTGGGAGATATCATCGAGGCCTTCATCTTCGGAAGGAACACCCAAACGTATAAAACTTTGTAATAATTCTTGTTCTTTATCAACAGCTAAGAAATCCTTTAAAACGTTCGGCATTTTATTCATGGAATTAATAAATTTTCTTGCGAATTTCACTGATTTTAATTATTTTTTTCTTTTATTAGGAAAATTACTGAATTTATTTATATTCTGGTGGACAAATTTATTATAAACAAGTTGCTTAGCTACGGAATTTTCAAAATTTTCTATTTTATATTGATAATCTTCGATAAACGTGACACGTTTTATTTTAATGATAAATGAAAAAGTAGTTTTATTTCTTTGAATTAGAAATATTTACTAGAAGGCGGTAGTTAGTGAAGAAAGCTTTTGTAAGGTTCTTGGATTAGCTAATTAATGTTATTTAAAGTTTTGTGTAAAAGTTTTATGTTAATATTTTGATATATAATTAAATGAGAATGAAAATTCTAATTTTCTAAAGTTCGGTGTTTCTTTCAAGTTTAATTTTTTAAAACATTTTTTGGATTCAATCCGGTATCGAATAAGTTCTGAACTCAAGTTTTTACATAAAATTTTTAACCCAAGTATTAATTATATACCAGCAGACCCGGCAAAATTCGTTTTGCCCAAAAATTTAGGGCGTTGCAAGCATTAGTGTTGTATACGATTTAAATAAATTTCTAGTAATTGAAATTTGATTTGTAGGGGGGTACCTCTCCCCCTGGTTTTATCCGTTCTACGGTTTGCCTGGTAAAACCGAGCTTTAAGAAAGTGATAAGGGCCAAATGTGAGATTTCTCGCTGATATAGTTCTTTAAATATTCGATAATCAACATTATTTGCTTTGTATGGGCGATACCCTTCTCCTGGTCTTATCCGTCCGTTGTCCAGTCAAACAGTTCCTTGAGAAAGTGGTTGGGACCAAATTAGAAAACTCTAGTTGTTATAGTTCTTTACGATAATACGATAATCAATTTTAGCCTAGTGTGGGCGATACCTTTACCCCTGCTTTTAATACTCCTACGTTTTGTCCAGTAAAATAGTTTCTTGAGAAAGTTGTTAGAACAAAATGTAAGAACTCTCTTTGTTACAGTTCTTTAGATATTCGATAATCAATATTTGCTTTGTGTGTGTGTGTGGGGGGGGGGTACCCCACCCCCTGGTCCTATCGAATTTTTTACAGCATATGTTACTTTCAGGTATATTGGGATCATTCTGTGAAAATTTAATCAAAATTGGTCCAGTCGTTTTACGTTATATACATACATATATGCATACATACATACATGCATACATACATACATACATACATACATACATACATACATACATACATACATATAAACATAACACTTCCTATTTTATATATATAGATTTTCTAGGACCTAATTAAAATCTAAGTGGATTTAGTCATGTCTGTCCGTCTATTTGTTTTTTGACACGCTCACATCGACAATAATTGACAGAGATAAATGAAATTTCACTTGATTATTTGTTTTAGTTCTGAAAAGCTTCATGTTTAAAACCAACAAAATAATTAGGAGTGTGATCGAAAAATTCTAAATACACGTTTTACATTTAGCTTTTAAACCAATTTTTTTCTTGATTTCACATAAACTTTGTCATTTCGTTGGAAACGCTAAGAAGGAATCATCTCATACCCCATTATGTATATATGCTCTTGCATCAAATCAAAATCTGATTCGATTAAGTCATGTCTGTCTTGGATAAGCTCCCATTGACAATAATTGACAGAGCTCAATGAAATTTGGCCTGAGAAGTTTCCTATTTAAAGCCAACAAACTCGGTTCAGTATAATGAAAGATATAGACCGATTTCTGAGGCAATCTCTCAGTTCAAGCGACTGACAAATTAGAATAAAATATTGTCATAATATTATTTAAGTTATAAATGCTTCATTACTGTTCTATAAATTATTAAAATCGGTTCAGTAGAAAAACAGTTATAGACAAAAATATGAAATTATATTAATTTTATGATTGATAAATTTAAGAAAAATAAAATATATTCCATACATTTTTTAAGTGTATGTATAAGTGTGTATGTACGAAATATAACGTATTTACTTCACATACATTTGTGGTGGAGGACATTGAAGATTTGGCATAACCGAATATTCAAAGGTCAGCCGGCAAACTTTTTCCAATGTTATTTAACAGTACTGGGAGAGCATGTCCGTTCTAGCCGAACGTATGGTCCCCATGATATTTCAAAAGCCAAAAAAATAGAAATCATTTTCAAAGGAGATCCCAACATATCCGGTAGAAAAGCTGGTTAGCTCAATGCTTGGAATATTTGATACGAAAAGTTAAAACCAATGAAGTTTTAAAGACTTCCTGACTGGAAGGCAGATAAAAATTTAGAGCCTAAAACAGAACCAACCTTGCTGCGTTCTGGTGTTATACAATCTAGCCAATCCTCGGGCGCTGTTCTATGAAAGTGGTATATGTTGGTTGTACAGTGTTATTTTTTGGATTTCAATTATTTGTAATCGATTTTCGAAGTCTGACGGGAGATTTAAAACTGGTATTATCAGGAATTTTTGGTTTCAGTCTGATTGTTGAAATGTCCCTTGGGTTTTTAGGCACGGTGATAAATTACATTTTCAACAAGGTGCGTTATCCTAACGTGTCTAAATTTATACTGTTGAACCTCCTCAAATAGAGCACCTTGAGGTTAAGTCTACGAAGACATGTACTCACGATAAATTTTCTGTCGTGGATCCTACAACAATTTTTTATATAACAATTAAATGATTTTCGGACAATCAGTTTTTAATATTATTAAACAGTACCGGGAAAACTTGTCCGCTGATAGAAATTCTAGTTCAGGTAGAAGTAATGATCTACATGGTGTAACTGAAGCCAAAAATATAAAACCTTTTCTAAAGAGCTCCCAACACATCTGGTAGGAGAGCAGTGTTTGGACTGTTTGGTATGAAAAGTTAAAGCTAATGCAGATTTAGAAACATATAATGCTGAACAAATTCCTGACATGGAACGCTACTAAAAATATCCTTGCCGCATAATAGATGACAAAACGTATGTTCTGGCAGGTTTTTCGCAACTTCCTGGTGAAAAATTTTATGTTGCTGATGCTCGAGGGAATAATGAAGAAATGTTTCCCAAAAACTTCTTCATATGGCAAGCACTATGGAATTTGTTAGAACGGGCTTTATAAAAAGACTGCTTTTATTCCTAAAAATTCATAAAGTGTCCACTCATTGGCCTGACTTGGCATTCTATCACTATGGTGAACAAGCCCTTAAATGGTACAAGAACAATAATGTGGTATTTGTATCAAGAGAGGCAAATCCTCTAAACTTCCCGGAGCTAAGGAAAGTGAAGAGATATTGGGCTTTTGTTAAAAGGACATGGACTACATGTTTCCAAAAAAGTTCCAAATGTTAATATAAAATGAAAATTTCAGCCAGGGAAAACTTGTTTAAAAAACTCACTTTCTTCGCTAAATTGTTCATTCCGCCAATATAATAGATTTGTCCCATTTCAGATTTCTTAAGTGGGTAACTATTAAATGTAGCTCTATAATCAAAGTATCATTTTTGACTATTCTAGCTTTTGTCATTTTTGCTCCCCAAAAAACTAAAGAAAAATATTTGAAAATTAACAAAATTCCGATATGGCTTGCAGGTAAACAGTTTCCCCTAATGTCCTCGGATTAGCTTTCTATGTATGAGCGTTAGAAATTCTTTCAGAAATGGGAAACAAATTTTATAATTCAGAAGAAAATTGTTGATTTGAAATTTAAAAAAAATCTTACCACCTTTTTGAAAAAAATCCAATATTTTTTCTAAATTTCTCTTTCAAAATTATATAACTTTTTATTGAATCCTGTACCGCTACCTGATTCTTATGCAAAAATTATTTAAAATTTTGTACAAAATCCAGACAATATTTTAGAAAATATTTTGGAGCCGAATGGAGTCCATTAAGTTCAAAACAAACTAAAAAACCTGCCCAAAAATGGGTCAAAATTGTACTTTGTTCTAAATGCCTGATATCGCACACATATAAGCGTATTTTTTTTTGAAAATTAAAAAGTTTAGAAATTTTGTTCAATCAAATCGTAAATAAAAAATAAATAAATACCAGAAATGATGAACTTTGGAGATCTATTTCCAGACCCCTTAGCCCACTAGAATCATGCCCTTCTCCAAGTTAATTGATCAAAAGTTTATATATCAATATTTGCATAGCTTACACAACCACAGGCGGTAGGGTTCCAATTCATTTCTCTAGATTTTTGTAACAGAAGGAAAACATGGTCACTTTCTGAGACGATTTAACGATGTCCGTCCGTCTGTCAGGCTTGTTGGCTGCCTGTTCATGTAACGTTGTAAACACTTCACTTTTTAAAATTTTTATGTTCGAAAAATGAAATAATTCGAAACAATCGAAATTGAACTTATATCTCTTTAAGAAATTCATATACCTGATTATAACCAGTGAGAGCCTTTTCATATTCCCTTGATTTCATATGATTTTTTGATTGGTCACAAAGCAATTTAATACACGTCTCAATTTCTTCAATTGTATCCACTTTAGCCTTTTTACGAGGCATTTTTTATTTTAAATTTTACGATTAATTAATTAATTAATATTACGAAAGTAGTGTAACACCGTAATAACAACCGCTTTGATAGGATTTCGAAATGCAACTAAATTATTTCTGCCAATTTCACTTTGACAAATACTGTTGATAGTATTTTGTTGTTGTTTCGTTAGTTTTTGTATGTCAAAATATATGCGAAACATGAAATATGTAGGGAGGAGGGTGGGGGCAGGAATGATTACTAAATATGAAGAATGATTTAATTTTGTTTATAATTCAATCACCGAATTATTGAAGAGTTTATTTATGAAGGGATTAAAGTTTTTATTTTGCAGTTAAGTATTGTATTTATACCCTACACCATCATAGGTGGTGGAGGTATTATACATTTGTGTAGATGTGTGTAGCGGACCGAAAAAATAGTCCTACTACCACTTTTAAGTATCTTATTATATTCTATTCATACGAGGATTGGTCCATTATTTCTCATAGGTCCCATAAAAATGTATTCCCGGAATGGAGTTTTTGGTCGGAATGGAGATTTTGGAACGACGTGTATACCTGGAATTGCAAAAATCTTTAGTCAAAATAAAATACATACAATCCAAAACTGCTATGCGCAATTATACGAGGATCGGTCGAGGATAATACATCAGACAATTTCCCTTCAAAGCATATAAATTTTACATAACTGTTAGTATCATAATAATCTATTGTAAGCATAAATACGAGGTCCAATCTCTTTCGTAGCCGTCAGTTACAACCAACAATGTGTTGTAAGGTAGTAAATAGTCGGGCTTGACCCACTATAACATTTTTACTTGTTGTTTTTTGTGGCTAAAAATATAAATTAAACAAAGTTTGTGATGATGGGGAATGAGGTTATATTAAAATTGTCATATCGTGTGTAACGCTATAAATATGTAAGTAATTAAATATATTTTTTGTTTATATATATTCTTAAACTATATTAAATTCTGAATCGATTCAGTTTTTAGATACAGCATTATCGGTTTTCATTACATTTAATGTGAATTCAATATTTTTTGAATACCGTCAGGAGGAGTTGTTTATCATCTCAAGATGATACGATATCTGTTTTTAAAAAAATTGCTGTTGCAACAGCTCGAGTGCTTTGGTTAGTCCTTTCCTGAAATGAATTAAAAATATTCCTATTATACTCTTCACCTGAATAGGTCAGAAGGGTATAAGTTTGTTATTCCGTTTGTAATTTCCATAATTTTCGACTTAAACCTCCAAAAGTATATATATTCTGGATCGATATGAAAAAATAAATTGATTGAGCTTTGTTCGTCTGCCCATCCGTTCATGTGTCGGTTGAAATCAAGTTTATGAAGCATTCTTATAGCTGACATAAATTATTGGAAATGCTTTCCAGAATTTTGCTATTGAAATCCCGCGAAATTGGTTATAAAATGGCTCAGATATTTTCGGTTTTTTCTATTTTTTTAAGAATCAACAAGAGCAAGAGACTTAATTTTTTCACAGATAGATTTCAATTATGCGCTGAAGGTATGAAATGAATCGGATCATTAGTTCCTGAGTTATAGGCAAAAACATATTTTCATATATTTTGAACCCCCTATGAGACCTATGGGCTTGGTTATGGCACTGGTTGATTAAAATTTTGTATCCGATTTCAATCTTATCATTTTTCAAAATCGGTTCATAAACCACCCATATTTAATTTTTTGTTAATGGGTCAGAAATATTTTTGTGTATTTTTCATTTGAAGTCATAAACTCGATTGGGCCATTAGTTAACAAGATTTGGATGAAAACTTATTCTGACGCTGCTGAGGCAGCTGCGGACCCAGATGCCATTCAGAAAATTTACTAATTTTTTCCTCAAATTTTGTATTTTTTTAATTTTCAAATCGGTTCATAAATAGCCGAGATATTAACAATTTTTTATTTTCCTTATGGTTGTTGTTGGTTATAGTTTTGAAAACAACAATGTAAGGCAAAGTTATGTTTTCGACTTTTTAAGTGTACTATTTAAGCTTGAGACATAATTTTTGTACTAAGAGATCGGAAATTTAGTTGAAAATATCACAGTAATCGGCCCATTAGTTTCCGAGTTATAAGCAAAAACGAATTTTCCGATATTTTGTATTTCCCATGGGATATATGGACAAAATTTTGATGCAAAAAAATAGATAATTTTTTTCTAAATTTTGCTTTTTTAAATTTTCGAAATCGGCAGAAGTTATTAACTACTCTTATATATTTATACAAATATTGTTTTAGCGAAAGCGAAAACTACTCCTGATTTGCATGCTTATTGAGTGCTCTACAGAATCTATGTTCACTCATATAAAGGCTATTATGAAAGCCTATTTATAATAGGGACTTAACGTTAAATGTTAAGTCCGTTGCGTAAAAAAATCCATATAAGCAAAGGTGAAGGTTATAGACACGGCCGAATTTAACACTTTAACTTGTTTTTATTAAGGTTAAACGGGAGGTTGAAGAATTTGCGCAACCTTACACAGTCCGTTACCATAGACCTAAGGAGTGAAATTTTGTTGGCCTATTGGAAAATCCACTTTGTCGTAAAAACTTTGATTGCAGTCAAGGCGCCAAGAATTTAAGGAAACTGCACCATCATACTCTTAATTGTCGTTTCACACAGCGAAATGTTCATTTAAGTCTTTGTTGCATTTGCTTGATGTTTATATGACCTACAAATGATAATTTTTTTGATGTCCGACGATATGACGTCTAGAATGTGTCTGCGAAAACATCGCGCGTCCTTTTGATATGTCCAAGAAGAGGTCATTCATCACAGTTAATTCTTCATTGGGTACTACTGAGAATAAGTGTCCACACTGGCACCTTATATGTCGTAACAATCGCTTCCTTTTGAATTCCCTATTCAAACGAAACAATCAATATTGCATAACTCTGAAACTTTTAAAGTTATCAAACAATGTATTGAAGACTTTTAATATCGCATAGCTGCCATAAAATTTAATTAAATTTGGCGCATGGAAGTAGTAAAACCAGAAAAATATTATAAACAATTTAATTTTGGATAGGAAATGGGAGAGTGCGATACCCTTACAACCGAAATTTTTACATTTTCCTACAATCAATTCGTGATGGAGGATATTAAAGTTTCGGCATTGCCGAATGATTTATATAAGATTAAGTTTATATGTTTAATGCTGTAGTTAATATTTACAGCTGCGTCCTAAATAATAGAACCTCATACGTAAGTCAGAAAAGCCATTTAAATATAAAGTTGTTCCCTTATTGTGGTTTAATAATATAAAAAATAATTCAAAAAGACAGAGAAGAAGAAACAAATTTATTTCTATTCATTATTTTTCTTTAAATTAACTTTTTCCAGAAGAATTGATAAAACCTGGAATCAAAATATTAGCACCACCCGGTTTCAATTGTAATAAAAAGCCAAAAATAAATAATTTTTTATCGAATTAAGCATAATATTTATTCATAGCATTTTGTAGTATTTCCTTTGTTAGTAATAACAGCCGAACATCGTCTTCCAATTGAATTTAATACATTTTGGCACCTTTCCAGGATAAAAGAGTACCATGCCTGTTCTATAGTGTTCCAAAAATCGCTGTTATTGGTCGGTTTAGTTACCGAACCCTTCTTTAATAAGTATGTAGACAAATAATAGATTTACATCAGAGACTGGGAAGATCATTTCATAACAGTGACTCCATTATTTTAAAGGATGTATACGGTAGCATTACTTCATCTTTTCTTTTCATATATTCTGACAAGTCCATAATAATTGTAATACAAAAAATGGGTCCAACTCCATAGTACGAAAAGTAATTACATACCACAATACTAGAATCGACGTGTTTGAAAGTTTTTGTTGGATAATGTTTTATTATATTCCTTGCTAAGGGGTCTCCTTAAAAATAGTAAAATATTTTAGTCCACAAAATTCTACCTCCTTTTTCAATAGGCAAAGCAAAGTAAGTTTTACCAAACACTTATCTATTTGAGACATTTGGAGCAGTTAAAAGGGGGAATTTTCATGGTTAATGGGCTTTCAAATTATATTCCTAAGTCTTCCGATGTCGTTTCAGTACTTATTAACATATTTAATTCTTGGTGCTGAGATAAATGTCGCTTTCTTTATATGATGTAATATACGATGAACCGTAAAAGGTGTCCCCACAGTTTTTCGTATACGATTCTCTATTTTTAATTTGTAGGTTATGGTATTTCCAATCATTTCATTTGATTATATAATAATATTTCTTATTTCAGCATAAATTTGTTCATCAGAATTATGATTTTTATGAGTTCTGATTTTTCGTTTTTCTGAAGTAGAGTGTTTAGACCAACTCACCATTTAAATTCTAATAACACGCTCTTTGAAAACTTTGTTAGTTATAAATTTCAGAAGTAACTATATGGTCTTTACACTAAATATTATAACAGTTGTTTGGACTTTTTATAGTTTTTTCCAAGTGTAATAGAAATGGTGCTATTATTTTGAGAGCTCCCAATCTGATAGTGGATAATGGAACTACAAAATTGTGAATAAAAATATTCATGAACACAAACACAAATCAGCAACGAAAATATGACATATGAGTGCTGCTATTATTTTGACCTCAACTGTATGTGCCTTCCAGTATATAAAATCCTTTTAAAACTTTAACTGGAAAATAGACTTTTCCTTTAAGTTGATATTAATTTCACTTGTGTAAACAGGTGAAGTTATATATACAAATTTCCTTAACGGATGTCAGTTGTCGATATATAAACATAACATCATGTTTGAGAATTAAGTTTTTATTTTTTTACGAATTTTATTTAGTTTGTAATCAAAACGCAACTTTCCAAATAAAGTTTAAAGTAAAGTGTGTACACGCAATAAACTTTTGAAAACTTTTTTTTTCGTTTTTTTTTTTTTCATGTTTGAAAACAAAATTATATATCGGTAAATATTTAGGCACATCATAAATATATCGTCAAATATATAGATGAATAATGAAATGTTATAAAATATAGCGTTTTTCGTTCATGAATTATGATTCTTTTAGAAGAGAAAAAGTGTGATCTTGAGAATATGAAATTTCTATTTGGAATAAACATTTTTACATTTCTTCTCTACTTGACGGAAATTGTTGTCAATTGAGAAAATATGGACCTTATCTGTCAGAATTTTCTATAGAGTCGAAGAGAGAAGAAAGTCGTTACTAAATGTTTAGAACAACACTTGGGTTTCTTAAGTTAAATTTTATTTAAAAAAACCGATTTTTTTGTCAGGTTAAAGTTCAATTTGCTTTTGACATATAATAGGTCTAACTTTGGCCTCCAAATGCTACATTCCTTATCTATCATTATGTTTAGTCAAAAACTGTGATATGTCTTACTGTTACAACTGTGGGAACTAACACATTTTCAAGTTAATAAAAATATTTATTTTTTGTAATTAAAAATGTTGTTAACAATTTTATCCGATTTTTTCAGAGAACCTGAATCTATATATATAAAAAGTAATCTTTGTTTGTTTGGGACTTATAGACAACAAAATTACTGGACTGATTTTGTTGAAGAGTGAACTTAATAAACTCAGAATGAACCGAATATACCTGAAATAACATAGGCCATAAAAAAAGTCGGTAGGATTAGGGTGTTATCTAACATCTTCATCAAGAGTTTTAAAATTTTCTAAAAAAATCTACCTATTTGGCCAAATTTCCCTTGCATGAAATTTTTATATCCTCCACCACCACAACTGGCGAAGAGGGTATATAAACTTCATCATATTTAACGCTAAGAAGACCTAAGATCTAAGACCCCATAATGTGTTTATATATTATTACATCAATTAGGTATGCTCTGATCCTCTATAATTGAAAAGTTTTCCATGTAAAACCACCAAAATCGGTTCAGTATATTAACAGATATAGATCGATCTTGGCAACCTCTAAATTTTGTCATAATGTTAATTTATATGCATTATCACTCCAAAAACATCAAAATCGGTTCAGTAAAAAAAGGTTCTACACAAAAATACAAATTTGACGTATGTATATATATATGTATGTATGTATGTATGTATGTATGTATGTATGTATGTATGTATGTATGTATGTAAACTATATGTTCGAAATATAACGTATACCCATTTATGGTGATGGTTGGTGAAGATTCGGCATAGCCGATTATAGTATTGATACTTGTTTTAATACGAGGCGCGATTTAAAAAAATTGTTTTCTAAATATAAGACGGAAGAGAATTTTTTACAGCCGGGTAAAAGCTAGAAAACTACACGTGTTTATATTTTACTTCGGTGAAAGTTGATCTTTTGATCTCCAAATGGAAACCCTTTGAGATCCCTCAGTTGGACAGAAGACTACCGCTGCTTTTCCTTTGTTGATTTGGTTTTATATTTACATCTGCACTTATTAAACGATTACCTAAAATAAATCCAATTGATGAATGTCACCGAGTCTTAAAACAGTTTCGAAATGGTTTTAGAAAATAGGTTTTGTCCAATGAAACTTTGATTTGTGCAGTTTTAATGATTCCTAATTTGTTAATAAGATCAAAATAGCAGGTAATTCAGATTATTTAAATGTGACCCCACATAAAATTCAATTATTTTATTAAATGCTATTTTTTGACAGTTGGGGTCAAAAAATAGCACAACAAACATATTTCTTCTTTAATAAGTCATAAAAGCCATTGGTCGTTCTTTTTTACGCATGTAGACAAATAATCGAGTGGATTTACATTGGGAGACTGGGTAGGCTATTTCATTACAATGACTCCATTATTAGCTATTTTGCTTGTGTGTTTTGGGGTCTTGTCTTATTGTATGGCCCAAATCACTGGTATTTCTTCAGATGTATACGGTGACATTAATTCGTCTAATATTTTTACAGTTTCTGACACCATAATACGAAAAGCACGGCCATGCCATAACACTAGAAGATCTCCTCACAACTAAAAAATATTTTTGGCTCTTTGGTCCATAGAATACTATTTCCCTTTTTTAATATGCCAAACCGAGCAAAATCCAATCTATTTTCGACATGCGGAGAAGTTTAGAGAGGGACTTTTTATCGTCTATGGTCCTTCAAATTATATTCCCTAAGCCTTCGCAAATAGTTTCAGTAATTTTAGTAATTTAACGATGAACCTTAAAGGGTGACCTCACAGTTTTTCGTATACGATTCTTTACTTGTAATTTGTAGGTTATGGTATTTCCAATCATTTCATTTGATTATTTAATTGAAATGAAATGCATTCATTTTCATAGAGAACAGACTTTGAACAATGAGATTACAAAATATTGGATAAAAATATTCATCAACAAAAACACAAATCAGCAACGAAGATGTGACATGTGTGTGGTGCTATTATTTTGACCGCAACTGTATATATGTACTCTTAATAAGTTAACAGACTATAACAATAATATGAAAGTTGTATAAATTTAACCATTTTTATTAAATAAATTTGTTGAGGGTGGAATCATTATCCTTATGACTTATAAAGCAAATGTTTCCCTCCCCCAATTCATTAATGTTTACAAAGCCACATATAGACTCCTTAACGTCTATCTATTTGTCAGACAACATTCAACTTTCAGCAACTAAATAAAATTGCTTAACAATTTTTTACCTCTTACAAATGGATTTAACGAATAAATAACCGAATCACATGCAATTTATATATTTGCATATTTATTATATATAATAAACTGAACTGAACTGAACTGAACCTAACAGAACTGAGCCAAATTGAACTACACTAAATGTATTATTATATGAAAACAAATCATCATAATAATAAATGGGTAAAGATTAATTTAGTAGGGTGTGACGAATTTTGAATACCCCATACATAGTGGTCAAAAAAGGTTTCCGTATTATTGGAACTATTTAATATTTATTATGAGTTGGTGCTGATGTTTTAACATGCAGAAAAAATGTGGTGTTACACCCACCTTTAAGTATATCGTTCGATTCAGAATCACTTTCTGAGTCAATTTAACAATGTCCGTCTATCTGTCTGTCCGGTTGGCTCTCTATGTAAATGTTGTGAACAGTCTACAGGATGCAATTTTAGAAATATTTGATACGTATTATTATTTTAGCCTAATATTTCAGTTAATTCCCATACGAATGTTCTTCCCGATATGTTTCCAATGTTATTAAACAGTACCGGGAGAACTTGTTCGTTGATGACTGTTTCTAAGACTAAAATAATAGAAAGCATTTTCAAAAGAACTCCCAAGACATCCGGTAGTGCTCAAAATATGCCAGGGTAATAATTTTTGACTTGGCCAAGACGGTTTCTTGTTCGATTTTTGATTTTTTTCCAACTTGTTTTCGTTCTATTGGGAAATCTTATAGGATCGGGGTGGTGGATCAATTCTAAACATTACGTAAAATGTGGTCCGAAAATGGGTAGTCGTCGGCAAGTTGACTGATACAAGGCATAATTATATTGGCTGCCCTTAGGATGGGTGTTTTGGCTATATTGATGAAAGCATCTTTGGGCACGAAGTCATACCTTTCCTCCTAGCAAAACTATTCATAGAGTCCTGGCCTTTGCCCAACATAAGGAGATTATCGTTTAGGTCCTCTTTCCTGTGGACACCTTTCATTTCTGTCTCTTCGATAGTGCTTTTATATGGTTGTGATGCAAGTTTTAGCATCAAGACACCTTTTTTTCAACTTGCATCTCATTATTTTAATTGGAGTACTCCCGTGGCTTTTGATATATATTTGTTGCCCTAAACTTCCACATTCTCTCTTTGGTCTTTGGGAATTTTACCCGGTATTATTCACTGTATTGCAGATATTGTTTCTCTGAGACCTCGTGTACTTCTTCTAATCTATCCTATCGGTGCATCTTCGCAAGTTTTCGTCGCAGTGCACTCGAGGTCGGCATTTTTTCAGTTGTAATCTGATGCACACGTTTCCAACGAAACGTTTTGTTCACCACCGATACTGGTGTCATTACTCACTGCAGCATATCTTTATTTTCTTATGATCGTTCTTCATATTTGGTTTTTTGTTTTAGGAAAAGTTTCCGCTTTTGATCCGCGAGAAATTTTTGTCAACAAAAGGTTTGCCACAGTGCATTTAAATGGTCGTAGCTTATTAAAATGAACTGCGACCATTATATGTCTGGTTTGGGACCTCCATGAGGTAGATAATACTTAACTGGAAGTTCTCGCCATAAAGGAGATGGTCTCACTTTACATTCCTTAATTCAATATTTCAATATTATCTATGCTTCCCTATCTACATCTTGAGGTCGCTTTCAGTGTGAGACCGGCATCTCGTGGGGAGTGAGGATCAAGAATTGTATAGTGAAATGTGTGAAATTTAATTCAAATCTATGTCACATGAAATGATAAACTTAATACACCAACTTTCTCCTCTTTATGGTGAAGGTTAAAAAAATATTATGAATAATAAAACAAAACAAACGAAATATGTCATCAACTAATTTCGACCATAAAAACAATACTAAACAAATTAATAATAATAAGTTTTTCGATTTACAAACATATAAAAAGTGAAATGAAATTATTTTTATGTCTTTAAGTTGTGAATGCGATTAAAGCGAAAAATTATGTAAATTTAAGAAAATTTAAGAAAAAGAGGGAAAATTTCCATAATATTGCATTCGGCTTCCGAAAAAACTTATAAAATTACAAAAATTATCGCATTTATGAAATAATCCCCTCGGATTTGAGAATTAAAGATTATCGCTTATTTGGTGAAATTGAATAAATTCACATTTATGTCGTGTTAAACTTAAATTTAATTTTATAAAATTGTTTCCATCAAAATGTATTAGACATTTTATTAACTTTTTTGATTTTTATTATCAAATATTTTCAGACAATAAAAGTAAATATTTAAATATCTTTTCAGAATTATAACAACAAATGCAACAAGTACTTACTTTATTCCCATTTTCCACTTAACCATTACTTGTAGACATTTTGGGCAAAAAAAAAAAATGAAAAAAACATTATTTTATAATATAAATTATAAAAGTAATTGTACACTGTGAAAAATATATACACACATTTTGAAATTTATTATTAAACTCTTCACTAAGTGATGTAAAATATTTGGTTTACGCGGTTTCTGTTATATGTATTTTACACAGTGTACCAAAAACGAGGTTTTCGTGGATATGATCCCGTAACGTGAGGAAATGCTAAAATTGGAAGTGAGTATATGTATGTTGGTATGTATGTATGTATGTATGTATGTATGTATGTATGTATGTATGTATGTATGTATGCCAAATTTGATGAAATTTTCACAGAATGATCCCAAAATACCCGAAAGTAACAACTGCTATATAAAATTCCGATAGGGGGAAAAGTACACCGCCCCCCATACAAGCAAATATTGATTATCGAATATCTAAAGAACTATAACAGCGATTTGGTCCCAACAACTTTCTCAAGGAAATGTTTTACTGTACAAAACGTAGGGCTAATAAGACCAGGGGGAGGGGTATCGCCCATATAAAGCAAATATTGATTTTCGAATAACTAAACAACTATTACAGTGAGAGTTCTTAAATTTGGTCCCAACAATTTTCTTAAGGAACTGTATTTCCTCTCCTACAAATGAAATATTTATTATCGCATTCATTTAAGGAGTAAGTTTTCTAAGTTCAATGAAATTAAATGGAAGACTATACTAACGTGTCGGATCAAATATTCTTTTAATCATCTCGGCTATTGACTTGTTTATATTCCAAAAAATATTTGCTTACAAAGCAAAATTTTGTCCAATTTTCGGATATGATTATTCTCTACACCACCATAGGTGATGAGGTTATTATGCATTTGTGAAGATGTTTGTAACGGGCAAAAAATAGTTCTACAACAAATCAGAATCACTTCCTGAGTCGATTTAAGAATGTCTGTCCGTCTGGCTGGCTGTCCATGTAAAGCTTGTCCACAAAGTACATGTCGCAAGTTGAAAGATATCTTAATGAAATTTGGCACGTAATATTATTAGGTCCAAGGGTTATGCCTATTGATATTGGTTATTTTATTCTACAACGATGTGCCAAATTATACGAGGATCGAAATGTGGTGTAGGGTATTTTTAATTATTTTTTTTCTTTGAGCCTACAAACCCAGATTTTAAACTAATTTACAAGTGTCTAGTAGGTCTCCAGATAGTGGTAGTCCTTCCTCAACATAGATCTTGCAAATTATTAAAATCTTAATCCTCCGACTTGTAGTATGGTTCCGATATAAGCTAGAAACTTGTAATTCATCAAAAGGCTTGAAAATTACCTTATCACTGTTCATATGGTATTTCATTCAAAAATATTAGTAGTTCCAAAGATGCTATTTCCAAAAAGACTACTGTGCATTAGTTTCTCTTACTAAGTATAGATACTTCCTAAAAAAATAAAATATTAATCTATATTTTTCTATAGCTTCCATATAAGGTCCCTTCCCGGAAAACTTTTTTGAACTGATCGGAATGTTAATAACTTATATGAAGTATATCGGAATCCCTAAATATGGTTATAAACTTATAGAACTCCTAAATATGGACCAATTCTTAATATATACATTTCACCGGTGACAATACAATTCAGGATATTAAAAATAAGATTGTAGCATTCATATGAGACCCATTTTTTTACATTTGAATTCCACATTTTTTCCGTTCCTCTTTGTCTTCTAAGTCGAAATCACCTCTTTTGAATCGTAGGGTCCAATAAAATTTTTTGGAGTTTTTCATGGTAACTGTTAGCTTTTTACCAAAAATCGTTAACTTTGACAGACTTATTAGACTTCCTCACAAGACATATTTTCTATGGATTGAAAAAATAGTGTGTTTACACTAGAGGTTCTAAATATATCTAGAAAGGTATTGAAATGAGTTTGTTTGTAAATAGTCCACAATTATGTTTGCTATACAATATTTATTTTATGCTAAAAGCATGGAGGACCATGAAGAGAGCCAAGCACCAAAAAAGTGAATATTATTTGTGGAATATCTATAGAACTCTTGATTTTTAAAGTTCAGTCCCAAGTACTAAATTGCTTAACTGGGAATATTCTTGGGGGATAATGCTAATAGAGTAAAAGTAATAGTCGAATATCTATAAATATATAATATAATACTGAGAGTTTCGTCTCAATGGATGCTTTAATGAATTGATTTTTTGAAAACAAAAATTAAATTTCAGAAAGTATATAATTCAGATAGAATCAAACCCTCATCTAAACTGCTTCTCTGCAATTCCTGTATAAATATTATGTTAATCCACTAGTATATCAAAAGTTATATATTTGCAGTCTTTGGTGACTACTCACCTTATGGTGATAAAGTGGTTGAAAGGGAGAACGCTTTACTACCTATTTTGTACCCATTAGAGAACGATTGTTTGCGCACACAAAGTTTTTTTTTAGATTTTTGTACTTTAACGTGATATTCGGTAGCGGGGGTGTATTGGAGGTGAGACCAATTCTATTAAAATTTAGCACAATTGATTTTCTAGCTGTCTATATATAATATATGTTTTTAATTTAAATAATATCGATCCACATTTGCCTATATCTTCATATAAGACTTCAAGTAAATAAAAATGAATTCTATTGAAATTCGGCTCAATTATTTTTCTAACTGTTTTGAATATATGTTTTTCTTTTAAAGAATATCGTGCCATATTTTGCAATAGTTCCCATTTAAGGTTCCTTCAAGTTCTCCGTTATGTGGGAGCTTATAAAATTCTTAAATGAATCTGAATCAATTTAACTTTCTTGGCGAATATCGGTTTATATTCAGAACTGTTCTAAACTATTTCCAATGTTATTAAACAGTACCAGTAGAACCTGTTCCGTTGATATAAAACCAGGTTCAGGTAGAAGAAATGATCCACATGATGTTTCTAATGCCAAAAAATAAAAAGCATTTTCAAAAGAGCTTCCAACACATCAGACAGAAAAGCAGACCGATTACCTCAGTGCTCGGATTTTTTGGTACGAAAAGTTAAATTTTATCAGGTTTTCAAAACATACAAGGCTCAAACAATTCCTGACAGGAATGCTGAGCATGGAAAAAGAAGTCAAGTTTTTTAAAAAATATTCTCGCTACAAATTGATAACGAAACGTTTGGACTGGCAGATTTTACCCAACTTCCTGGTAAAATAAGTTTTATGCTGCTAATAGAATCACTTGTTAGAACGGGCTCTATTAATACCGAAATAACAAACTTGAGTGGTACAAAAACGATAATGTGATATTTGTACCAAGAGGCAAACCCCTTAAAATGGCCTAAGCTAAGGCCAGTGGAGAGATATTGGGTTTTTGTTAAAAGAGATTTGGAGAGCATAAAAAGTGTATCCAAAATTGTGATAGATTTTAAACGGACACGGTCTACCAGTTACAGCAAACTGACAGAAAACACTATTAAAATGTTAATGAAAAAGGGTTTCCGAAAAAGCTTCAAAATTTCATCACTTGTGATTAAAACTATATTTTTTTTTGTAAATTGTAACAATAATTTCAATCAAATAAAAAAATATTAAAACTGTATTACCAAGTATGTATGTTAAGAATTTTTGATCTCACTACTTAGTTTCGATTTTAAGACTGATTATAAGTTTCTTACATCAGTGTTTTTCAGTGTAATTAAGAAAGTTTGCATGTAAACTAAAATTAACGTTAATGTTTTGGAGTCTAAATGAATTGTCAACAACTAAAGGAATTTCTACTTGTGGCGACGTCTCCCAAAGAAATTTCAATAAAAACTCAAGTTTTTTTTAATTTTCTTTAATTATTTTTTTTTATTTAAATTTTTTTGTTGGCAATTCATTTAATAAAAAAAATAATTCAAAATAAAAACAAAAATACAAAAACAAGTAAGAAATTATAGACCTTCAAGTGCGACAATTTAATACCCATACAGCTAAACCAATGGACCGATTTTGTTGAAATAGATAGGAAAAGGGGGGGTGAATGTGTAAAGAAATATTACAGCGAGAATTTTCAAATTTGATTTCAATCATTTCTTCAAGGAACTGTTTTACTGGACAAAATATAGGACGGTTAGGATCTGGGAGAGAGATAACCCCCATACAAAGCAAATTTTGATCGTCGAATATTTAAAGAATTATAACAGCGATAAATGTTAGACGGATAGGATCAGAGGAAGATGTAACCCCCATACAAAGCAAATTTTGATCGTCGAATACTTAAAGAACTATAACAGTGAGAATTTCCGAATTTGGTCCCAACCACTTTATCAAGAAACTGTGTTGTTAGACAAAATGAAGGATGGATGGGATCAGAAGGAGATGTAGCCTCCATACAAAGAAAAATATTGATAATAAAATATCAAAAGAGAATTTTCAAAATTTTTTCCCAATAAATTTTTCAAGTAACTGTTTTGCTGGACAGAATGAAGAGTGGATAGGGGAGGGGTACTACCCACTTTATGAGAGTGGCAAAGCGCACTAAGTCAAACAAAAATTTGAGTCGATTTAGCTATGTCCGTCTGCCTCCTGTTGGCACGCTCACATACACAATAATTGACACAGCTCAACGAAAATTGTCCTGAATGTTAGTCTTATTAAAAACCAGCAAAATCGGTTCTGTATATTAAAAGATATAGACCGATATCTGAGTCAACCTTTAAGTTCAATTATAAATTACGTTTCTAAATGGATTTTTCTTGTGGACGTTATATGCGAGCTAGAAGATATTATGTATCGATCGTCGCAAAATTTCGCACATCGAATAATTTTACTATTTTTTATTATAATACCAACGTATATGTGAGACTTAAGTTCTTTAGAGTGATTTTTGAAAGAGGAGTTGTATGGGACCTATGTCACCTCGTTTTAGCATATCATTTGTTACATTTAGGACTTTTGTTACCTCCCATTTTGGTTGAAATAATGAACCCATTATCACCAATTTAAATAGGCATTGTCCTATTCTATTCTATTCTATTCTATTCTATTCTATTCTATTCTATTCTATTCTATTCTATTTTATTCTATTCTATTCTATTCTATTCTATTCTATTCTATTCTATTCTATTCTATTCTATTCTATTCTATTCTATTCTATTCTATTTATTCTATTCTATTCTATTCTATTCTATTCTATTCTATTCTATTCTATTCTATTCTATTCTATTCTATTCTATTCTATTCTATTCTATTCTATTCTATAAGATATTTTAAAACTGTACCCTGCATTTTGTTCACAAAGTTTGCATGGACAGTCAGTCAGCTTGTCGGCCTGACGAAAAAGTGATCCTGAGTCGAACGTTACACTTAAAAGTGGTGGTTGTATAATTTTTTCTAACCGTTACAACCACCCATGATGGTGTAGGGTATAAATACCAAAAAATAAAGCCATTAATTTTGACTTCTGTTTATTTTTATTTAACTTTAAGTTTTTTTTATAACATTTTAACATAAAGAATAATTATTTTAGATTTAATTTTGTTATATACACACATACACTTACAAATGTAGATACATACATAACATATTTATTAAAATTAATATATGAAAAAATAATAAATTATAAAATGTATTTTTATTTTGTTTTATTTTTGTTATAAAAAAGTATAAAATAATTATAATAAACATTTCGTTTGAGTATTTAGAAATAAATAAAAAAAATTGTGCGAAAAATTTTAAATTCAAGTTTAAAATTAATAAAATTAAAAAAATCTTTAAACCAAAATTAATCGATTTAAAATTCGTTTAAAATGATGATTTTGCGTTTTGTTTGATTCGAGTTAATTTTTTACATCTCTCACATAAATAATTTAACTAAAACTAAAAAATAATATGATTCCAAAAACAAATCGATTCTCTTCCTTGATTGTCTTCTTTCTTAACGGTTCTTAACATTGTCATACGGCTTCAATATACCTGGTGGTCCACCGAAACTTCCTGTAAATTTGTCTTTATTGTTTGTGGCAAATCCAGGGGAAGACGTAATACCGAAAGTGGTAAAGGCTGGCTTGTTATACGTTTTGGTAACAGTGGTGGAAGAGGTGGTAAATCCAGAATTTTGTGGTGCTAAAACACCGGGAGGACCACCAAAACGTCCAGTGTATTTGGAGCCATCATTCGAGGAATCAGCAGTTGTTACAAAACCTGTAACACCAGATGAAGTGCTACCAAATTGTTTGAATACCGAAGAAGCAGTGGTGGATTTAGTAACGGAAGAGCCCGTAAAAGATTGGGTAGAGAATGTATCTGCAGGTTAATTGAAAGTAAAAAAGCAAAAAAAAAAATATCATAAATTATAGTCCATAAAACAATAAAATCATATACATACTTTTCTCCGGATTACTTAAGCCAAAACTGGAACCAATTGGTTTTGCCGATGTCGATCCAATACTACCACTCAAGAATATATTGTTGGTGATTACTTTGCCATCTTCGCTCTTGGTGAATGTTGTTTTACTGGGTAGAGTGGATGAGCCCGTTATTATATTATTGAATGGTGGGAATGATTCACGATCAGCACTTAAGGGTACCTTCTTGGCATCAGCTCCCAAAGCTGTGGTCGCAGAGGTGGTTAAGGAAGATGAGGCGGCAGTGGTGGTCGGCTCAAAGGGTGCTGCAAAATGTTTGTTAAATGTTGATGAGGTTTTTTTTGTTATATCATCGGCATTATCAGCGATGATGATGTCGTCCGCTTTGGTAGGCGGTGGTGGTACGAACACGGGAGGAGGTCGCGTTACCGTATTATCAGCTTGATTTGTTTGTGTGGATGGGAGTGGAATTGTTACAATTGATGGGATAGAAGAAGAAGAAGCTAGGGAAATAGTGGATGTAGAGAATTTATTTGTGAAACCTTGTGGTTTTTGGGAATTGGAAAAAGGAGAATTGGAAGAGGGTTCAGAATTGGATTTGGTAATAGTGTCTTCGGTTTTACTTGGTGGTAAAATGTTTTTATCAACAGGATTTTCATCTTCATTGGGATCATAGACGAATGGTACACCGGCTCCCAAATCAGGATAATCGAAATCTCTTAAATATGGTGGTATAGTGGGTTCAAAAGGATTCTCTTCAACAATTTCTGGTGCTGGTGTTGTTGTTGTTGTGGTTGTAGTCGTTTTTCTAGTTGTTGATTGAGGTCTATATTTGCCATCATTGAAGGAGGGTAAGAAAGGATTTCTTTGTTTAGTGACCACCTCTTCACTGCTGGTGCCAAATTTATCTGTTGGAGAAGTAGTTGTGGAAAGACCACGATTATAGTAATTTGTGGTAGTTTTAGGTTTCACTGTGGTGGTTGTGGTTGTTGTAGTTGTGCTCGTAGTGCGTTGTGCAGAATTAAATGATGATATGGATGGACTAAAACTAGTGAATTGATTATTAAATGTTGCTATGGTAGGTTTGACCGTTGTAACTTTGGCTCTAATCCAATGTGGTTGATATGTTGAGACGGTAGGACGTTTCGTTGTGGTTGTAGTTGTTAAGGTGGTTCTGGATGTTGTTGGTACAGTAATTCTTCTTGTGGTACTCGTTCTGGATGTAGTGGTTGGAGGTTGTGTTAAATGTACATTTTTCAAATCGGTATAAGGTTCCAAAGGAGGCAATATATCACGATCTATGGTTTGATTATATTCATTTATGTCTTCGGGTACAATATACGCTACAGCAACATCTAGCTCGGGATCATCTATATCTTGTAGCCAGGGTGGTAAGGTGTATGAGTCTCCAGCTTCTAGTTTAAAGAATTCGGAAGGATCTGGTTCAGCAGTGGTAGTTCTAGGAGTAGTAAATAAAGGTGTGGTAGTTCTTCGGGTAGTTGTAGTCGTTCTTCTTGTAGTAGTGGTAGTTGGTCTAGGCGTTGTAGTAGTGGTGGTTCTAGGTGTGGTGGTAGTTCTCGGCGTAGTAGTGGTTGTTGTTGTACTGCGTCTTGTGGTTGTGGTTCTCGGAGTGGTTGACGTAGTTGTTGTACTCTCAAAAGAATTTCTTAAACCAAATTGTGACCAATGTGTTGTGTGACTAGATGCTTGAGAGGTTTGAGTATTAAAATTGTGACCAGAATTTACGCTAACTTTATTACTATGACTAATCGATTTATCGGCTTCAATCTCTTGAGCCTTGAACGGTGGCAGCAAATCCCAGGCAATAACTTTTAAACCTCTATTATCTTCAGCAGGTTCATAATCCACAGGACCAGCTATATCGGGATCATTAAGTTCCAAGATGTAATCGGGTAAACCAGCTTTAGAATTAGGCGACGAGTCAAAATTTGATTTGACTTCTACCAAGGGTATGTTCTCTACATGTACGCTAGTCTTCTTGGTAGATGAAAATGGACCTGCATTATAAGTTTCCGAGGACTCATTTGGTAGTGCAACGACAATGGGATCTAAGGTGGGAAGGGGATTTTTATATTTAGAAACTATACGATCGATAATGGACGTATCAGTGGGTACATTGGGATAATTAAAGTTACCATTACTTATAGGGGTAAAGTGAGCTGAAAGCTTAGTTTTAGAAGATGGTGACTGAAAAGAACTATTACTTTGCATAACTGATGCTAAAGATGATAATGAAGGTGAAGATGAAGGTGATGGTGATGATGATGTATGTGAATGATTAAGTGATTTAAAATTAAGAGAATTTAGAGAATTAAGATTTTTAGTTGATTGTTTGGCTACGAACAAACTTAAACTATTTTCTACATAAGATGATGGTGTTCTAGTGGTGGTGATGTTGTTGTTATTATTAAGTTCACGGTCCTGTTGTTGTTTGAGGTTAGTTGTGTTCAGGGTCGTCGTCGTGTTCGCAACATTTGAATTATTATCTGTATTTATATTATTATGTTGTGCATTTAAAACCTCGTCTTGTGCAATTGTATTTGTATTATCATTATAATTATTATTATTGTTGTTAGTGTCGGTTGTATATAATTGTAGCTGCCTTTTAAATCTCAAACGATTTTGGTGCTGACCACTTGCAGCAGCATCGCTAGTTAATAAATTATTTACGAATACAAGACTGTTGACAGCCTTAACTTTGTCATTGCTATGAATACGAATACCTGGCTTGTCATCGTTAACATGTCCAACATCATCTATTGTTGATTTAACAAAATCAATGCTAAACTCACCAACAAATGGTGGCAGTAAATCATCGGCGGGCTTCTTAAGTTCTGTTATGCCCGAAGCATAATTTGGTATTTCAAATTGTAGACCTTGAGCGCTTACAACCTTGCGACCATCGGGAGTTTCAATCGGTTGTAGGCTTTCAATTGGATTACCATAACTATCAATTGTTGTGCCATCGCTTTTTCCATTAACGCGTGAAGATGATGGGGATGATGCCGATGCTGATGCCTCAAATATGGGCGGTTGTAAATCTAATGGAAATGTTGAATCAAAAAAGTCTGAAATTGAATGGATTTGTTTTTTTGTTTTCAAGTATTCTTGCATGCAGTTATAGAGTGTGTGTGTGTGCGTTTGTGTGTGAGAGGGTGTAATTGAGTTTTATTTTCGTATAAATTTTTCTCTATTTGAATGTAGTTTCTGTAGTTTCAGGTAGTGATTATATGAACTACAAAAATACAGGAAAAAGAGATAAAAGAATAGAAATTGTAGAATAGAAGAAAATATAGATAAAGATCAAATAATAAAGGAGACACACTACAATTAATTAACAGAGTCCAACACAGAAATACACCTGGAAGAAATGACAAGTTCCGGCGGAAAGCGAACATTCAACAGATGAATTATGAACACCCCAACATGCAATAGAAATTGAATTATTTACAAAAAAAAAGAACAATAAATTATTTACATAAGAATAATTTAAATCCTTAGCCATAGTCCATACACAAAGTAAAATTGTTTTCTGTTTTATTATATCGGTTCAGATGTGTTTTTATAGATTTTTAATTGGGTTGTATATGAGTTTGATTCTTAAGGCGTCAGAAATACACTTAAACACAATAAAAATAAGTAATTTTTTGAATTGTATTGTCATCGATGATAAAAAATTGATAACAAGATATTCCCAGGCCCAAAAACAAAGATGAGCCAAATAACCCAATCAATTCAGAAGACGAATATCCAAAACGTCAACGTAATACTCTGTATTTGGTGAAATTTAGAATGGTGTTTTGTGTTTTGAGCAGTTGTAATTGGGTCAGACGAACCTTTATCTGCAGAGAACAATCAAAGAAAAACGACCAAAAATATTCGATGAGGGACGAATCTATAATCTTTCATTATACCAACGTTCGGACATATTTTGCAAGATTGGTCAAGATAAATTTAAAAAGCAAATCTGACTATTGGAACCACGGTAAAGGAATTCTGAACACACCGGCATGGCGATTGTCTTTATATTCTCTTCGTTATTATTTCTCTTTTTCTAGTTCCCTCTTTCTTTTTTCTCTCTTTTTAGGCTCCAGTTCTGCTGTTGTTTCGGGGTGAAGATGTGCATGTAGTCAGATTGTTACATGTACATCACCTTTCCCTACCAACCTTCCTACCTAGAGTGTAATTGTCTGTTAAAGCGTTCTATAAAATACCCTACACCATGATGCAGCCATAAAAATTTTTGTCTGAACATTGCAGATTTCTATATTTGTTGATTGTATAAAACATACTTATACATATGAGTGATTTATGAGGAAATTATGGGCCGATACTCGCGAAATTTGGTATAATTTTTTTAATTTTATAAATCGCAAATAAGCGAAATGTTAATACAATAATAATTTTTTTAATTTTCGAAAGTGGGTCTGTATGGTAGCTACGGTCATTTGTGAACACAAATATATTCAAATTTTCTTTATTCTGGGTGGTAACTCTAAAGGTGTGTAACTCTAAAAGGTGTGTGTTTCATCACCATATCAAAATTCTTCTTAATCGGATTAATAGATTATCAGTGTGTAATATAGATCGCAATTTGGATTCCCTAAATACAAGAATGTAACCAAAAATGCTTTCCCCTTGATATAACCCGTCCTATATTTTGATCGGATAAACAAATTCTTAAGAAAATGATTGGGGTCGAATTCGAGTGCTATTGCAGTTATAGTTCTTTACATATTCGATTATTAACTTTTTCTTTGTATGGGAGACACCTCTCCTCATGATCCTATCCGCCCTTCATTCTGTCCAGTAAAACAGTTTCTTAATAAAGTGGTTGAGACCAAATTCAAAAATTCTCGCTGTTATAGTTCTTTTAATATTAGATCATTATTTGCTTTTATGAGGGCTACCTCTTCCCCTGATCCTATTCGCCTCACATTTTACCTCGTAACAAAGTTTCTCGAAAAATTTATTGGGACCAAATTTGAAAATTCTGGATGAAGTGGTTCTTTAGATATTCTCCCCCTGGTCCTATCGAAATATTTTATAGCCTATATTATTTTCGGGTACATGGGGATCTGGGAAACAAATACAGATTCATTTTTTATATATCGAAATGATATTCCCAATAATGACAAATTTTCTTAAAAAATTCCCGGGAACAAAAAAAAAAAACAAAAAAAGAGACACCCTACTTTTAATGAATAAGTTTTGGGTTAATTGACGCTCCCATTTTTTATTAAAAAATGTATGTTGAATAATAAAAGGAGTTTTAGTGGGTCCATTAATTAGTTATAAACATTAATTTTAATACATTTATGGGTCAATATTTAAATGATTTCCAATTAATAAATTGTGATTCCAATTCGGTGAGGAAATTTCACTTATTGACACCAAATGAAATTATCTGAAATGTTATAAAATTAAATTTACCTCAAATTGTTCACATTTGAAAATCATTTAATGCGATTTAACTTTAAAAATATTGACATTTTAGCCGGGAGCATAAAGAAATAAACATTAATGTAACTTTACATCAAAAGAAAAAATCGTTAATTATTTTATTTATTGATTTTTGTTAAAGATTTAATTTGTCAACAATTAAAAAAACGTAAAAAACCGTAAAAATGTTAATGGATTTATTGTTTCAAATGATTGATTGATTGGTTGATGGATTTATAGACATTTTAACAAATGAGGTAAATTTAGTTTTATTAAAATTTCATAAAAACAAATAATTTAACAATTTAAAGACAAATAAATATTTATGTATGTACAGCTGCTGTCAAAATGTTAGCACCACATACATATTACTTCTTGAATAAGTCATAAAAGCGATTTGAATGGAAAGCTTTTCTTATTTAAAGGTTTAATAAAATCAAAAATGAGTTAAAATTAAGTTTTTCCAAAAGAATTGATAAAACCTGGAGTCAAAATATTAGCACCACCCGGTTTCAACTGTACAAAAAAAAATATATATAATTTTTGTTTATTTTTTTGGTGACAATTTATCGCCTTTCCATTGAATTTATTACATTCTGGCACCTTTCCATGTTAAAAGAGTACCATGCCTGCTCTATAGTGTGTCAAAGATCGTAATTATTGGTCGGTTTAATTACCGACACCTTCTTTTATAAGTATGTAAACAAACAATTGAGTAGATTTACATTGGGAGACTGGGCAGGTCAATTTATTACAATGACTTCATTATTCTGACATTTATGCTGGTATGTTTCGGGGCTTTGTCTTGTTGCATACCTCAAATCAATGATGGATATCTGGAACCGATTTGGCTGATTGGCCTGGCATTACATTATGATTTTTTGCGCTTCGGATTATCGAAGAAAATTTGTTTTTTTCTCGAGATTGGGTGCAATTTTGACTTACATAAACCTAATTTTTTTTCCTTAAATGTTTTGTTATGCATAATCACAAGTTGAAGTGGAACACACGATAATTCTGGTTACTCCAATTCAAATCCTATAAGAAGTGGTCCGTTGTTTAAAGTATTTTATGGCCTTCACTAATAACGTGGAAGTGCAAATGAAATGAAGGTGTTCAATGCCCAAAACACCCGGACAACGTCACTAAGGGACATCTCAACATTTATTAACGCGTGAGAGTGAGGTGCAAGAGTCTCGTAGGCGAGTAAACTATATACAACTTGACCGCCTTTACAAAATGACGATAATGACTCTATAGATGTTTATTCACCGAGGTCTTCTTTAAAATATTATACATAGGACCAAGAGTTAGGGAGAAAGAGAGTTACCCACCATACAAAACATTAATTTTTGAATTAATAGAACATTTGCGGCAGGAGTTTTGAAATTTAGTTTCAACCAATTTCTTAAAAAGGGATTTCCCGGTAATGACGTAGGTCAATTGTAGACTATGAGCTTTAAAATTAAATGCCAATATCTTTCCTATTGAAAAATGTAGGGTACATAGAGCTTTTGCAACAGTTTTCTATTATCTACTATTGCAGCGAGAGTTTTGAAATTTTAGCCTTAATTTGTATACCCTACACCACCATAGGTGGTTGGGAAGTATGATGTGTATGTGCTTAAGTTTGTAACGCACAGAAAAAAGATGCTACCACCACTTTTAAGTTCGACTAAGAATCACTTATTGAGTCGACTTAACAATGTCCGCCGTCTGTCCGTCTGGTTGGCTGTCCGTGTAAACATTGTGATCAAAATTCAGGTCGCAATTATTCGAGATACCTCGATGAAAATTGGCATGTGTCTATTGAAATTGGTGATGATGGGTCCATTATTTCACGCAGCCGCCACACATATGTTCCTCCCGAAATGGGGTTTTAAGGTCATAAAAGACCTAAATACAAACTGATTTTAACAAAATTTAGCCCAAATGATGTGCAATATTATACGAAGATCGGTCCATTGTTTCTCATAGGTCCCATTTAACTTATATAACTCCCCTTAAAAGTAACACTTTAAAAGGCTTAAATCTCATATGTTCACAAGTATTGTGATAAGAATTGTTCAAATTAAATTTTATGAGGGTCGATACATAATTTCATCTATCTACCGTATTATCCCCCTAGAGGAAGTCCTTTTAAATATATATTAGTACCATAATTAACTGCACTCTTAAGTACAAATTAGAAAATTAATTTATACGAGGGTCGATCATTAATTTTTGGTAGCTACCATTAATAACCAAAAATGTAGTGTAGGGTATTAAATACTCGGGCTTGATCGACTATAACTTTTACTCGTTTTCTTGTATATCTGATTTGCTGGAAAAGCAGATGGGATGGAACCTTGGGGTGAGATACCACTGATACCGAGCAAATAAAATAGTCGAATATAAGTGTTATAAAACTATAGTGGCAACACTTTTTAAGTGTCATCCCATTAACTTTCTTATTGAACTGTTTAACTGGATAAGTTAGGGCGCATAGGGCAGCATGGTGTAATATTTATTAAAATAACCAATATTTTTCATGGAAATTCCGATTTATTCAATAAAAAGTTAATTTAAAATAATTAAATGATTAGATTTACACGTTTTATTAATTTTCCCAACAAATCGATTGTTAATTTAATAAAAATTAAAATTTATAATTAATTTTTAATTGTCTTGAAATTAATAATTTAATTATTTTAATCATTTTGTGGAAAATCTTTAAATAATTTGTAATAATTAATTTTCAATATAAAAATTAAATAAATTAAAAATATTTCATAAGTAAATTGAAATTTTTTTACTAAATAATTTCAAGTTCAAATTTCTAAGGAAAAAATTTTTATTATTTTTAGTTTTAAACTTTAAATCGAACTTATCCATGACTTTTGTCAAAAAATTTTAATGAATTGTCATTGACTTAAAGGCGAAACGGTTGGCAACGAATCATTATTTAGGTGTTTGGTGGTTGGTAATAATTGGTCTCTTTTTTTATACCCTACACCAGCACAAGTGGTGAAGAGGTTATGCAAACTTTGTCATTCCGCGTGTAACGGTAAGAAGGAATCATTTTAAATCTATTAAATCAAAATCAGAGTCGATTTAGGTATTATCTGTATGTCTGTCTGTCTGTCTATTTTTGGCACGGTCGCATCCACGATAATTGACAGAGTTCAAAGAAATTTGATCTGAGTATTTGTTAGAATCGTGTGAAGTTTCTTATATAAAACGAGCAAAATTGATTTAGTATATAAAAACATATAGACCAATATCTGGGGCAACTTCTAAATTTAAGCGACAAACTTGCGTAAAATTGTTAATTATATATCGACAAATTTGAATAAAATTTTGCCATAATATTAATCTATATGGGCTTCATTACTATTAAAATCGGTTCATCAGGAAAAAAGTTATAGCCAAAAACATCAATAATTTTATGTTGGCAACGAATCATTATTTAGGTGTTTGGTGGTTGGCAATAATTGGCATCACTTTTTATACCCTCCACTAGGGTATTTAAACTTTGTCATTCTATGTGTAACGCCAAGAAGGAATTATCTAAGATCTAATAACGTTCCTGCACTAATTTAGGTATTTTCGTCTATCTGTTAGTTGTTGGCAGATAGACAATCCACAATAATTGACAGAGGTCAAGAAAATTAAGTCTGAGTATTTATTATGGCCAGAGAAGTTTTCTATTTAAAACCAGCAAAATCGGTTTAGTATATAGAAAGATAATAACCAATATTTGAGGCGACCTCTAAGTTCAAGCGAAGAACTTTCGTAAAATTTTTGTTGAAATTTTGTCATAATATTAAGTTGTATGTACTTCATTCTATATAGACATTATGATTACAAAAATCGGTTCAGTTGAAGAAAAAGTTATAGCCAAAAATATTACGAATTTTATGACTCATTAAGTGTTCCTGTGTTATATTAAAGAAAAACTTTTATCTATTGTATAAGTCTGTGAGTGTATGTGTGAGAGTGTATGTACAAACATAACGTATTTACTTCACACGAATTTAAGGTGGAGGGTATTAGAGATTCGGCAGTTTTAATTGTTAACTTTTATTATTGCCATGACTTTGTTTACATCGAAGCTGTGGCGGTGAATATTTGTTGTTGATCTTGTTGGGGAATATAATTTTTATTTATTTATTGTTGTTATTTTTTTCGTGTTACACACAAACATAATATTAATTACAAATTTAATGTTGTTAATATTTTTATGTAAATTTATAACTACGGAAGATGTCATTCAACTTCATCAATTTGACAAAATTTTAACACATAATATTATAAACACGATTGAACCCCAACATCTTGCCTCCACCTTTTAGATACTGTTAATGATCTTTAATTGTTTAGTATTTTTTTTTTAATTGTTTATAATATTTTTTTGTCTAATAACATTGTAGGAAGTTAAGTGATTAAAAATAAAAAAATTATTTAACACTAGCTAAGACCCGGTGCGCTTTGCCGCCCTTATAAAGTGGGTGCTACTCCTCACCTTGATCCCATGCGTCCTACATTTTGATCAGTAAAGAAGATTCTTGGGATAGTAATTGGAACCATTTTGAATACTAACGCTTTTACAGTTCTTTAGATATTCGATAATTAATATTTGCTTTGTATGGGAGTACCTTTCCCCTTGTCCCTATATCCATCCTATATTTTAATCAGTAAAACAAATTCTTCAGAAAGTGATTGGGGCAGATATACGTGGGTATTGTAAAAATATTAAGACAAATTAAGATAAATATTAGCCAAAATTGTGGTGCGAAATTGTACGAGGGTCAGTCCATAATTTTTTTCTCTTTCCCAAAAAAAATCACTTCAAAACACATAAATCTCACATAAATGTTGAACCATAAGAATTTATTGCACACATAAGCATAAATAAGAAGTGCAAGTTATACGAGGGTTGTTCAAAAATTTTTCGCGACAGTTATTTACAACCAAAATTTTTACTTTTTTATATTATAAGCTGTTGAAAACAGATCAGATGGTAAAAAAAGGAGTTGTAACGAAGAGAGTTGTTTTGAACTTAGAACTAAGAACGACCAGAATATTTGGCCATACACGTTTGGCAAAAAATGGATGTTAAAGTTTTTACTAACACGCTAAACTGCAGGGAAGCAAAAAGAAATATGCATCACCTCAGAAAAAGGTATCAAAAATTGAGTGACGCAGAGTATAGATGCTACCTGCAAGATCATTAATATAAGAAATTTATTTGTCAAAACCAAATAATCGACATTTTAAACTTGTATAACCTATAAAAATCACATGTCAATATTAAGGTCTCTTTTTGCATCATACAACTTCAAGAGTGAAGTGAGTAATGTAATGTCACCATTAACGCTTAATTTACGGCAATTAGTTAATTTTAACCAACAAATTTATGACACTAATAACCCAAAATTATTTAAAGGCAAAAAGGGGGAAAACACATTAATAAGACATTTTGAAAAATATCAAAAAATAAAATCAAATAATTAATGATTAAATCTCTATTTAGAAATATAAAAAATATAAAAAAATTTAAAAAATTAAAAAAACAATAAAAAATGAAATAAATAATTTAAATTTTTTATTATAACCAACTTTGAATGTCAATTGTATTGAGTCAATAACACAATAACAAATTTTATTTCAACTCAATATGGAATGTTCGCATGTGTGTGTTCAATGATTTGTTTAAAATAATATTTATTATTAATTTTTTTTCTTAAAAAAATCAGAAACGTAAAACAACAATCTGAACAAAAAAATCTCTGAAAACAATTTAAATCGAAAAAACAAACAACAACAAAATAATAAATTATTTTGTGTAAATTTGAAAAAAAAAAAACACCTTAAAATCTTATAATTAAATTTTGTTTTCAATATTATTCAGGGATTTTCGAAATTAAAATTTGTTTTGAAACCGGGAAATAGACTTTAATAAAAAAAATTAACATACAATAACAAGTTAATTATTTTACTATTTTTCTAGGAATTAAATACAGTTCTCAGTGGTTCCAATACTTTTGTTTATAGCTGAGAGGTTTGAGATGTGATTTCGAAAATTATCAACTCCCTATATAGTCAGGGAGGTAGTGGGAGACCTTCCAACTAAGAACATCTCGGGTATGCACAGTGTGTCCAACTTGATTTTTTGAAAATAATTCTATAACTTTAAAACCTTTACAGATATCATAACGAAATTCCTGTCAAAACCTTCTTAAAAGGTAAGTTTGCTTAAAGCCTAATGTACACGGACGTGTTGAGGCCAGTTGCCACTTATGCGTGTTATCTATGGTGATAAGAAGGTTAATGTTGAGGTATTAAATAAAACTAATAAGATAGCACTACACAGTTTAGCGGGAGTCATGAGCACCACTCCGGCGATCCACCTTTAGACATTCACATTTAACATTAAGAGCACTCTTTGCAGACTAAAACAGACGGATTACACACAAGTTAGAACTGCTCGTCATAAGGAAATAATGTTTGTAACAGACAGAAAAATAGTCCTTCCAACACCTTTTTGTATACAGTTCGACTCATAATCGATTTAAGCATGTCCGACCGTTTATACGCTCATGTAAAGCTTGTTTGAAATTTGGCAGGTATTATTATATTGGCCATTATTCATATAGGCCCCATTATAAATGTCCCCTCGGAATGGAGTCCATATAATTCCCAAATACAAAACGGTTTTAACCCAATTTTATTAAAATAAGTCCTATTATATTCTGAAACAATGTGGCAAATTATACGAGGGTCGGTCCATACAATCACTCCTTCAAAAATCACTTTCAAACTCATTAATCTTACATTTACGGGGGCAAATAAAGATTAATATAAGCCAAAACCGATGTGCCAAATTATACGGTGCCGGTCCATAACATTTTCTAACTCTCAGAAAAAATCCCTTTATAACGCATGAATTTCACAGCAGTCATTATATTATTTCATAATCATAGGGCTTGACCGACTATAACATTTTACTTGTTTTTTATTGTGCTCAAAATAGAATCATTTTATCGATTGAGAACAGAGTGTTGTATTTTCCAGGCTGAAGATTTTGGCAAGACAGATTTCAATGTTACAAATATACAATAGTGATATAAGGTTCATGATATATAGTCAAGACGCTATAAAGTCTCTTATTATTGGTTAATACGATCTTGGGTGGTCAGTAGCTGCTTGATCTTTGGAAACAGCATAACGTTAGTCTTTGTTGGGTGCCTGGACATAAGAATATTTTAGGAAATGAAAATGCACACGAACTTGTGAATAAAGGTGCATCTCTTTCTGAGAACTTGACGAAAATAAATATATTTCCACTCGAGTCCAAAAATCAAGAACTTGGTGGCTTAATAGACGGTACGAAGCAGATGGATATTGAAATGAAAAAAAAAACGTTAAGAAGATGAAGGGGATGAAGGGGATTCAACTGAGGAAGGTCACCATTCCAATTTCTGGTCGCAATTTCTTTGGTAAATTCTAATATTGTGTATGTGACAAAGAGCATGAGAAGTCTAAAATAAAGGAAGCATAGTGGACCATAAGGTCTCAATGGATGCCGGCCATTAATTTTTATCGGTGTCTACTTATACCCTACCCAAACCTAAAGAAATTTCACACAGTTAAAGGAATACATGTGATCAGGTTTGCATTCAATGACACTCCAATTGGATACTTTAATATTATTAATTTTTTACGAATTGAGATAACGGCAATGATTATAGCGGAGATGTTCCAAGTTGATTTGGAGAATTACAGGCCCATTGATAGAAAGTGAGTAGTGGGTGACTTTTTAACTTTGACCATCTCTGATATGCACAGTGTGTTAAAATCGATAAATTTTTGAAATAGTTTTGTAGTTTTTGAACCGTTAAAGACGACTTAACGAAATCCCTTAGAGTTTCAGAGATATTCAAATCGATATAAATTTGTAAGTCATTTATATTTTTGGTTTTCCTAGTTTCATTGACTTTGCAGGCTCAATGTGGCCCTAGTTTTTTATACATATGCGAAAAATTCCGTATAAAACATGTTTACAAATTTAGATTTTTCATTAAAATAATGATTCCATCGTTACACTTATAGTTCTAGAACAATTCAGAACGGTAGTGAATTATTCGCAATAAACTCTTCCGATACAAAATGTATCATGGATTTTTCAAAATTAAAAAAAATCAAGGTCACTCACTACCCCACTGAGTAACTCGGCAATGGTTACAGTCAGCTATAATAATGTTAAAATGGTTCAATTATTCAAAAAATCGTTTGAAAACACTGTGGGATATTGAAATGTCAGAATTAAAAAAAAAATCATAGAATTCGCAGTGATTTTTACACGTTTTAGATATTTAAAGATTTCCTTTAATGTATTTTTAATAACTTAAGATTTTAAGCTTAAGATTAAGAAAAAAGGTGTAAATGTTTATGACTCAAACTCTCAAGACCTAAATTTTCAAATAATCGTATTCAGTTTAAATTTAATTAATCATTTTATTCTAATTTTTTTTCAATTCAATAAATTATTTCTTTTTCTATTGAAATCAAAATTTGAAAACTTTTTTCTATTCTGTTGTGTTGTGAGTGAAAAAGATTTATGACTCCCTACACCTATTTTTTTGTTGTCTGTGAGTCATTTTTATGTTATTTATTAATATTATTTTTTCTTAAAAAAATTAATTGTTTTTAAAAACAAGTTTTAAATAAAATTGATAATTAAAAGATTTTTAAAAGAAATGAATAAATTACTGTCTAAAACAATGAAGAAATACTGCTTTAGGCGGTTGTACGGAACCATTGTGAAGCTTTACACAATGGAAAATAGAATAGAAAATTTTATATGAAAAGACGAATTACAAATTCTAAAATGGAGTTCGTGCCCTTACGAAGAATTCAATTGAAACAAGGAGTGAGATAAAAAAAATCTTAACACACGTTTTTTATTAAAATTTTTAGTCCAAGTTTTACTTAATATTATTTTTGATCAAGTTACCTATTAAACCTGGTGGAACCCTTCTCTATGGTCCTATCCGTCCTACATTTTGCGCTGTAATAAGATCCTTATGTAAGTAATTTAAACCAATTTGAATACGGCCACTTTAACAGTTCTTTAGATATTCGATAAATTTATATTTGCTTTGTATGGGAGCACTTTTCCCCTTGATCCTTCCCGTTCTAAATTTTGATCAGTAAAAGAAATTCTTGAGAAAGTGATTGGGTTCGAATTTGAGAACTATTGCTGTCATAATTCTTACGTCATTTGATAATCAACATTTTCTTTGTATGGGGGACACCTCTCCCCATGATCCTATCCGCCCTTCATTTTGTCTAGTAAAACAGTTCCTTGATAAAGTGTTTGGGAACAAGTTCTCCCTGTTAAATGATCAAAGTTTGCTTTGCATGAGGGCTTCTTCTCACTCTGATTCTATCTGCCCCGCGTTTTGTCTTGTAAAATAGTTCTTTGAAAAAGTTATTGAAACCAAATTGAAAAATTCTCGCTTTTCTTGCTTTGTATGAGGGATAACTCTCCCCCTGATCCTATCGAAATCTTTTATAACCTATGTTACTTTCAGATATATGGAAAACCTGATACAGGTAGAAGGAATGGTCCACATCATATTCTAAATCCAAATAAAATAAAAAGTATTTTAAAGAGCTCGCAACGCATCCGGTTGAAAAGCAGCCCGGTTAGCTCGCTCAGTGCTCGGATTATTTGGTACGAAAAATTAAATCCAACGCAGGTTTTGAAAACATACAAGGTTCAAAAAGTTCCTAACAGTAACGCTGCTAAAAATTAAGAATATGTAATCGCAGAATTTTCGCATGTTCCTGGTAAAAAATTTATATTGCTGATACTCAAAAGCAATAAAAATCTGAGTTGCAGCAAGAGAAGCCAACTTTTTTCAACAAGTTTTTGACTTGACATGGCATCCTGTCACTATGGTGAACAATCCATTGAGTGGTACAAGAACAATAATGTAGTATTTGTGCCAAGAGCAAATTCTCCAAATTGTTAAGGCCAGGGAAGATGTTAGGCTCTTGCTAAAAGAGAATATATTTTTATTAATTGTAATAATAAGAGGTTGAAGAGGACTGGTAGGCAAATCTTTACTTCGAGTTCATCAGAAATTCCACGAATCCCCTTTAAGATACAAAAATTACAAAGTTTACAACGTAACATTTCATTTGATAATAAATGTTGCCACCTTTTTGGGAAAAGGATCATCATAAACTGTAGATTTTTCTAATTTGGAGATTAATGTAATATTTAAAAAAATATATATATATTTATATATAAGGAATCTGATACATATTTTTAAAAAATGTTCGAACCCGAGAGTACGAACTTTAGAGGGTCACCGATTAAGTCCCTGATCAGATAGTGTACTGTACTCCAGGAGAGGGACTCCTGGTCAAACTATTATTTCGAATTATTGATTTTTTTCTTATAAAATTTTTAATATCTTGATGTTGCCCGCCCCTTAACCAATTTAATATACCCTCACTTATTACTTGTGTTGCTGTAGGGTACAATAACAACTTAATTTAGTTAAGTAAATATTTAAATTAACACATTTTTAATGGCTGATGGTAAAATGAAGTGTATAAATTTAAAAAAAAATCCCACGATTAATTTTTTTTAGGAAAGATTAACCCAGTTTCAAATTAAAGTGGAATCAAAATAACGATAATTAGATTGGCAATGATGATAACACCCCATTGTATTGAAGATGGATACAGATGCAATGTGCAGTTGTGGAGATTTTTTTTAATAAAATAAATCAATTTTATGAGTTTAAATTTCATTTAAATAATAAAATTAAATTAAAAATGTTTAAATAAAAATGTCAGTTGTAGCAGATTTAAAACAAGGTTAATGTCTTGTCGTTTTTCTTAGAATGATAACACAAGGAGTGAGATCGAAATTTTTAACATACATATTTGTTAATAAAAATGTAATCACTAAACTAACAGTTTTAATTAAAAAAATAACAGATTTTGGACACTTTTTTGTGCTCTTAATTCTTTTCTAACAAGAGTCCAATATCTCTCCACTGCTCCGGGCTTCGGGCAGTTTGAAGAGTTTGCCTCCTTTGATACAAATACCACATTATTGTTCTTGTACCTCTTAAGGACTTGTTCGCTATAGTGACTGAATGAAATGTCAGGTCAAAAATACGTGGACACATTATGAAGTCTTATGTGTGGAAGCAGTGTTTTTTGTAAACATTCCTTCACGTAAATTTTGATATTTATTGAACCCGTTGTAGCAAATGATTTTCTTCTTTTGCCGCAACTGCATATAGCTTCCCATACCAAGAACTTTTAGGGATATTTTTACTGTTTTCGGGTCCTAAACTTTTCTTTAATATTCATCTTATCATCAGCAACATAAAATTTATGACCAAGAAGTTGCGAAAAATCTCCAGGAGCATACATTTCGTCATCCATAATGCAGCAGGATTATTTTTTTGAGAAAACTTGACTTGAATTTCCGTACTCTGTTTTTGGCCTCAACATTGTTAACAGCGTTCCTGTCAGGAACTTTTTGAGTATTGTATGTTTTTAAAGCACTGAGCTAACCAGGCTGCTTCCCTACCGTATGTGTTGGGAGCTTTCTATTTTTTGGCTTTGGAAACATCATGTGGATTATTTATTCTACCTGATTCAGGTTTTCTATCGACGGACAAGTTCTCCTGGTTCCATTTTATAACACTGGGAACCGTTTGACGGTAGACCTTGAATGCTTGGCCAACTTTTTGTAGGACCGAGTTTAAGTTGGGTTTTATTGAAAATATGTTATAATTTTACTACGCACTTTTTGGAAAAAATTAATTTCTATTGGAAATTAGAATACAATAACAACAAAGTGAACTTAAAAATTTTGCAGTTCGTAACTTAAGCAACTTTTTACATTTTGTATGCTGTTTTTCATTTCTTGTATACTCAGCGTACTTTTTGGGCATAAGATTCGTTAGAATTAATTTAGGCATCATTCTAGACTCAGATTTTAGGCAGTTCATCAGCTGCAGATTACTTCTAAAGCGATATTTCTGAAGTATTTCTCACTCAACATAGTGTAATATATTGGGAGGCAAAATGACACTGTAAATAAAATGATAAACTTTTGTATTAATTTCTATAAAAAATAGTTGATCCTGGTCCAAAAAACTGGTTACAACCAAAACACTGCCACCTCCTTGACTTTGGTATGCCTCTTTCTTACATGACACACTACACCTGAATAGAATTAGTTAATTTTAGATCCACCACTTAATAAAACGGTCCATCATATTGCTATAGATCAATAAATCGTAACAAAATGGAGGACTATTTTATACCATAATCAATTCTGTTATGATAGAATGTGTCATGTATAGTGTATTCAAAAACCAAAACCGGTTTTTTTGCAATTCAGTAAACCGTTCGGTTTCGAATAATTTCCACTTTCGAATTATTCGACATTTTCAGTCGGTTAACCGGTTTTTAATGAAATGTATTTTTAATTATATTAAAAAAAGTTTCTATAAAAGAAAAATAATGGATTTAAATAAAACTGTGATATCTAAACTCATTATATTAAATACAATATTGGAAAACGCTACTAAAAATTTTTATACCCCACCCATTTAGAACAATTTACAGTGAAAGAAGAATTTCATGAAAACTGTTACAAATGATTATTTTGATATAAGAAAAAATATACATTTTGATTACGATGAAACCATTATTTTATCTTCATATCATATAAAGGACTTTTTATTCGTTAAACTCTAAATTTATTTTATAATATTAATATTCCTATAGATTTATAATATTCAAACAAAAACCGGTTAATCGGTTTTTAACATAAAACCGTATTTGAAACCAGTTTTTATGTATATACCATTTTTCGAATAACTCAAAAACCGGTTTTCTGAAAATGTCGGTTTTTTTGAATAGTAATATATCCAAAATATCTATTCTGATCTATCTATATTTACAAAGTTTAAATAGTATTTCACTATAAGATCTTATTTAATAACTAAATGCAGTTGCAATTACTAAAATAAGTCTGATATCTAATTAAGTATTGAAAAAAAGCGATTTTCATCTTATATAATCCCCATAATTATTTTAATTTCTCTGAATCATCATTCGAAACAGCACTGAGTTTCTGTTAAGATCGTTTAATCTTGTTCAGTTATTCAATTATCTGCAGATGAAAAGAAAATTTAATTACAGTTCTGTTTAAATTAGTTAACAAATCTAAATTAATTCTCATTATTATAAACAATTATAACTGTTAATATAATGAAAATAGCAGCAGATAATTAAATATTATACAGTTGAGATTAAAAATGTGACAGAACTAAGGTACAGCAATGCACTCGAAAATAGGAACGTAAATATGGTTACAACAGAGAATTCAGGCCGCTATAATCGCATGGGTTATATAATATATATTCTGTATACTAAATTTGTTTAGGTGATACTTTCATGATATTTTGACAGATCGGAATATGTCAGCTTTTGCATTAAATTCTTTGAGGAAACGGGAGATATTTAAGACAACTTGATATTCTATCCTTTCGTACGGATATTTTACTAATAAAAAGAGATCATTTGCAGATGGAAATCTTTAAAATCGGATAATTTTAAATATTTTAATCACACGAGATGTCCAGCTTTAGACCGTCTTCCATTAAGTCCAAGAAGTACAAACTCAAAAGTTATTATGAGTGCGTGATGTTGTTCGGATGTTAAAGATTTATTTCAATTTTATTATTCATAAAATACACTGTGAACTTTCAGTACGACTTCGATTAGAAAGCAGTTTTAAAATAATGGGGCGATCATTGTCGATATCATTAGGCTCTGTTCTTGGGTACAATATAATGTTAATTTCATTAATATATCTTAAAAACTGTGACCTTAACATTGATCACATGTTATACATAGAAAGCCAGCCAGACGCACGTCCTTCGTAAAGTCCAATAAGAAAATTTGATTACAATTAAATTTATACGAATCTGCATAATTGCATAATACGCCAACCACTTATGACGGTGAAGGATATAAAAATGTAGCGGCAATAGGGTCATGTGGAAGATTTACTAAAGAAAACACAAGAGATTTATAGTACCAGGGTATTTGCTAGGTCTACTTAAAACTATTGGACCGTTATTGTTGAAATTTTCTCACAATGACCCCAATATACCTGAAAGTAACATGGGCTATAAAAAATTCAGGTCGGATCAGTAGGAAGGGTATACCCATACAAAGGAAGTGTTAATTACCAATGATCTAAAGCACTATTAAAGCGAAAGTTTTAAACTCAATGGGCAAAATTAAAAACGAATAGGATCAGGGGGAGGTGTAGTTCCCCTACAATGCAAAAATTTATTATTGATTATTTGCAGAACAATTACAGCTGGAATTAAAAATAAATAGTTCAAAACACTTTCTATAATTTATAACTAGAATCTTACAATATGGTCCCAATCATTTTTCTGCGAAAGAGTTTTACTGGAGAAAATGGATTGTAGAAAGGGTCAGGGAAAAAAGTACCTACCACATAGAGAAAATAAGGGTGATGCCTCCATATAGATAAAATAATTATTATCGAATATCTAAAATCCTATTTCATCTAGAGATTTCTATAAAATAGTTTAAGTGGAAAAATCGGACAGGTTACGGGGAAAATTTATCCTCCATTTAATGCAAATATTATTAATCGAAAATCATTCCATTTTGCCAAATCTCTATTGTCAGAAATTTTCATAATACATGTAGCGATTTTTAGGACGGAGTAAAATTTTTGTGCAGCAAAACTCACCGGGCAAAAGTTAATATTTATATAACTAAGTATTAATTCCACTTATACTTCAATTTTACTTTTATTTATATTTTACAATGGAATAAATATGTAAATATTAAAAATATTTAATAAAGTTCCTCAGTTATACTAACGACATTTGTAAGTGTCCATGACAATGCACCGTGGGCAGGAGTCATTTCATTTGGAAATAAATTTCCAACTTTTGGTCCTTAAGTTATAATGTAAAACTACTCTGCTATCAAATGAATCCATCCACTCGATCAAAATTAATATGTTTTTTGCAAAATATCGATTTTGCCCCATTGTACAGTAAAATGTTAAATGCATGAACTTATTGAAAAACATGGTAAAAATTTTATTGTCTGCTTGTTGACTATGTAATACCCTACACCACATTGTTGGTTGTACTTGACTGTTACGAAAAATTTGTGCATGGTCAGCGTATAATTAGGGCAATGTTTTTGGATAGGCTTGCATGAAGCCTTTGATAAAGTATAGCATAAGGGCCTAATGTAAAAAATTAAAATTCTATTTAGATGATCGGCATTTCAGTGTTAAATGTAACGTTTCTCAGGGAAGTGTTCTAGGACTTACTCTTTACTTCATTTGCCCTTATGCGATAATCTTACAACTTCACATTTGCTGATGATCCGGCAATTCTCAGTACATACAAGGACCCTAACTTAGCTTCCCATGGACATTAATTTGAGATGTTTGGAAAAATGGTTGATGAATTGGTGAATAAAGGTAAACGAACTGAAAACGAACTTTGCTTTTAGAAGAGGAAACTGTCCATCAGTTTCCTCTTAACGATGTTAACATCCCCCAGGGTGATTATCTTATGTACCTCGATATACATTTGGATAGGCGACTTACATGGCGCCGCCACAGAGAAACCAAGAGTCTTCATATGAAGTTAAAAGCTTCTAGTTTACATTGGTTAATTAACCATCAGTCTCAATTAAGCCTTGACGATAAAGTCATTCTGTATAAAACCGTTTTAAAACCAATATGGACATAAGGTATTCAAAAATGGGGAAAGGCCCGCCAAACGCCTTATAGGGCACAGTCTAAAATTAAACGAATTTTAACTGTTGTTCCATGATACATTAGTATAGAGACTTGTATATTCCATTAGCAAAGGAAGAGTTTGGAAAAGTATATGAGAGATATATAACATCCTAGAGGATAATGAGCCTAATCCGCTTGCCAGACGTTTTACACATGTCCAAACAGGTTCAAGTCTCTGCCGGAACGATATACCGCCATGCTACTATAAGTGTCACGAGCGATAGAAAAGGGGAGATGAGATCTTCCAAGAAAGTAAAATTTAAATTTAGTTTGGAAGATTTCAATTCTTATTGCGAGACCTCAAAAATGAGGCAGATTCAATAAATAAAATTCAAGTATAAAAAAAACGAACATAAATGCGAAATTTATGTTTTTAAAGGAATTTTTTCTCGGAGGGTTAAATGGAAGTTAGAAAAAATTATGGACCGATCTTCGTATAACTTAACATTTCGGTTTAGCTTATACCCACGTTTCAAAATGATATTTGGGAGAATGGTTGTATGACACTTATGAGAAATAATAGACCGACCCTCGGATAATTTGGCATATTATTATAGAATATAATAAGACTTATTTTTGCAAAATTTGGGTAACAGCGTTTTATATTTGGGAACTTTATGGACAAAAACCCCCATTCCGGGTGAATATTTGTATGGGGCCTATAGGAAATAATGGACCGTTTAGATATTTTCAAAATTGCGACCTGTTCTTTACGAACAAGCTTTACATGGGAAGTCAGCTAGACGGATAGATGGACCTATTTAAATGGACTCTTAAAAGTGTTGGTAAGACTATTTTTTCTGCCCGTTACAAACATCTACACAAACCCACCTATGTTGGTGTAGGGTATAGAAACTATATATTTTTTTGTATTTTATAAAACTTGTTGTTATTTCTTGATTATTTAAAAAATAATTTATAAACTCTTAAGAATTTTGATTTAATTAAAAATCTCATAATTATGGAAGATTTTTTTAAAGACAAAACTAAAAATAATAATAAAAAACCAGTAAAACAACAACCACAACTTTAAGACAAAAAACTGAAATAACAATATGACAAGTAGATATAAGTTTTATAAATAAAAACAAATTAACAAAAACAACATAAACAATTTTTTTTGAATGAATTTTTACATAAAAAAATAATCAGAGACCAAAAAAAAGCACCCAGTCATTATTAAGATGAATCAAGAGATGATTAACTCCTCAACAGTTTAAATGTAAAAATTATTTAATAAAGATTATTTACAACAACAAAAAATAATAATAAATGTGTTAATAACAAGAAAATGACCCCAAGATCATATATTTATACTTTGAGGTCATTTAATAAAAACTAATCATTATTTTGATGTATTTATAGCATTTACATACATACGGACCTAAATATATATAAGTACCCGGTTTTTAATAACCGGTTTTTTTGAAAAGCTCACATTTCGAATATGGTAGAAACCGGTTTTGATTTTATAAATTTTAGTGTATTTTTAAAAATTTGAATTTTAAGATACTGGATCTAAAGATAAATACTACTTTAGAATCGATCCGGAAAGCTTCAAATCTTACTCAATACTAATAAAGATCATTTTCAATGTGAAGTTGTATAAGAAAAAAAGATAAACAAGTGAGAGTGGGTTTAATCGGATATGTCGAATCTATAATACCCTGCGCACGATGTACATAAATACATCATTACAGCAAACTTTGTATATGAATAAGGCGCAATTTCGTATGCAGCGTACATTGGGAGTCATTAACATTTAAATATTGTTGTCTATAATTTTGTTTAACTTATCCGATTTGGATGATTCTTGGAAAAACAAAAGTTTTTTTTTCTTAAATTTGAGATTATCTCAGATATCGGTCTATATATTTTTTGATTACTAGAACGATTTAGAACAACAGGAAACAATCTACCCATTTTTTTAATTCGAATTGGTATTGTGCACCAGACAAACAGATGATCGACTGAGATTATTATGCAGGAATAAGTATATTTCACATATACTGGAGTCTTAGATGATTCCTTATTGGATTTACACACGGAATGATAAATTTATTATACTCTCCATCACCACTTGTTTTTATATACCACCGAAAGTGGTTGGGGTATTGTATGTTCGTGCTAATGTTTGTAACATGCAGAAAAATAGTGTTACACCCACCTTTAAGTAAACTCAGAAAGTGATTCTGAGTCTATTTGGTACATATATTATGCTCAGATATAGATAAGGACGACACCTATTTAAATTGGACATTTTCGGTCCAATATTTAAGGTACCTCTCATACAAATGTTCTGCCTGGAATGGGTTCTTAGGTCATAAAAGTCCTAAATAAAAAGCGATTAAACGAAATTTGGCACAAGTATGTGTTATAATATTTTAAAACGATGTGCCAAAATATGCGAGAGTCAGTTCATTATTTCTCATGGGTCCCATACAAACCCCTTTCCAAATATCACTTTTAAGGGCAAAAATCTCACATATACGTTGGTATTGTAATAAATTAAATTAAATTAAATTAAATTAAATTAAGATAAATATAAGCAAAAATCGATGTGCAAAATTATACGAAGTTCGGTTCATAATTCTTGTAGCACCCATATAATCCACTCCCCAGAAAAATTAATATTACAACGAATACATTTAACACAAATCTTAGTGTCATAATAATGCACTACATACTTAAGAATAAATCAGAAAATCATATTATACGAGGGTTGTTCATTATTTTTTCGTAACCACCATTTTAATCGAGGATGTGGTGAAGGGTATTAGATAGTCGGGCTTGACCGACTATACTTTCTTACTTGTTTCTTATTATTTCTAAAACCGGTTATTATTAAAAAACCGAAATTGAAACCGGTTTCTAGAAAAATTTCGAAGAAAAAAAATCATGTTTTTATGTAAATTGGTTTCAAGGGAAGATGTATCTTAAGTTTGGCAATATTTCGTTAACTTAAAATGTTTGTTCAGTATAATTAAATTATTATTCATATGTATACCCTACAGTTACAATGTGTGATAACAAAATAGTTTGATACGTTGTTCAAATTATTATGTTCGACAAAACACTGATGCAAATTCATATAAACGCACATAATAGAACTTCATTTAAAATGTTGTTTTACTTCATTAATTGTTTTAAACTTAATTTTAAAGCAAAACTGTAATTTTTAAGCGTATTTTTCTATAAACGCACTTAAGTTTAGCATAATTAATAACGTTAGATGATTCTTTGTTGTTGATCAAAAACACTATTTGTCATTGATTCCACTAATTTCTTAAGAAGATTGGAATCAATTCTTTCTTAAACTTTTTTATTATAACATCCACCACCTTAAGTGGTGAAGAGGATAAAATCGGTTCAGTATATTTAAAGATATAGAACGATATCTGAGGTAACCTCTAAGTTCAAGGGAAGAACTTATCAAAAATTTTCAATTATAAACCGACAAATAAGAATGAAAGCGAAGAAAATAACTAATTTTATAACTCATTAAGTGTTCCTTTGTTATATTTAAGAAAAACGTTTATATATTAAATACGTTTGTAAGTTTGATACATAACGTATTTACTTCATATGCATTTTTGGTTGAAGATATTAAAGATTCGGCAGAGTCGAATAAAGCATTCTTACTTGTTGCTTTCGTTTTGGTCATTATTTGAATGAACTTTAAGGGTTTAAGTCCGGACTACAAGCCGGCCAGTCTAGCTCCCACACAGACCAAATCTATTTAAATATATAATATTAATTTGATATATGGTTGATTTGAACAATATTGGTACATGTATTAACCGTTGAAAAAAAAACGATAGAACTTTTTATTGGATCCACATTGGTAAATGCTTCTTGAACAAAAAATTTTAACCAAATCCAGACAAAATATTTTAGAAATTTATTTTACTATGTTTTACATATCTATTTAACATTAAGGAATTTAGAATTTGGAGGATTCGAATCAATTGGAAAGACTTCAAAAGTTTTTTTGCAGACTTTCAGAAATATTACAAACCAATTTGGGACCTCTCTATGTTAGTCAGAAAAGCCAAAACTTTCCATATACTGTTATCCAATAGATCATCTCTAGTAGATTCTTCATTTTAACGGCACAGTTGCTTCAGGTACAAAATCTCATTGATCACAATTATTCGATATCAGCGGGCTTTGGTTATCACCATAAACAACGATGAGCACAAACTTATTAACCTCTGTTTTCTACCCTATTGAAAAAAGAGCTTATAGTAGACATCTTGGATATTCTGTTTGTGCGTATAGGATCAGGGGGAGAGGTAGCCTCTATACAAAGAAAATGTTGATAATCGAATATATATTTAAAGAACTATAACGGAAATAGTTCTCAAATTTGAATCCAATCACTTTCTCAAGAATTTGTTTTACTGATCAAAATATAGGCCGGGAAGGATCAAGGGGAAAGACATTCCCATAAAAAGCAAATATTTATAAATATTTATTATCGAATATCTAAAGAATTGAAAAAGCCAATTACTTTCCCAAGGATCTTTTACTGGGGAGGGGTACCATCCACTTTATATATTCCATTGAAATCTTAGTCAAATTGAAGGTAATGATATTCTTTAGAAGAAAACATTTTTGGGACTCTCAAAACTATTTTCCAATAAACTGGTGGATAACTGATAAATGGTGTTTAAGATTTGGTACAGACGAAGGTTTATTATATTATTTGCAATTTTTGTTGTTTTAGTTTCCCATTTATTGCCATTTTGCATTTTAGCTCTTAATGTGGGAACTACTTTTTTTTAATTTTATGTACAAGTGAAGTTTTTTAGGTTAATGGAAAATTAGGTCAATTCTACTTGATTTAACTACAGCAAAGCAACATTTGGGATTATTTACATAAACAAAGTAGATTTTAATAAATAAATAAATAAATAAATAAATAAATTAAAAAAATACCCAAAACCAATTAAAACAAAATAAATTAAATACAAAAAAATGTTTTTTAAATTAAATAAAAATATTTTATAAAAATAATAAAAGTTTTAATTTTGTTAACAATTTTGAAAAATAAAAAAAGTGTTAATTTTTAAAGAATTTTGAAAATTTAATAAAAATTAAAATTTTGAAAAATAGAAAAAAAATTTCCAAAAAATTAAAAAAAATAAATGCGAAAATTTATTTATAAAAAATGAATTTTAGAATTTTCAAAATTATAATTTTCGTTTTGAAAACTTAAGATAGAAAACCAAAGTGTTGTTAATTCTGAAATATTTTTTAAAATGAATATTTTGAAAATTTTAAATAGAAATAGAGTAAATTCAGGTACTGTGGCGTTTGATTTTAGCGATAAACTTTTCAAATTTTTATTCGATTTTTATAAAAATTCGATTTAAAAATATAGAAAACAAAAAAAATGTTTTTATTAAAAATACCACAACATTTCACTAAATAAACTCCGCGGTCACGATCCCTTAAAACAGTCTTAATTCGTAAAATAGTTAATTTTCAAGAAAACAAAAATGAAAATTTCGGTTAAATATTGGATTTTTCTAAAATTAAAAAATATATAACAATATTTATGTCCCTACTTTGAATTTTTTACTTAGAAATTTGCTAAAGTTTATGGGTCTTTTTGAACTCAAATATTTTTATACCCTACACCACAAGTGGTGAAGAGGGTTTAATAACTTTGTCATTCCGTGTGTAACGCTAAGAAGGAATTACTTCAGAACACATAATATTTATGCATTCTTGCATTAAATCTGAATCGATGTAGTTATGTCTGTTCGTTAGTCTGTTGTTGGCACGTTCACATCCACCTGAGAGTTTTTTCTAGTCCTGAGAAGTTTCCAATTTAAAATCAGCAAATTGGGTTCGATATATTAAATGATATAGACCGATATCTGAGGCATCCTCTTAATTTAAGCAAAATGTTTTCCTAAAAATGTGACTTATCGACAAATAAGAATATAATTTGCCACAATATTATGTCATATGTACTTTATTACCATTCCAAAAATTCCCGATCATTAAAATATTGACACTTCATTTAACGGATTTCAGTGCCATATGCTATCACTTTTACCTCATCGTGCGATCTTTTAGATTAATTTACAGAAAATAAGTTTAAACAGAAACATTAAAGTGAAATATCTGTATAAGAGTTTAATCCAATTTCAAACCATTAAAAGTGAAAAGTTTATAGTCAGACCCACAGGGTCTTTATTTAATATTTTTGGTTACCGGAAGAAAGAACATTATAAAAACCTGTGCCACAATACCCGAAATTACTTAAACAAATATTTTTTTTAGGAATTTTGAAAAAATAAGTTTAGAATTTTGAAAAATTAAAGAAAATTTAATGAATTTTTATAGGTTAGAATTTTGAAAAATAAAATTTTTGAAATTTTTTTAAAAGAAAATTTATTTGAAGAAGAAAAAAATACCAGTTTTGGCTGGCGCTGACGAGACACTGTGTGTATTCCATAAAGTGGCAATGATGAGACACAAGATGGTTAAATAAATGTTGCGCATATTAAGGGCTCCTCGAAATGGCGAAGGTGGTGAAGGTAAAAATTTTGTTGTCTTCATTTTATTATTATTGCTGTTGTTGTTGTTTTTATTTTCAGCTGTTGATTTTTTTGTTAACACTTATTTTTTCTATTTTTCTTAAAATTTTCGTAAGATTTCGTGATTTATTTAAAATTTGAATTTTTTTATTTAACTTTTGATATTTTTTATTTTCAAATATATTTTTTTCCTCTTCTTCTTCTTTTCACAACTTTAATTTACACAAGTTATTTTGTAATAATTTTTTTTATTTCGCTTATTTTTAACTCTTAAACTTTTTTCATTAAAATCATATTGAAATTCATGTGTTTATGAATATTTTTAATAATTAAAAAAAATATATTGAAAAAATAACAACAACACGAATTTATGGTAGACAAGACAAAAACACCCACAAGTTTTATTTTTTAATTTTATTTTTTATTTTTTTGCAAAAAAAAAAAAATAATAATAATAATTTTTGTCACTTCTATTTTTGTTTTCAGTAAAGTGAATACTGGTGACTACAAAAACGAAAAACAAAAACAAAAAATAACGTTAATTAAAATAATTGTAAATTATTTCATTGTTCGTTATTTATTTACAATTTTGGTTGCAATGATCAGAAAAAAATTTGATCTGTTTTATAGTGAATACAAAAGAGAGATACACGTCCGTACCGGAATACGTCTACTTGATTAATAAAAGTCTCACTCTAAACATCATCTTCAAACGTTGTTTGTTGCTGCTGAAGTTGTTTTGTTCATTTTGCTATTGTTGTTGTTGTTGCTGTTTTGTATCTTATTTAGTTTTGGCAATTGTGATTCTGCGGTAACTTATAATAAAACCCCACCAGATTCGTGTTAAAACGCTTTCGTTGATTTAGCAACTGCAATAGTAACAAATACACAACAACAATAACAACAATTGCTGCTAATGATGCTTTAGTTGAAGCTGCTAAGTTGACGTTTTCTTTCCATGTTGTTGTTGTTATTGCTATTTCTTCAAGTTAAAGGTATTTAAAACAACAATAACAAATATGTTATTGTTATTCATTGATCGTTTCATGAGAGTGTGGCCAATCGAATAAAATAAAAAAAAATTAGTTTTATTTGCTCGAACAGTTACAACTTTTTTGTGCTCTTCAGTTCTTTTTTGAAAAGACCCCATTATCTCTCCTGGTCTGAGCTTCGAGTAGTTTAAAGGATTTGTTTCTTTTGATACAAATACCACATTATTGTGCTGCACCACTCAAGGGCTTCTTTACCATGGTCATAGGATGCCAAGTCAGACCAAAAAATAAGTGAACACATTATGAAAATTATAGAGCCCTTTCCAACATATGACTGGCTTTTTTTGCCGTAACCACATATTGCTTGCCATACCAAGAACTTTTTGGGAAACATTTCCTTGAGCAACAGCAACATTAAATTTTTGACCAGGAAGTAACGAAAAGTATGTCAGAACTAACGGACAAGTCCTACCGGTACTGTTTAGTAACATTCGAAATAATTTGACGGCAAACCTTTGAATGCTTGGCCAACTTTTTGTAGGACCAAGTTGGGTTTGTGAAGAGTATTAAAAAGTTTTGGTACGCCCTTTTTCTGGCGGTGAAGAGGTTATATTAAATTATCATTCCGTGTGAAAATGTAAGAATTAATTATCCAACCTTCAAGTTCAAGAGAAGAACTTTCGAAAAACTTTCCGTAATTTTCAGTAAAATTACGTTACAAAAACATTTGTGATTCATAAAGTTTTTAAAACGATTCGGATGAATCGATTTTGATATTGAGTCCCATCACATTCACGCACACTTTAAAAGCTGCTACTTTTTGAGTAGTTGGTTGGACTTATGAAATTTTAGGAATTTTGGCTATTAAGTTTATGGAAACGGTTATGGATTCCCTAAAAAAGGTATCTCGAACATCAACTTTTTTAACCGTTTGTCAAAACCGTTGTAATTGAAATCCATTCCAAGTCTTTAAATACAAACTCCGGTTATAATCAAGCCTGACCTGTTATATTCTGATGATAGGAAACTGTTTGATTCCATCAATTTCCGATCTGGGTCAAATAGCATGACAAATAAGACTTTTAAAATCAGTTGATCATCTCTCCTTAAGCTTGTCAATAATAGTTTAACTAGATATTTGATGCACTAGTTTCCATACATCACATTCTGCCTGTGAATGTCCAGTTAAAAACTGGTGACAAATATCTTCCGATATTCGATTATAACTTAGCTATTTGGGCGCCCTTTTTATTACAGAAATTTCTACCTGATCTGTAAGAATTTTTAACTTAGTTAACCATATCGCTTATTCTATTCCATATAGTTTATTCTCAAAGCATCTTCCAAAGCTTGTAAATGATAATTCAAGTATTTTTTCCATTAGTATTACAAGTTGTCTGGCTAGATCTTCTTTGATTACGTTCCAATCGTATCGAGTTTAACCCCCGAATGCCTCGCTTAAGACACTCGGTATTAAATTGTTAACATCAATAGATTTTATGGGAGATATCTCTAGATATCCGGTTAAGCCTCAGCAAGTTGACCGCACTTTTGATAGCAGAAATTTCCGTCCAACCTGTTTGCTACTGAATTACAGAATTGGTTCTTTGAATGCCATATTTATTACGGGAAAACTACGACAAATATTACCCAAAGTATGGTTATGCATCTGACAGTTGGTCACGATTTCGATGGCAGGAATGTCCGCCTTACAATCATTTACTTAGCCTAAAGGAAGCTCTAAAGCCAAAATCTTCAATAAAGAAATCTCCCTCTGCTCTTAAAAATTGATTGGAGCAATCGGTCTGAACCTTGTGGTTCCCACATAGAGAATCGTGTCCAGAGATCGGTACATTCATGAAGGAAGTCATAATTGAAAATATGTTATAGAAAAGGGTTTCGAGATGCACCTAATATGAGCGTGACGTTATTCCAAGTTCTATCAAAAAATTATAGATTTGTTTTTATAAAATTCTGAGAAGAGGAAGAAATTTGAATTGATATCTTAAGGGAAAACCACTAAATTAACCACACCAATTAACAGCAACATTAACATTCATTCATTATGATCCCATGAAATGTTTATTTTTGTCAAAACCTCGCTGAGTTGTGATGTTATTTTTCGATTTGTTTTTTTTTTAAGTTTATTAGTTACGAGTATTTTTTTTTAATTTTTAATGTTTAAAATTTACTTGTTAAGGAAGTACATGAAAATTAATGGTAAAAAGTGTTAACTTAAAGGTTTTTTTTAAAAACTTTTCTTCATCATAAATGAAAAAAAAGAGAAACAAAATCAAAGTTATGAAATCAGCCATAAACTATTGTCCGTCCGTCCGTTTGTATGTCTGTCTGTCTGTCTGTCTGTCTGTCTGTCTGTCTGTCCGTCTGTTTGAATTGTCAGTTAAAAAAATATTTGCAAAAAAACATTTGCATACATAATTAAAAACCATTTTAATGGACTTAACTTATGATCATGTCTTTTAACCATAACTTGTCTGTCTAATGATGATGATGATGATGATCATCAGTTGGTGATGCTGTTGCTGATGCCAAACAAAGAAGTATTTAGATTCATCTGTTATTAAAGATTCATCATATGAAATTTTAAGAATTTTTATAATAAAATTAATTAATTATTTTTGTTATTTATGTCGTTTTTGTTTAAATAAACTTGAAAACGATTCAAAGATATTTTATTGCTATTTTTACCACCAAACAAGGAATTTAATTTGGAGGGGGGGCGGTGGTTTGTTACAAAATAAATATTTACGTATGTATTTTGTTTATCAGTTTTCTGTTAGTTTTATATTTCGCTTAATTTAAATTTAAGAAGTTAGGAAGCTTTATTCGGCTATGTCGAATCTTCAATACGCTCCACTACAAATTCGTTTTAAGTAAATATGTTTTGTTTCGTACATACTAACTTACATTCACAAACGTATACAATATATAAAAGTTTTGTTAATATTTAACAAATCAAAAGGCTTTTAAATAAGTTTATTACAAACTTATTAGCATAAGTGTTAGGCTTGCAAAAGTGTTATGATAATTGTTGTGAAACGCTTGTTTACAATTAGTTTATATAAAAAATTAAACCCTTGAAATAATATTTTTATTTAAAGTAAAGAAAAAGCTTAGAAATAGTTTTTGAAATATGATTGAAATAAGCTTATTTTTGTAATATTTTTTAAAGCTTAGAAGCTCAATTTAAATAATAATTTTTTATATATATTTTTTAATTTTTTACAATTTATTTCTATTTCAAAAATTCCTCCTCACCAAATTCAATAGAAATGGCGGCATCTATAAAATTGGAAAATTAATATATTTTAAAAAGAATAAAAAAATGTATGTACTATTTACTTCTTATGGCTTTTGATGTACTTAAGCTACGTACACTTGTTTCTCTGTTCTTTTGCAACATAAATTTTCTGCCAACTCATAAATAAATTCCGCCAGCAGTTTTCATAAAATTTAAAATTTCGGCAACAATTTTTACCTCGTTTACCTATGGATACAATATAAATGAACATAAGAGATAACAAATCCGAATCCGAATGAATCCGAAAAGTTTTGTCATTATCCATATTATTTAAGAACTTGAAATCTCATTACTTCTTCAATACTAATTTTGTAACTACTCTGACTGGGGCTGGCAGGAATTTATTTTGGGTCTTTTATTATTTAAGAACATTTCAATGGTTTCTTTTGATTCCTTGCGGAATCTGTATTTTATTTTATATGACATTTTTTTACAATTTCATTAAAAAAAAAACTTTCTTAAACACCGATTTTATATGTTTATTTTTATACAGAAACACTTACAAAACTATTGCGAGTATTAGTCTTTTACAATCACATTTGTAGGTATCGTTATTCCAAGAAGTGTTAAGCAACTATTATTATAAATACTGTTGCTATAAGACCCACATTTGAAAAGCATTAATAATTTTGATTAAAACAAGCCTATAATAAGTATGCTTATGAAATGTTGTCGAAGCGTAACACACGGAATGACAAAGTTATTATACCTTCTGTACAACTTGTAATAATGGAGGGTACACAGAAACTGTTTATTTATGTGCATAATTTTGTAGTTATTCTTGTTGTTGTAGTTGTTATTATTTGATATCGTGTTTATATTGTCTATATAGAAAAATTAACGTCAACATCTTACAAAATTAAAATGATGAGAATGATTTGCGGTTAATTTTTTATTTATTCCGTCTGTTTGTTTTAATCGTGGGGTTTTTTAACACTATTTTATTAATCGTGCAGATCGTGTGACGTGAATAAAAAAAACTATATTTTCCGAAAAATATATATGTATTCTTACAATTTTGAAGCGCCAATTTAAATTATGTATTGAAAACTGTATTGTTTTTTTTCGAATCTCAAATGAATATTAATTTCATGACATAATATTTTGTATAGTTTTTTTGGGATCCAAAAACTGTATTTTTTATCCATATTAAGAAAGCGGAAGTCACAATTATCATGTTCACAAGATTTCATTGAAGAGTGTTGCAATAAAATGGCAATAAGTTAAGGCCAAAGACTTCTTTCAAAGTTCCCATTAAATGAGAATAATGATTTTAAATGACATGAATCCTCAGACATCATTTATATATAATGTTTACTAATTAAATACTCTGGATTATAAATACGATAAAATCACCAATGATCTCCATCTGATATTTGGACCTTAATAACAACACAAGACCCGAATGACTTGAAATAACAACACAAGACAAGAATCGCTGTGCTGAACTGTGATATCAGCAGTTTGGTAAATGACGACAAATAGAATAAAATGACTAGATAATCTTTACAACTGCAAGGTTAATACTGGGGTGAATAAATTGTGGTCTCTTTGCAGCCCAAAAAAAAATCATGGTGGGCCAAGCTTATGTTTGCAAATATCACAATATGCGACACTAAGGATTATTTCTGTTATTTTTGCAGACAATTTATTAAATGCCCTGCGAGAGTAAAACTAAATAAATGTTGTTCACAAACTTCATAACCTTTTAGTCCCGGAAGCACCACAATTATCAAACCCACATGATATTACTGATGCCATCAGTGCAGCCAAATCATCGAAAATGATCTATGCTGATGCTGAAGAGCCTTAGCGAGCATTGAGTTGAGTATTGGACTATGTTTTTTAACCTCTCAGTCTGGAACCTAATAGCACCCAATACCTACAAATTGGATAGAGTTATCCCTGGTAAAGACGCTAACGACGGACAATCCTATATGCTGATTTCTCTCCTATTACCTGTCACCAATATTATTGGGACTCTTCTACTCTCCGTGCTAAACTGTAATCTCATAGCTGCTCGTCATTAGCATGGAATCCCCAAACTGCGCAGAACAATTTTTGCTTTAAAAGCCCTCACCAAAAAACGCACTTGTGGCGTTTGACCTGCCTAAAGCATTTGACACTAACAACCTCGAAGCTCTCTTCCGATAAGTTTGAAGAGATCAATTGTGAATTATTTAAGTGGCCATTAACCATTTGTTGAGTTTAGTGACTACAGATTAAAACCTCTAGACTAAAACGAGGTTCTTTTTAAATTTCTACCTATTAAAACTTCCATTGCTTCCACTAGAAATGTGATCCTGTGGTCTATATTTGATGACCTAATCTTTTCTTCAGCTCATGCCACTGCAATCATGAAAAAATTGCGAAGTATGAATAAGTTCCTTAATTCACTTCACTTGGAGTATAAATAACCTCATTAGCTACTTATAAAACAATTGGTAGATCGGTGATAAATTATGCTGATCCAGTGTGGCCTCTTTCGCTAATTGATAAACAATACAAATATTTTTAAATATTATGAATGAATTAAACGACATTCACAGAAACGCTACAAATTCAACAGTAACAAGTCACTGTATTAATTTCGTATTTGATCCACTTCCCATTGCAGACATTAGATCGGGATAAGCAATTCACTCAAAGTTTACTGGTCTTTTTGATCATGCCGTTTCTAATAACTGGAACGTAATGAGGCCAATTCTTACTTATGTCAGTTCAAAAGAACAATAACAGACCGGAAATAATGCTATTCATCCAAACAATTAGGACGTGGGTGTAATAGGTTACTGCAATGAAAGAATTATACCAGACCGGATCTGTGTACATCATAACTATAAAGCAACTTGTAGAAAAGAAAACATTTAAAATAAATGGTGGTCAGAACGGCTAAGGACTGTCATGAATTTTAATAGGACCAAAATTTCCTATATAAATATTATTTTTTATAAACGTTTACGTCTTAATGAAATAAACCTTTCTGAAGGTAACAATTTCAGAGAATTTCTTTGGGGGCTAAAGCTTCGCGTCTGGTTACTTTTCTTTGATTCCTTTCTTTCAATGTATTAGTGTAATTTATTAATTTAGAACAGATCACAGGAGATCGTTTATTCATTTTAGAAAGATGTTTTATATAATTTTTTCTGATTTCATAAAAAAAAATAAATTTGCATTATCGTTAGGAACTTTTCTAAATCGTTCCTTTTAGAAATCATCAAACGTTCGTTCACAAGCTTTTTGAGTTGGTGCAAGTTGATGTGATGAACAATTAATATTTGAAGTTGCCCCAGATATCGTTCCATAACTGTTTATATTCTGAATAAAATTTAGTTGCTTTTAAATAACAAACTTTTGTAGAATGGAAATAGCTAAATCGACACCGATTTTGGTACAAGGTTATATATAGAACTTATGAGGTCTTAACCCAAACAACTCCAGGAGGGTATAAAATCTTGTCTTTGTCAAATACTGAATTATGACAGATATTTACCTTCCAAAATGCCATATTTGTTATTAATCGACATTATTAACTTGTACACCTTAAATCTAAGAGATGTAAAAAGATTTGAACAGATCCATATAATGATCATGTTGAAATACAATACGGAAACTCGTAGGGATTTGCGATTATTTTGGAATCAAAAATTTTAAATATGAAAAAATCCAAAAGTCCCTAAATATAAAAAGTTTCAATAATGATCTAAACTTTTTAGTATGACAAAAAAAAAAGATCGATCGATCGATCGATCGATCGATTTATTAAAAATTGGCAAAATGAAAATGAAAAAGAAAAAAATAAATAAATTTAATTTTTAAACTTTCTTGTTTCTCTAAAAATGTCGTTGTCATGTTTTGGATCTAAATCACATATAAATTATAGTTATTAACATAAAATTTAAACTAAATTTAAAATTTAACTAAAATAATAAAATATCAGTTTGACACCCATAAACGCACGTAAACAGATGGAACAAATTTACATAATTTTGAATAAATTTTACTTTCAATTCGTATTTTAGTCAGCAACCAGAATTTATGATTTTTTTTTTCTTCCATTTTATGAAAATGATTTTTTATTTTCTGTGACATTCTCTGCTTTAGGCAGTTTATTGGATCACAGCAGTTATTAAATATTTTTCTTTTTAATATTTTTTTTACACAAAAATTAAAATCAACGAAAATGTAAATAAAAAATTTTTTAAGTATGTTAAGGTCAGGGTAACCGGGTATCATCATAATTTTAGTGATGCCAGTTTAAGATCTTTGCTTTTATTTTTATTACTATTTGTTTTTGTGCCCTACACCTGCATAGGTGGTTGGTGGTGATCGGTGCATTATTTCAATTAACTGATTTAAGTGTCCAAAAAGTAAATGGGTTTATATTTTCAGCGTAATCATGAGGTCTCAGCTTTTTATGGAAAATATTGATAGTTTCTGATGGAAGTCTGTCATAAATCGCTTTTACATGTCCAAACTCGTTCCAAACCTTTTTAAATTTTGGAAATAATTCAGATACTTCGGAACTATTGTATATTTCTGAATCCAATTTCACATGGACATTGTTGATGTGTTTTCCAATTGATTTGGAGATGAACATATTTCTTGTGGGTTTCGTGGTCGGGTAGTGTTATCTTATGACGATTTTTGAAACAATCACCAACATTTTATTTGTGAATTGATTGAAGAAATATTTTACATACCCTGCCGTTACAACAGGTTTGGCCCATAACAGATTTCTTTGGTGGATTGTTAATAAATGTAACTACATAATCAAGGTACTTTTTTACCGATTACTGCTTTGACATTTTCGTTCTCCTCGGAAAAGAAAAATATTTGAAAGTTATCGATAATTGTATTAGCGATATGACATTAAATAGTGCTCTGAATTTGGTGGTATGATAAGGATCTTCTCTATTATGAATCCTTTCTATCAGGACAGATTACTGAACTGGAAAATTAACGCCAAAATCGATTTAAACGATATCTGGGGACAGAAGACAATTCAAGTGTTTGTGTAACAATTAAATGCTACAGGTAAATTTTGCATTGAAAATGAATACAAGTCCAACTAACCCGACAAGTCATGGCGACAAAGTATTGTCCTGTATTTGGTGGAATCAGAATAATCTTCTTTATAATGTGCTGTTTAAATCGGATTAAACGATATCAGTAGACCTGTGCCGAAGGTCACAATCAACACCGTAATTGGTGGAATTAGAAGAGTATTTTCTTATGGGACCTGTTTAAATCTGGTCAGATGTTATCAGCGGACCTGTACAATTACATGTGATTTATTTAGAAAGTTATCGGATGAAAGGTTACGATCTTCCATCAAGACAATGCAAGATCATATTTTGCATGATCGGAGGAAGATTATTTGAAAAATAGTGGATTGGATGGCTCAACCGCTTCATAGCCAATTGCTTGAGAAAAAGGTACCAGCATTGGCCTTGATTTATTATATACATTTTTTATAGTCCAACAAGTTTTATAACGGGAATACTTCAAAATAAAAAATATCAAGATTAGCATTATTAGCATATGCTATCTGAAGTGGTCGGAAGTTTTACAAACTTGTCAGTATATATATTCGAATCTTTATTCAAAACTCGACTCTTCTGCAACACTAACTCATTTTCCGTTGCTCCTTTATAAAGTTCAGAATATTATGTAATATATTATAAAAACCAACCTGATCGTCTATAGTTTTTCTACTTGTTTTTGTTTTGCTAAATTGACGTATGCAAGTTGTGAGTCCGTTTATTTTTTAGTGTTTTTGCAATAAAAATGCATTTAAACCTGTTTGGTCAGTGATCTTAAACGATTGACCATAAACTAGTCAATATTATTTGTTCACACATGTTAACCACCAAAAAATTATATAATTCAATACGAGGGATGAAGTTGAATGGATAAATATTTAATAAATTAAATTATTCTATTCAAGAAATGACATTTATGGGAGCGAAATTTTTTGTTGAAATAAATTTTTGTTTTCATTGACAAAAATTCTGTGAGTGAATTTATTCAAAGTATATGGATTTCACCAATAAAATCACGCGTCTTGTCAGTTATAACGCAGGAATTAGGGATAAAATATGAATTATGTAGTATATTTTACGGTAAATTTTGGCTCTAAAAATTAAACACAATTTGTAGTCTTGGGGATGCGAATCGCCTCTATAAGAAATTAATTTCTTAGAAATGATGAATGATGAATAATTTGTTCCTGAGCAGTTTTAGCTTTATAATGAAGAGCAGAAACTTTCTAAAGTTCATTCTCTCAATTTAGAAGTTAAATACCAGACTTCTCAGGACAAAAAAAAAATAATCAGGCCAAATTTCAAGAGCATAAGTTTGGATAAGAGCGTGCCAACAACAGACAGACGGAGGAATAGACGGACAGATATAGATTTGCTGCAAAAATATGTATCCCATATGGGATCCTATGTAATTACATAATTGGCTTATTCACGAAATAACAAAGTTAATCTTCTCTCTTCACAATTTTTAGTAAGAGGAGATATAATAGTAAAAACATGTTTTTAAAATTAAATACCTCTGAAAGTATAGGATATAATCTGCACATAAATAATTGTTCCTATGGTCCACTTTGAAGTTTACTAATTAAAATTCACTATATCGATTCAGTAAGAATTAAGTTCGAAACAAACTCTAAAAACAATAAAATGAGTTAGACCCTATAGGAATCAAATGCTGAATATCGCACTGTGGCTCCACTAGGATCCATAGTGTGTCCAAGTTCAATTTTTTTGTTTAATTTACTATAAATTTGAAGCGTTATTCTAAGTTAAGGTTTCTTCGAACTTCTTTGCAGTAGTACAGACCCCAATCTGGTCAGAAGCTTAGACGGTGACCTTCCTAATTTGGCCACTTCAAATTAAAAAAAAACTTTATAATTATTTTTTGTTTTATCAAAAGATCTTAAAGAAGATTGCGTGAAAATTTAATTTGGATGAATTTGGGGCGACATTCTAAAAGTATTTTCTGCCAGATTGCCCTTATAATGACATTTCATGGTGATCGCTTAATTGAAAAAAGTAAATTTTTTAAATATAATTTTTACGTGTCGGGGTTTTGGATATTTCCTCATGGAAAAGTGGTAATCTTTTTAATACCCAGAGTTATGGACAAGTTCATGCAGATCATATTGAAATTTCAAATAAATATACTGATACATATTCTAATTAATGCATTCGGTTTTGTCTCTACTTAAGTTTTTTCTTTATTGTTCTCATCCAAAAGAAAAGTTGGAGTTTTATAAGATGCCTGAAGGAACTTTTCTGTCCGCTCAAGGAAAAATCGAAATAATTTTTTTTTATGACCAAGAACATTCCATTAGAGAAATCGTTCGCAAAATTAAACTTTCCGAAAGTATGGTGTGCAATTTTTTTTAAGAAAGGACAAAATTATGGTAATCAGGGACCTACCAAGGGAACTACAAAATTAACAAAAGAATAGATTAATCTTATAAAACAAGAAGCAACTCGTTACAAATTTAATTTTACACAAATAAGGAGCAAACTAATATTACTGTGACTTCCAAGCAAGTTTCTCACATTTCACGAAGAGATGAAAACATAACATGGAAGAAATCAAAGTATAAGACACTGATATAAATAACACAAAAAGAACGAAAAAAAGTAATTTTCTCTGACATAAAAATTTAATTTAGACGGTCCACGATTTGAGATCAAACGATGGTCAGATGCCAAACAGTAGTTTAGGTGTTAGAAGTTCCCGCAGTGTAATGCTGCGATACATGTTTCAATGGAGTCTAAATTATCATTTAATAAACACAGCATACCTCTTTGGAACTGGACAGCTTGCATTCCGGACACCATAATGACTTTAACAGAGCTAAAACTAAAAATAAAGCAAATTTTGGGATTCCGATGTTTCTAAACAAATCGTGTATTCATCCACAACAAAGGATCATCCACTCATTACTAATAATGTTATAGCGACTGATTAATTTAAGTGTATTTATAGAAAATACCATTAAATTGCAGCTAAACTCTAAAATCAAGTTTAACATAAATACAAATTAAGTTTTTAGTTATAAATATTTTTAATGAAGTTTTAGTTTTTCTAATAAAAATATCATTTTCACACAAAATATCTTCTTTGAAAAAAGTTATGTGCATTTATAGGAATATGCACCAGTCTTTATAAATTTGTCACATTAATTAACATTTCAATTACAATTTCATTGAAAACGGTTAATCTTCAGAGGTTTATTCTTTGACTGAACATCCAACTTGAACAAGGCATATCAACGTTTCAAAAGTTCAAGAATTATTTACAGAAAAATTTTTTGAGTTTAAGATTTTTGACACAAAATTTGAAGTGTATATATAGTTGCGGTCATAATTATAGCACCACTCACCTGTCACATCTTCAATGCTGATTTGTGTTTTTGTTTATGAACATTTTAATCCACAATTATGTAGAGAATGAATTCATTTCTTTAAAAATAACACGAATATTCCAATCAATTTGATTATAAAGACAAAATATCAGATTGGGACCTCTCAAAATAATAGCACCATTTCTATTATACTTGGAAAAAAACTATAAAAAGTCCAAACAACTGTTTTAACATTTACAACTGTTTTAACATTGTAAAAAAATTTGCTTCTGAAATTTATAATTAACAAAGTTCTCAAGAATTTTTTAACAAAGTTCCAATAAATAATGGGTTGCTCTGAACAAAGTCCTTCAGAAAAAGGAGAACTTATTCAAAAGCATGTTTCTGATGAGCAAATTTATGCCGAAATTAGAAATATAATCGGGTAATCAAATAAAATGATTAGAAATACCATAACTTTCAAATTTAAAGTAGGGAGTCTGTGGCGACACCTTAAATGGTTCATCGTATATTACGTCAAGTGAAGAAGGCGACGTGTATCTCAGCAGCTGGAATTAAAAAATAATTAAATCTGGTTATAAGTACTGAAACTGTATCAGAATGTTTAGAGAATACATTTTAAAAGCTCATAGACCATGAAAAGATCCCCTCTTTAATGCTCCACATGTCTCAAATAGATTAGAGTTTCTCAGCATACTACTTGCAAAAGCGAAGTAGTATGCTGAGAACCGATAAGTCTTAAATATTTTTTTTATTTTTAAGGAGACCCCTTAGCAAGGAATATAATAAAATATTAACCAACAAAAATTTCAAACACTACGGTTCTAGTGTTATAGTATGGAAGTGCTCTTCGCACTATGTTATTGGACCAATTTAACGTATTAAAACTGTTATGGATTTATCAGGAAACATGAAAATATTAGACGAAGAAAAACTACTGCATGCATCTGAAGAAATGCCACTGATTTGGATTATGCAACAAGATAATGCCCCAAAGCAAACCAACAAAATAGCTAGAAAGTTATTTCAGAGTAATAGAGTCACTGTTATAAAATGACCTTCCCAGTGTCTCAATGTAAATCCAATCTATAATTTGTCTACACACGTATAAAAGAAGAGGTCGGTAATTAAACCGATCAATAAAAGCGATCTTTGGACCATTATTGAGCAGACATGGAACTCTATTATTCTGGAAAGGTGGCAGAATGTAATTAATTTAATTGAAAGGCGATTTTCGACTGTTATTTTTTACAAAGGAAATACTACAAAATGCTAAGAATTCAATAAAATATCACTAATAAATTAAACAACAATTATTTTTGGCTTTATGTTATAGTTGAAACCGGTGGTGATATTATTTTGACTCCAGGTTTTTGTTTCGTCTTCTCTGTCTTTTTAACTTATTTTTGATTTTATTAAACCACAATATAGAAACAAAGTTTTATTCAAATAGCATGTACGACTTTTTAAAGAAAACGAAGGTATGTGTTGCTATTATTTTGATCGCAGTTGTACATTCTTGAACTAGATCAAAATCTAAGTCAATAAAGCTATCCGCCTGCGTTCGAATTCAATAAAATTTGGCCACGTTGTTTTCTGTTTCCCTAAGCAGTTTCCTATATCCCCCTATATAGGTCTAATAGTTAAACGGTTTAAGACTGATTTCTGAGACAACCTCAAAATTCCGATAAAGAACCTTTCAAAATATTTCAACAAAAAGTAATTGGATTTAGATAAAACTTATCCAAAACTTACAGCGTTATATAATCCATCAGCGTACAACAAATAATCAACATTGAATCAATATTCCAAATTTTGATACACCCCTAAATCAGTGTTTAATATTAGTCTCAATTTGAAAGATAATTTTCTGAAATTTGTAACATATATTTATTTAATTTAAAAAATTACAAAAAAAATAATAAATTGTGCTGGATCCATTATTCGACCTAGTTCCCATATCAGACCCCTTCCTGGATTATCGCTTTAAGCTTATAAATCTCTTAAATGTAGGCCAATACCATTGCAATTTGGTATCAAAAGTTTTTAAATTAATGTTATTAATTTGCTCATTATCGGTCCATATTTTGTAAGCCCCCATAGAAGATTCCACGAAAAACTGATTTGAGCTTATAAAAGTCTTAAATATGAACCAAATTCATTACAATTTCGCAAATTTTTTTTAAACTTTTTTTGCACTAACTAATTTGACGAATATCGGTCCGTATATCTCCAACTCTTTGCGGAATATGGTTTTAAGCTAATAAAAATATATTCTATTGAAATTCGGCACAATCATTGACATAGTTCCCACGTTCCCACGACAATTAGATCTCCGTTCCAGAACGACCCGAGTCAGACTCGGCCAAAGATCGTCAACCCAATTACAGTTTTTTCCCCAAGAAAAAACAACCAGATACAGCCGAATAGTTACAACAACATAGCTACCATATAAAGCCTCTTTCAGAAACGGGTTTGAGCTTATAAAATGTTAATATATAAAGCAATTTTACTGAAAAATTTTATGAATATCGATCCACATTTTGCAATAGCTCGCATTTAAAGCCCTTCATTAAAAACGATTTTATAGAAATTTTATTGAAAATCGTCCAGTTTTTTTCCAACTCTCTTAAATTAATTTGTTCAATAACAGTCCATATATTTTCTATAGCTCTTATGTAAGACTCCTTACAGGAAAATGGTTCTATAAAATTCTTATATATACATTTTCTTGAAGTTAAGTACATTCATTTTTGGGGTCGTATTCGATTATAATTTCTTTTTAAAGCCACTTCCAACTTCTTTCGAAATTCAGACAATTATCTAATTGAATTTTATAAATGTACTAATTTCAGAAGGCAATATCTGGCCTCACGTATTGGATATTCCTTTTTTAACATCTTTTTGAAATTTTGATCTGGTACCAACATAATAACTCGGCACAGCCGAATATTGCCCTTTTACTTGCTATAAATGTTATTGCGAATTTTACAGTGTATAAATACCATTTGAAGAAGTTTATTAGGGTAGGACGAGGGGAAAGCCAAATATCACGAAAAGAAATTAGAACTTCCTGAAATATGTTGTCGCCAGGCTTTCTCCCTCTTACAAGCTTTCAAGCGGCCGAGTTACAAGTTGTTTTAGCTCATTTTATCATTCATGTTTAACCTCGTATCTATTACAAATCTTTTAAAACACCATTTGGAAAATTCACGGAGGGAGTGGCTCATTGCTTTTGTATAAATCTAAACGTAGTGTGGGCAAATACATAAATAAGTTATTTTTAAACATTTCTTCTCTCTGTGTGTAATTTAACAACAAAAAAACCAAAAGAAAACAATTAACACGTGCTATTTGGTAAAAATCTATTCAAATTTTTATACCCTCCACCAACATAGGTGGTGAAGTGGGTATATTAACTTTGACATTCCGTGTGTAATGCTAAAAAGGATTCATCTCAGATACCAAAGTGTAAATATATTCTTGCACCAAATCAAAATCTGGGTCGATTTAGTTATGCCCGTCTGTCTGTTGTTTGCACGCTCAGAATAATTGGCCTGAGTATTTGTTATAGTCCTGAGAAGTTTCCTATTTAAACCCAGCAAAATCGGTGAAGTATATTAAAATTTATAGACCGATATCTGAGGCAACCTCAAAATTAAAGCAAAGAAATTTCGTAAAATTTTCAATTATGAATAGACAAATTAGAATTAAATTTTGTCATAATACTTGGTTATATGTACTTCATTACCATTCCGAAAATAATCAATATCGGTTCAGTAGAAAAAAAAGCTTCAGCCAAAAATATAACTAATTTTATGATTCATTAAGTGTTCTTGTGTTATACACCCTCCAACACCACAAGTTGTGATGAGGGTTTATTAACTTTGTCATTCCGTGTGTAACGCTAAGAAGGAATCATTTCAGACTCCATAGTGTATAAATATTATTGCATCAAATCAAAATCTAAGTCGATCTAGCCATGTCCTTCTGTCTATCTGTTGTTGGCACGCTCACATTCACAATAATTCACGGAGTTCAGTGAAATTTGGCGTTAGTATTTGTGTGTTTGTACGAAACAAAATACATTAACTTAACACGAATTCGTGGTGGAGGGTATTGAAGATTCGCCTTAGCCGAATAAAGCATTTTGATTTGTTTTATGTTAAAGGTGACATTTAAACAAGTTTTACTAAAATTATATTTCTTTCTTAATCTGCGGTTAAAATTTGCATTAGATTCTTGTCATATTGATGACATAAAAACAAATTTATTTAATAATATTATTACTAATATAGAGATACAAATACATAAATTTATTATTTTAACCAAAAAAAATATATAAATAAATAAAAAATAATAATAAACTAAAATAAAATAAATTAAAGAATATTCTATATGAAAACCACAACAAATATCCGGTTACTGTCATTTAATAAGATTATTTTTTTGAGAAATTTACAAACTGTCATATTTGATTTTAATTTTAGTTGTTTTTTTTTAATTTTTAATTTTTTTCCAATAAAAGCTGATGTCACAGTTGAGTACGATTGCACGTTTGACGTGCCAGTTGATGATTCTAAGCCGCCAGAGAGGCGAAGCGTGTGATGTTTAAAGCCTAATCATTTTTCTAAAGGGAGATTATAATACTTTAACGGTTATTAATTATTAATTAAATATTATAAAACTGGTATAATTAAGTTATTAAAGTTAATATATGTAAGTAGATTTTCAAGGAATCATAGGTTTTCATTGAGTTTTGTAAATTAGGGAAATTATTAGTTATGTAAATATAACTTCCTAATTATTGGGATATTAAAAAAAATATAATTATTAGAAATAATCATGTGACAACTGCTCCGATATCAACGAAATTTCACTGTTGGCCTTTTTAGTTTGCATTGACACAACCGACATAGCTTCACAGGTTCTTCAAAATCGGATTTGTGTATTAAAAATATTAAATTCAGACTTGTTAAGTCCTCACCAATTGAAAGTTATTAGACCACAAAACTTAGAATTTTTATTATGATGAGAAGAAGCTTCCGAACGAATATTATCTATGGACTAAAATCAAAATTTTCAAGTATTATTTGATTTTTCTAATCAAATTACCTCAGTAAACATGTCAGTCAAACAAATGTCAAATAGTTGACAAGAAAAAAGTGTATAAAATTATTAAATATTTTTAACAAAACCCAAATTAGTTCTACATAAAGTTGGCCAAGCATCCGAGGATCTGCCGTAAAACTGTTTCCAATGTTATTAAATAAGACCGAAAACTTGTACGTTGATAGAGAACTTGGTTCAGGTAAAAGTAATGGTCCATATGATGTTTCTAAAGCCAAACAATAGAAAGCATTTTCAAAAAAGCTCCCAACCCATCCAGTAGGAAAGCAGCCCGATTAACGCTTACAAATAGTGTAAGTTAATGCTGATTTAAAAACATACAACGCTCAAAAAGTTCCCACCAGGAGCACTGTTAAAAATTTTTAGAGTCCAAACACAGAGCACGAAAGTTGAAAACAAGTTTTCTAAAAAATTATTCTTGCTGCTGCTGATGGCGGAATGTGTGAACTTGCAGATTTTTCTAAACTTTCCAGTCAAAAATTTTATGTTGTTAGTGCTTGAGCGAATTGAATGTTAAGGGCCCTAAATTAGTCAAAATTTCCCAAAAAGTTCTTGGTATTGCAAGTAATAAGCAGTTGCATCCAAAGAAATTCATTCATTTGTTACAACGAACTCTATAAAGAAAGAAGTCTTATGAAAGAAATGTTTGGTAAGACTTCATAATGTGTGAACTATTTTTTGACCTGACTTGAAATCCAGTCACTATCGATAAAAGTATGGTACAAGAACTATAATGTGGTGTTTGTACCAAGAGAGGCAAATCATCCAAACTGCCCAGATTTAAGACCAATGGTTAGAAATTTTAATAATGACTTTAATTTTTAAGATTAGGGGTTCGTTTTTTTGAACATAAATGAATGTTAAGAATTTTTTTACTCCCAGCAAATTCCGAGAAGAAACAATAATCTAAGTCGTGTAATGCTTAGAATTTCTTATCTTTAAACATTTTCGGGTAATACAATCCAACTTTTGTCTTCTTTGGCGAAAGCATCTTTCTTAGAAACCGGTTTTTAAATGATATAGGATTTGTAGAGTTTACGCAAAATAACGCTTTTAAGCAGATATTTTACGGAAATTCATCACTTGAACTTAGAGGTTGCATCAGATATTGGACTATATCTTTTAATATACTGAACAAGTTTTGCTGGTTTCTGTTGAGATAGGAAACTTTTCAGGACTATAGTGAATACTTAGGTCAAATTTCATTTAGCTCTGTAAATTTTTGTAGATGCAAACGTGCCAACAACAGGGAGACATATATTTAATGCAATAATATATATAGATTATGGGGTCTGAGATTATTTCTTCCTACACTAGTTACACACGGAATGACGAAGTTAATATACCCTCTTCACCACTTGTGGTGGTAGAGGGTATAACAAACTCCTTCATATGTGAAAACAACAATTTCAACGTATCACTAATTATTATTTTCAACTTGAGGGTATAAATTATTTTATTATTATTATTTTTTGTAATTTACAGAGTGATTGACCAGACCATTCATTCAAAGAGAAAAATGTATATCGAAAAAAAAACATCATAATAAATAAAATGTTGGCTGTTTGGCCCCTTTTCAAATAAATAAACTCCCCTGAAGTTGTTTTGATTTTAAGTTTAATATAATTTTTGGATTTTATTTCTTTTCATTATTTTGTTTTCTTCAATTTTTTTTTGCTTTTGTCTGTAATAATTTAATAATGGAATTATAATGACTGACTGACTATTGTTTAAAAATCTTTAAATATTTTTCATTATTCGAAATTTTAGTGTTCAAAAATATTTGCGAATAAAATAATATTCGGTTTTTGGATGAAAAAAATTTTAACACACAATTTGCCGTTAAGTTTTTATTCGGAAAACAAAATTTTCTTGACAATCTGGTGTCATTTAAATAATTTGTAATTTACAGTTATAAATTTTTTATTATCGTTCCAAAAATCATTAAAATCGGATCATTAGAAAATAGTTATAGGCTGAAATATGCAAAGTTTTGATGCAAAATCTGTGTGATGTATGGGTCGCAACTTTTATGATAATTTTGCCACATATATTTATCTTGATACAATAATAAACTCAACGAAACTAGATTGTGCTGTGGTCATTATTTGACATAATTCCCATATAAGGACCCTTCCCGGAATATGGTTTTATAGCTTATAAAACTCTTAAATAAGAAATGATTCTATTAAATTTTGGCACATTTATATCCTTACGGTCTAGATATATGTTATTAATTTTATTAATATCGGTATAAATTTAGCTATAGCTCTCATGCAACGGACCTTACCGGATAACACTATTAAATAAAAAAAAATTATATTAAAATTTGACAAAATTAATTTTCTACCTCTCCTGTATATACGTTATTAATTTGAACAATATCGGACCATAATTTGCTATAGCTCCCATATAATGCCTCTTTCCGGAAAAAATATTTGAGCTATATATATATATATATATATATATATATATATATATATATATATATATATATATATATATATATATATATATATATATATATATATATATATATATATATATATATATATATATATATATATATATATATATATATATATATATATATATATATATATATATACGACTATCAGAGGACTTGTCTACAGAGTTGAATGCATTTAGAACAATTTGAATATATCTCGGCACGGAAACTTGCTATATGTCCTTGAAACAAATAAAAATTGGAGAAAATTTAGCAACGCCTTACTCGATCTAAATAAAATAAGTTAATCTTGGATTCATCACTAAATAAAACAGTTGTTGTTGCAAGAGCTGTAAAAAGACGTTAGTTAATTATTATGACTTAAGTTCTGCTTAAATCCTTTACAAGAATTTGTGCCACTTCTATAAGGTGCGTCCATAGGACAAATGTTGTAGATGTCACGCTCACGACCACTGACATAGAGCCAATTGCTTTAACCCGATTGTAGTTGAATTGAATCTGATAGGTCATCAACTCTATTGTCGTAATTCCACAGTCGTCAACATAAGTTATCAGGTCAACTCTTGATGGAGGCACTGAGAGTTTCGAGAATTTGAAATAAAACAAGTGTGGAAACAGGGCGCCGTCCTGTCGATCTCCTTACTTTACTCGATGTTTTGATCTATGATTACAAAACTCAACGAATAACAAACGTTAAGCTGCAATATGGATATCACCTCAGCTGTCCGGAATGCAATCACTGGTGTAAGCAGCGACCTGCGTAGTGGCTTAGAAGGCTGATGGTGGTATTAATTAAAATGAAGATGAGGCTGATTCGTTTTGTAACTGTTGGCAGCAGAAAGCAACAAATACTACCGACCACTACGTGTGATGATTCAGACCAGAACAAGTATTGTATCTTAGTTGGATGGACATATATATGGTGCAGTCTGTTCGATTCCGGCTGTCGTGAGAATAAAATGAAACAGTCCTCTATTTGGCTTTAGTCTAATTCACATGTGCTTTAGCAATAATCAATATCGTTTACAATCGTTTAAAGCCAACATTACAAAATACGGACTGACAAAAATGTTAAAAATATGAAATGTTATCACAATGTCAATTCTTCCCATAATATCGGCAATTTGTAGATCAAACTCCCTAAATTTGACATGCTGTTTTTGTTTAATATAAGATTTACATGAACGAATTAATTATAATTTAAAACATCGGCATCTAAGGCATGCGAAGCTTCTTTAGTTTTACTCCAATAAACATTTTCTTATTGCGAAAGATCTTATCAGATGTTTCTATTCATTCGATAAAATAAAGTGAGTTTTCGATATTTTGATTATAAAAAGTTACTATTTCATAGGAATAAAGAGGTTAACCAATAAAAAACATATACCGTAAAAGCCATTAATATGGAACGAAGATGAAATAATGAAGAAGATGATTTCATGTATGATTTTTTTTCTTATATCAAAATAACCATTTGTAACAAAATTTCATCAAATTCATTCGAAACCCGTCGTTGGTTTCCGGTTTCGGATTTTAAATACTCTACTTGATAGCTTTTCGATATTACCTTCCGATCTTACCTTCTTCTATTTAAAATTAATCTAATGAATTATTTAATCGATTACTTCATATTTCTTACGAACACTAATCATAAAATTATTCCATTATTTGTTGTCTTTATTATTTAGCTTGAAATATTTGCTCCCCAACTATTTATAAAATCTTTTCATTAATTAGTTGGTAACTAATAATAAAAAATATATAATTGCAATATTAACACCATAATTTTTGTTATTTAAACGAAAACTTGAAAGAGGTAAATAAAAAAAAGAAAGATAACAATAACTTTTTCAGCAAGATTTCATTACGGACTTTATTTGTTGGGTAATAATTTCATATGAGAAAAGTGTTAAGAAGATTAACAAATTCATTTAGTTTTTTATTATACCCTACACCATTGTAGGTGTTTGGCGTATTATGCGTTTGTGCTGATGTTTGTAACATACAGAAAAGTATACCGTTCGATTCAGGATCATTTTCTGAGTCAGTAAAACGGTGTTCATGCGTGTGTCTGTTCGGCTGGTTGTCCATTTTTGAGATATCTTAATAAAATTTAGTACATATTATTATAATTTTGGCCCAGTGACAAAGCCTATTAAAATTGACCATGTTTGGTCCCATATTTCAGGCACCTCCCATACAAATGTCCTTCCAGAATGAGCTCTTAAAGGTACTAAATACAAAGCGATTTTAATGAAATTTAAAAAAAATATGGTATTCTAAACCTCGCCAAATTATGCGATGGTCGGTCCATTGCTTCTCATAGGTCCCATACAAGCCTTCTTCCAATTATAACTTTGAAGGGCATAAATCTCACACTTTGATATTGTAATAATAATTGGTAAAATGAAGATAAATGTAAGCAAATATCGATGTCTAAAATTATACGAAGGTCGGTCCATAATTTCTTATAAGAAGGTGGGTAATTGAAAACGCATAAATGTTTGTTTCACAATAATGTACCGCACACTAAAGAATAAATTAGAAAATAAAATTATACGAGGATCGTTCATAACATTTTCGTTACTACCATTTATAACCAACATTGTGGTGTAGAGTCGGGCTTAACCAACTATAACATTCTGACTTGTTTTTAGTATAAACGAATCAAACAATAAAGAATCTTAAATACCCTCCAAACAGATATCATCAAAACAAAGATACCTTGTTATGGACTTATACCTCGACTACTAAACAAGTTATTCTAAATCGATTTCTATAATAAACTAGTAACAGTGCTATATTCGACTATGCCGAATCTTAAATACCCTCCATCAACACTATGCAAAAATTAGCATGAGCTTTAACACTGTTTACGGAAAAAACGTAACATGGCCGAGTTATGGATTTTAATGACCCATTTTATTAAAAAATTATGTTAAGGAAGAGATAATAGTTACGTATGTGGGAGCTATAGCAAAATATGGACCGAAATTAGTAAAATTAATAACGTATATTCAGAGCCATTAGTTAGTTGTTCCAAATTTCAATAAAATCGGTTCATATTTACGAGTTTTATAAGCTGTTCCGGAAGGTGCCTTACGTGGGACTAGGTCCCCCACCACAATATATTTACTTTGGGTTTATTATTATTTATTATTGTATCAAAATAAATATATATGGCAATTTTCAGAAAATTATCATAAAAAATTAGAATAATTTTTTGATATTTTGAGGTTATCTCAAATATCAGGTCTATATGTTTTAAATAGGAAACTGCTTAGGACAATAAGAAAAAACTTGGCCAAATTTCATTGAGTTCGGATAACTATTCAATTAGTAGGAATGTTTCGAACAGACAGACGGACATAGCTCAATGGAAATCCGAGATTTTGATTTGATGGAAGAATTTATATACTTTATGGGGTCTGATATTATTTCTTCTTGGCGTTACACACGCAATGGAAAAGTTAATATACCCTCATCACCACCTGTGGTGGTGTTACAAACTTTAACACAAACACATAATACTCCTTTATTACTTATAGTGGTGTAGGATATAATGATGATGTTTTGATGGATTTATAAATTTATTATTAAATATTTTTTTCCTAATCCATACATGCATTTATTATATTAAATAGTTTATTATTGTTTATAATATTTGATCGTTATTAATATAAATTAAAATTTAATTAGTTTTTTATGAGATTATTTTTCTACAATAAAATTTAAAAAAAATATATAAAGAAAACAATAAACATCCGGGTTTAAGACGACAATTATTGAATGATTTATGTTCAGTTATTTTAATTTTAGATTTGAATTTAAGTTTTTTAATTATAATTTGATGGCAAGAAAATTAAAAGTTATAAATAAATAAAGAAATAAATAAATAAATCTTATGCGTGTGAAAATATATAATCAATGAAATTTAAATCATTTCTAAAAATAACTTTTCTAGAAATAATATTCTGAATCCTTAAATACCCTGAAAACTGAAAGTTTTAATAAAAGTTTATCTATTTAACTAATAAAGTCCTCATAATTTATATATATTCATGCATCAAATCAAAATCTGATTCGATTTAGCTATGTTGTTGATATGCTAAATCGACTCAGAAAGTTGTTCTGATTCAAACGGTGCACTTATACGTGCGATCTGCACAAATTCATAGGTTATAAATCTACTTTCATGTGTAGAAACTTAAAAAAAAACAAGTTAAAGAGTTTAAGTCGACCGTACCGTATTTTCTGTACCCTTCACCTTTGCTTATATGAATTTTTTTTTGTTTTTTTAACCAACAATCTTTACATTTAACACTAAGTCCTTGTTAAAAATAGGCTTTCATTATATCATCACTTGAAGAAGAAGGAGCAAATGACAGCCATTGTTATAGCCATTATATGAGTCAACATAGATTTCTGGAGCACTCAAAATGCATGCAAAGTGTTATTCACAAGTTGTTTTCGATTATTTATGGGCCGATTTCGAAAATTTAAAAATCAAAATTCAGACAAAAGAAATTAGCTATTTTTCTGCATCAAAAATTTGTCCATATTTGCTTATATCAGAAACTAATGGACTGATTGCTGTGATGTTTTCAACTTTCAAAAATTCTAATTATTTCCGATCTGCTGGTAGAAAAATTATGTTTCTAGCCTAAATAGAACGCTCAAAAAGTCGAAAACATAAACATTATTTTTAAAAAATGAAAAAATGAAAAAGATTAAATTTAGGTAACAAAATTTTTAATCAATCTGTATCATAACCAAGTCTTATAGGGTCTTATAGGGGGTTCGGAATATAGAAAAATATATGTTATGCTTATAACTCAGAAACTAATGGTCCGCTTCACCGCATAAACCTGCTAAATTAATTGAATTCTATCTGTGTCTCTAACTCTTGTAGATTCTTCAAAAAATAGAAAAAACCCGAAAAAAGTTTGAGGTACCTTCAGTTTTTTGCAAATATCTGAGCTATTTATGAACAAATTTTCAATGGATTTCAATAGGAAAATTCTGGAAAGCATTTCCAATCGTTTGATATACACATCATATATGTCACCTATAAGACGGCTTCATAAACTTGATTTTAACCGACACACGGACGAACGAACAATCGAAAATAGCTCAGTCAATTTCCTTCTAATCCAAAATATATATTTTTGGGGGTCTAAGTCGAAAATTTTGGAAATTACAAACGGAATTACAAACTTATATATTCCCTTCTGACCTAGTTAGAGTCAGATGAAGGATATAACAAGGCTAAAATATGGATATGTTTTTATGGGCCTACACTTTTAAGAATTTTTTTAATATAAATTTTTAAGTATTAAAACAAGGTTGGCTAAGCATTCAAAGCTCAGCCATCAAACTGTATTCAATGTTACCGGGAAAACTTGTCCGTTTATAGTGAACTTGGTTCAGGTAGAAGAAAAAAATATCGGGAACAATTTCGATAGTGGTCCCAACACATCCGATAGAAAAGCAGTCCGGTTAGCTCAGTTCTCGGGCTATTTGGTACGAAAAATTAAAGTTAACGCAGGTTTAAAACCATTTAAGATCCAAAAAGTTTTTAGAAGGGACACTGCAAAAAATTTAGAGCCCAAAAAGAAAGCGAGGAAATTGAATTAACGTTTTCTTAATAAAAAATAGTCTTGCTAATAGATGACGAAAATTTCATGTTACTGACACTCGAGCGAATGTTGAAGAAAATTTTAGGTACCGAAAGCAGTAAAAAATTTCTTAAGATTGCAAGCAATATGCAGTTTCGGCAAACGAAGCTAATTATTTGTTTCAACGTGCTGTATTAAACTGAAATTTACAATAAGGAATGTCGTAAGACTTCATAACGTGTTCACTTTTTGCCTTACTTGGTATCCTGTCACTATAGTAAACAAGAGAGGTTGAAGAACAGTGATGTGGTATTTGCACCAAGAGGGGCACATCTCCAAACTGACCGAAGCTAAGGCCTGTGGAGAGATATTGGACTCTTGTTAAAAAATAATTGAAAAGCACTAAAAAGGTGTCCCAAAGTGAAACGGAGATGGACTATCTGTCCGAGCCAATTAACAGAAAGTGTTATAAACCCAATAATGAAACGGGTTTTCTAAAAGTTTTTCAAAATTTTTTGGATCCCACTCCTTATATACAAAATTTCCTTCCTCTAATCTCAAAAAATACATTTTACGAGCCTCCTCCCTGCACAGCTTGGAGACTGTAGCAACCGTTGAATATAATACCAAAAATCAATGCGAAACACTCCAGCTTTAACTAAGTTTAATTTTGTTAAGATATTTCCTACACTTCAAAAACAAGTAAGACCGTCTTCCAGACGGAAATTTTAGGTAAGGATACATTATATAGAATATACATTTTAAGGGAAGCAAATGTTACAATCTTTGAACGTGATAGTGAGGCAGAATTAAAGGCTTTGTAGGAACATTTTACTGAGTAGGCTTATGTCGGATTATGGAGTTAGTATATGTTCTTATGTTTTAGATCTTCCATATCTGGTTCTCTACTCTAATTTTATTTCTTTAATAACAACATTAATATGCTTTTAATGTAATCACATTGGACCAAACAGTGTATTCCGGTAAAGAATTGGTGTCTTTTCTGGGGTATATCAACATCGCTTTACCATACTGGCTTTTACATTCCTATCTTTATAGGCACTTCAATTTTGCATTTTCTTACTAGTCTATCCTGCTCTCAGCATCAATAATTGATCACTTAAAAGACCCAAATAATACATCCAGACAAAAGACACCGGTATGCAAATAATAACGTCGTTATGAGTCGACGGAAACTTTAAAAAAATTTATGAGCGGAAAAATGACCATTATGTTATTTAATTTATTTTTGTTTAGCGTTAATATAGTTTATATCAAAATAGAATAATGTTATTAATATTAGTTACCTCTGAGCTATATTTTTACTTTTCCACAATAACAAAAAATTCAATCTCTTCAAAATTTGCCGCTATTTTCAACAAGAAAAACATAACAATTAAAGAGTTGCCACGTTTTATATAAATTTAAGATTGTATTTCCAAAAACAGACATGTCATACATTTACAGTGTTGCTAACATAAAACAAATAACTTTTTATTTAATTTTTTGATTTTGTGGCGAATTTAAACAAACAAAGTCAATGGCCATTTTTCTGAATTTCAAGTTTTCATTTGAATTTTGCTGGAGGGTTATATGGGAGCTAGAAGAAATAATGGACCGACCCTTGTATAATTCTGCACATCGATTTCTGCTTACATTTATCTTAATTTGACCAATTCTTATTATATATATTTTTTATAAAGAAATCACATGATTCCGAAAAACCTTTACGAAAATTGCGAAAATGGGTTTTTTACTAATATAAAAAATTTTATTATCAAAAATACGACAACACATCAACCATTGTAATTAAAAACATAGATCGAAAAATAATTCAAATTCATAGAGTATTCTTCATAACAAAAAAATGGAACTCAAAAGGAGTGTAACTTTTCGATGGTTCCGATTAAAATTGTTTTAGAACCCTTAGAGATCGGAATAAATTTTTAAGTTCAAATATGTAGAAATTTTGATTTAGACTTAAGAAACCTGTAAATAATTAGAAAATCTTTGTTTTATATACTTTTAGGTTGACATCACTGTTCATAACAATACAACCGATTACTCTTGATGCTAGTATACAACACTATTAATGTCAAAAAATAAAATAAAGTGGGCGACTGCATCATTTATTAACAAAACGCGCGTCATCTAGTTTTTCGATTGGTTTTTTCTAATAAAATAAAAGGTATTAATTGTTTAATATTAAAGAAAAATAGAATTTGAAATCTGTATTTTGATAATCAAGTAAAAAATGAACATTTTAAATACAAATTGCTGTTGTTATGGCGTTTGTAAAAAATGGCTAATTAGATACAGTGTTTAAAGAAAAAATGGCTGCTTGTGGTTGCAGTGAAAAAACAGTTCCGGTTTTTTTTGCATTAATAACAGATAAAATCATAAAATAAAAAGCTACATATATGCTTAAAACATATTAATTGTTATTTTTATGTTTTTTTAATTTGTCTTTTAATTTTAATAAAATGTTTGAGGTTATGTTTTTCTTAAAATTTCCTAACGACACTTTCACCTTCATGCGTGGCGTTTTTATGGACATTTAATTTAAATATACTTTGTTTTGAAATTACAGACAATGGCTGATTCTGATGATGAGTATGATCGCAAACGTCGCGATAAATTCCGTGGTGAACGCAGTTCCGGAGACAGTTATCGATCAGAACGCCGTGATGATAGGCGTGGTGGTGGCAGTGGTGGTGGACGTGATGATTGGTCAGAAAGGTAATATATGAATTTAAAAAGATAAAATGAAAAATTTAATTCATTGACTTATTATTAAATTAGAGGAAATCCCTTTAGAGGCGGAGCCGCTAGTAGGCCTCGTGCAGACTACCGTGACTATCGAGGTCCTCGTGATCGTTATGGTTCACCCGGACGTGAAATGCCTCCTGCCAAACGTATGCGTCAAGATTGGGGTGATGAATTAAGAGGCAATCCCCGATTTGGGCGTAAGTTTAGAAGATGTACGTTTACAACTTGAATTATTCGTAATAAATATTTCCTGTATCTTTTGCAGCCTATGATCCATATCTAATGCATGCTTGGAATGAACACTATGCAGCCCATGGCATGCATGGTGCCTATGGTGCTCCTATGTCTCATAGTGTTCATTCTCGTGAACCTGTTGCCAATACTGATATGCAAACTCAACCTGCCATGATGACTTTAAAACAATTTTTGGATACTCAAGATGATGGTATCTCAGATACTGAAGTTTTACGGAAATATAATGAATATAAATTAGAGTTTAAACGTCAACAATTGAATGAGTTCTTTGTGGCCCACAAGGATGAAGAATGGTAAGTTTTTAAGCTAAAAATTTCATAAAGAATTAAGGAAAAAGAAAACTAATAATTTAAGTGCAAATTTTTTATTTGCTAAATGTAAACATTATTTCAAATATTGAACGGAAGTTTTTTTATTTGAATTCTCAGATTCATTGATAACTTAACAACGTCAGTCTGTTTTTCACATCCCATTTGGCATGCATTCAGTGTCTAGCTGGAGTTTGCAATTTAATATAAAAAATAAACGAGAAAGAGTGTAATAGTTCGTTAAGACGAACTACATGCACCTTCATTCTTGGAAATAGATTTTGAATTATAACTGTAACATAATTTTTTAATAATAACCAAAAACACCTGTTTTAGTGTAGGATATAAATTGTAGGATAACAAATTGTTTTGCCTAAACGGCATCCTATGAATCTCGCAATTGAACATATACTGAAGCATATTCCTATAAACGTACATAGCTTATTAGAAAAAATTAAACATGAAAATGTTTAGTGGGCAAATAATATTTTTTTTATTAAGTTTATCAGTCTGTAGTATTATTAATAATGGATGGATAATCCTTTGTTGTGGATTACCTCAGATATATTGTCTGGCTTTGATTCCACTATTTTTTTAAATATACTGTGTTTGCTAAACCGCTTTTAAACATGTACCTTAGCATTATCTTGTTGGAGTAAGCGATCTTTATCCATTTTTTTCCACAAGGGAGAGAAGAAGGAGCATTTTGTTAAATATTTTACTATTGATTTTTGTTGGAATTAAACAAGGACGAAATTGGTTATGGTCGGTCTATTATATCATTTTGGTCCCATACAAATGTAATCTATTTCACATATGAGCATTAATACAAAAACAAATTTTTAAGGGCCGTTCATAAATTTTTCGCAGCAGTCGATTACAGAGAACAATGTGGTGTACGGTATTATTAGTCGGGCTTGACCGACAATTACATTTTTAATTGTTTACTTTAAAAAAAAGTACCGTTAAGTTGCCTCGCATAAAAAACCTTCTACTTTACTTTTGGATGAGAACAACAAAGAAAAAATAAATTAAAAAAATGAATCCGTTTCATTATTTGTTTATAATGTTAAATTTTACATTTTTTTTCTTTCTTTCTTTCTTAAATTTTTTGCTTAATAATAATTTCTAAATATTTTGTCTACACATATTTTATAATATTGTATAAATATTTTTTAGTTTTTGCAAATTTGTTGTTTGTGTTTTTTAAAAAATAAGTTTTTCTCTACAGCTATTTAAGAATGGCGTCCTTAAGTTCCGCCAACTCAGCCACACATTTCTATACTTACATACATAGGATGGTTGTTTAATAAAGCGCACATGTCCCTAAACAAAGATTCTATACTACACTCCACCTACTACTACTACTACCTACCACCCAATATTGTTGTTGTTGTTGTTTATAGAATCCATGTGCTGCTGCTTTTAACACTATCATTCAGAATTCGTTCATTGAATGACGATGATGATGATATTTTATATATTCTACTTCTAAATTTTTTTTTAATTTGATTTTGCACTTGGCGAGCAATGCCATAGTGTGTTTAAATTTATTTTGCAATTTTGAACCGCGTTTTTATTAAAATCGTTTAAATAAATTTTATAACGCATATTAACTTGAAAATAAAAAAATTATTTTACGTAAAGGTAAGATTTGGTAAATTCAGTTAAATTAATTTAGAAATTAAAAAAAAATCCATAAAAACATTAACAAACATTTTTAGCTGGTTTAAAAGACCAACAAACAAGTTTTAAACGTGGAGGAGGCGGTAAATCTAAACTATAAAAAACTGGCCTATAACAACGTTGGTTAATAATATATACCATTCTTTAATTAACTATCTTTTACACTATATAATGGTTTAGTTTCATATTCCCCTGCAAATGATGAATTAATTATATTTTATATTTTCTTCTTGTTTCTGTGTTCAGGTTCAAAAATAAATATCATCCATTGGACAGTGTGAAACGCAAGGAGGAACAATTAAATTTCTTACAGGTAATTATTTCTTTATTTTAAGTTGAATTAATTTTTCAATTTGGTTGAACGAAAAATTTGGATTTCTATATCCTGTACCAGCATTAGCTGGTTGGGGTATTATGCGTTTGTGCTGATGTTTGTAACATATTGAAAAAAATAAATTCGTTTCTAAGTTGAAAAACATAATTAAGAAATTCATTTTAAAAAAGAGAGTGATTTTCTGAAAGTGTTCAATAACAGTTTCTTTTAAAGAGTGAGATCGAAAAATTATTAACATACATATATGTTAATAAAAACGAAACCACCAAACTTGATTGAATTAATTATTAAAATTCATAAAACATATAATTTTATAGTTTTAATCACTATTCATAAAAATTTTCGGAAACCCTTCCATCAAAGATCAGAGATTAGGTAGTCCATCTCCATTTAAAATTTACCACACTTTTAGAGACTCTTTATTTGCACACTTCAATTCCATTTTAACAAAAGCTTAATATCTCTCCACTGGAATAAGCAGTTTAGAGGATTTGCCTCTTGGTACAAATACCACATTATTGTTTTTGTACAATTCAAGAACTTGTTTACCATAGAAACAGTTTGCCAGGCCAATAATAAGTGAACATGTTTATGAAGTCTTATGAATCGTAGCAGTCTTTTTTTTGTAAACATTCCTTGATGTAGATTTCAGTATTTTAAAAAATAATTGCCAAGAACTAGTTGGGAAATTTTTATTGCTTTCGCACGAGCATCAGCGCCGTTAAATTTTGACCATATGTTGCTAAAAATCCGCCAGTACATACGTTTCGTCATTTCGTATGCAGTAAGAATATTTATTAGAAAACTTGGATTCAATTTCCGTGTTCTTCTTTGGCCTCCTAATTTTTAGAAGCGTTCCTGCCTGGACCTTTTAACAGCCTTGTATGTTTTTATACTTGTATTACCTTAAGCTGCTTTCCCACCGGTGTTGTTGGGAGCTTTCCATGTTTTGGCTTTAGAAACATCGTGTGGATCATTCATTCTAACTGTACTAGGTTTTCTTTAAACGGACTGTTTTATAACATTGAAGCAGTTGACGGCAGTTCTAGTGTTCAAAGGTCACTATTTCAACTTTTGTAGAAAATCTTCAATAATTTCAGAATGCACTTTTTATCTGGTCGTGCATTTGAATCAGATTAACAATATATTCATTCGTTTGACATTGAATATAATAACTAATGTGTTTAACAAAGATAACTTGATAAATAATCATATATTAAAGTTTTTCAATCACACTCCTTAATAGTAAAAAATTCTATATTTTATTTTTTATATTGTTTCTATACTAAACAAATGAGTATTGACTTTAATTTTATATTTATAACTTCTTTTAGAAACGTGTTGAAGTTTTTGATGAACTTTTAAAAAATGGCATGATTAAAAATGTTTCTGTGGATACAACACAAACTGAACCACTATTGCGTGTTTTAGACACTGTAGTTATTAAACTAGAGGGTGGCACTGATGATGATCTAAAAATTCTGGATGAAAAACCGAAAGAAGTCTCATATCCGGAGCGTGTATTTGATAAGAAAAATGATGACGATGATGTCATTATAACATCAGTTGAAAAGAAACATGATGATGAGCCAAAATGTGTTTCACCACGACCTATTAATCGTCATAAGAAAGGTTCAGATGATGAGAATTGGGATGATGATGCGAATGATGAAAGTGCTAAAACGAAAACTAAAGAGAAATCAGAAGAGAAAAAGAAAAAATCTTTAAAACGTAAACGCACAAGTTCAGATTCATCATCATCTTCATCATCTGATTCAGATTCGAGTAGTTCTTCATCAAGTAGTGAGGATGAAGATGATGACAAAGTTAAAAGCAAATATGACTTAGAAGCTGTCAAAAAGGAAGAAGATGAAGAAATGCCAGAGAAAAATGAAGACAAGCCAATAAATTCGGAAAAAGAAATTAAGAAAGACAAAACCGATGAAAAACTAGAAGACGAAGAACAAAAAGATGAAAAGGTAGCTACAGAAGAAACTAAAAATACTGAGATTAAAGAAAATGGCGAAGGATCTACAGAAAGTAAAGAATTAAATGGTGAAGAGGAAAAAGCAGCGACTGATGAAAGTAAATCTGAAGAGACTAATGCTGACACTTCTTTAGAAGAAGAAAAAGAAGAAAATAAAAAAATGGTTCAAGATGAAGAGGCTAAGAGTGAAGAAAAACCGAAAGAAGAAGAAGAACAGCCAGAAACTATAGATTTGGATAAAGTGAAAGATGGTCCTCAACCAAGAGCTTTACATCGCACGTCCTCCATATTCTTGCGTAACTTGGCACCATCAATAACAAAAGCTGAAATTGAGGCCGTTTGTCAAAAATTCGATGGTTACTTGAGAGTGGCCATTGCAGATCCTTTGGTAGAACGTAGATGGTATCGTCGCGGTTGGGTAACGTTCAAACGTTATGTTAATATTAAAGAAATTTGTTGGAATTTGAATAATACACGTTTGCGTGATTGTGAAATGGGAGCAATTGTTAATCGTGATCTAAGTCGACGAGTAAGACCTGTTAATGGTATGACAGCCCACAAGACCATAGTAAGGGCTGATATCAAATTGTGTGCCAAAATTGCTATGAATTTGGATGAGAAATTCAAGCTATGGGTAAGAAGTGCAATTAATCTTACAAAAATTATAAAAAATCTAATTGTAATATTTTTACCCAAACATGATTTTTTTCCATAGCAAAGTAATATAGAAGAAAATAAAGACGAAAATGGTGATGCTACCACTACAACTACTTCCACATCCAATGATAACAATGCTGATCTGAACAACTCGGCATCTTCTTCGTATGGCTTCAAAACTAATAATCCTGTTTTACAAAACATTACAGATTTCCTTATTGAAGAAGCCTCTGCTGAAGAGGAAGAGCTTTTGGGCATTTCTGGTGATAATAAGGATTCGGAGGGCGAAGCCATTGAAAGAGATCCTCAATTATTATCAGTTTTAGACAATCTTATTCTATATCTGCGCATTGTACATTCGGTGGACTTTTACAATCATTGTGAGTATCCGTACGAAGATGAAATGCCCAATCGTTGTGGCATTATACACGCTCGTGGTCCACCCCCAGCCAAAGTTGCCCAAAATGACTTGCAAGATTATATTAAGAATTTTGAAAGTAAAATGCAAACTTTCCTCGCCAAGAGTACCACCATCGATGAGGAAGAATTGAAAAATCTTGGTAGTAAAGACGCCGAAGCCGAAGTAGAGAAATTTATACAGGCTAATACTCAAGAATTGGCCAAAGATAAGTGGCTGTGCCCGCTATCGGGTAAGAAATTCAAAGGCCCCGAATTTATACGTAAACACATTTTCAATAAACATGCCGAAAAGGTAGAAGAGGTGCGTAAGGAAGTAGAATTCTTTAATAATTATCTTAAGGATCCCAAGAGGCCACAATTACCAGAACATCCTGGTAATAACAAACGAACAACTTCAGAATCTAGTGGAGGTTACAGAGCACCTGTATATCCACCATCATATGCACCACCATATGCAGCTTATGCGCCACCTTTAATGATACCAGGACGTGGTGCTCGTGGTTTTGGTGGACCTGGACGCAGGTAATTTTTATTAATTTCCCTTTCATATATATATTTTTAATTATGTTTAGTTTTGAATAAGCTTTAGATTTGTTGTAGTTGCAATTTGGTGTATGGGTATGATTTAAATCATATTTTAATTTCATAGCACATAATCTACTGTTACCGTTATTTCGAGCTATCAATTTCTACTAATAAATTTTCTATATTTCTTTACGCTGTCTCTGGAGTGCATTCAATACTGCGTAATTATCCACATAAAAAGTATATTACTCTTTCCAACATATTCGATAATCAATAATAGAGTTTTTAAATTTTAGTATAACAGGTTCAGTATAACAGATTGCACTCATTAGATATTCATTAAATTCATCTTCTAGTCATGAGTGATACCTGAATATTAATTACCAACCGAGGTTAAAATAAGTCCCAAACATATTCCTGCATGACTAATAGGAATTGAGACAGTCTCCTTTATAATTAGTGTCCTTAATCTTGTTATCGTATATCACCTCATCAAAATAACCATCATCATTTACGTCAGATCAACACACAACACTAGCTTCCTAATCCATACTTTCCCCAAGCTAAACTCAGGGACAGTGAAAAAATTATATTTTGTTAATTTAGCAGATACGTCCACGTCATATTATAAACTCATTGTGCATTTACATTTGAAGAGTTTTTAGTACTTAGGAACTTTTGATTTGGCACAACAGAATACCATTATTTCTTCATGTAAGATAAATAGAAAATGCATTTAAATGAAACGATCATCATATATAAATCATAAAAGTTTAAATACACCATTATGTTATCATTTCAATCATCCCATTTAAATGTTAATACAGTATAGATTAACCTAAGCAACTTTCCCAGTTGGTGCTCATTGTTAACTAAAAATGAGAACAAAAATTAAATTTCATTTCCATGAAAGAAATAATAAAATAAAAAGAAAATAAATATAAAAATTTGCTGTTTAAAACCTGAACAACTTTTAATATTTGGTATGATATGTTTTTAACCTCATTTATTGAATCTTTCGAAGAACAGATCGATATTCGTTTCCACTGTTTTCCCAGCAGCTTTATTTTTTTAATATGTCTTGAAACTATTTATTATCCATTTACTCACGAAAAAACTGCAAAGTAGAAATAAGGCCCTCAAAACACTACCTGGCAGTAATTGGGATATTGATAAAACTTATTGGCTACTTATAAACGATTGGCTGATCCGGAGGCATCATCCTTCAATATAACACAATTGGAGTTTCCTCCGAAGCATGTTAGAAAAGATCTATGAATATTTGAATAAAGCATACATATGCAAGATCATTTTGATCGGAATTCGTATATAGCAGATTTGTACGACATTCACAGAGGCGTCACAAATTCAACGTTTCAAGTTACTATATGAATGTGTGTGGTTGCCCACCACTCATCGCAGATATTAAACAAAATCTGCCGAAGTCTACAAAAGTATTTATAGCACAACTAAGATCTGGAAAGAACAATAGGCTCAATGGCTATTGGTCTCTTATTGATAGTGACGTCCCTAACAAATGTCCAGCATATGTCCTGGCCAAGTTTGTTTAGTCTATCACATCATATCTATGAAGAAGTGTAGTGAGCATATTATCATATTACCAAAACAGCCGCATATATCATTCATTTCTGCAGTCGTCTAATCCGTAAGAGATTGCAGCGAGCCACTTTCAAAGAAGCACATCTGTAAGCCACTAAACACAGGACAGTGGCAAAGAAGATGAATAATAGTTTCCTCTTGATTCAAGCAGCTCTTGCAAGAGCTGAAGCGAAAGAAAGAAGCGAAAGTGTCCACATAATATTTCATTACTTTATTTAAAAACAATATATAAAACTATGAGTGTTGAATGAGGAAAAGTTGCTTAGGTTTCGAACAAAACCGTATGTAGGATTTTTTATTTAAAAATTTATTTTTCATTTTGTGTTTTTTCTTTTAAATTATTTTAAAACAAAAACACCTTTTTTATTATTACTATTATTATTTTTGTGTGTAAACTTTTTTACAGAGAATTGCCCATAGAACATCAACGTCGTATTATTGGTTATCATGATTTGGATGCTCCAGCCAATTTTGATATCTTTGACTAAAAAAAATTAAATAGAACTTGTTGGTGGTGGTGGTGTGTGACTGCTAAAAGAATTATAATCTAAAAAAATTAATGATTAATGAAATCACTGAATTTTGGCACATTTTTAAATTTAAAAATTGCAATTTGACCACCGGCCGAGAGTGTGTTCTGCGTATAGATTTTCTGTAAATTCGTTTATAATACATGTTTAATTTATACGTTTTATTTTCCTTCTAGTAATGTATGGTATAAACTATTTTAATTGTTTTTAATGTAATTAGACACAATTTTTATTTCAACTCTTTTAATTATTATTAAATATTAATAGTACTAAATAAATTAAATAATTAATAACAATAGTTTAGTAAAGATTAAAAATAACCAAATAAAAAAACTATTATTTCTTATAAATAATAAATAAAATAAACCATACAGAAAATAAAAACTACATGCAAATGTAGGGTAAATGAATTTTTTTAAATCCATTTAAATACCACCCGCTACTAAGTGGAAATGTCCAGGAAATTTTTAAACAAAAAAAAAAAAACTGGGTTACTAACCGAATTTTTAAACATGATTAAAAACTTTTCCTTAAAAAATTATCCAATTCTATTGTAAATATTTTGGTTTTTTATTTAATTACAATCCAATTTGTTTCTTTTTTCTTCATTTATTTTAGACCTGGTAATGAATATCGTCAAATTATCCAATACAGAGACTTGGATGCTCCACAAGATCCCATTGATATGTTTAATTAAATAATTAATGATAAAAATCAAATTAAAAATAAAATAACGATACATTTTGTGAAACAAACAAGCAATTACTTTTTATGTTGTATTCTACTATATAATGACATTGTTTATAATAAATTTATATATATAGATAATATATATGTTTTCTCTTCTGATCAAAATAACATTTTATGTTTTCATTTATACAACTTTTATCAATAAAATATCCACATATTCCAAAGCTTTCTTTACCCTTTCACTCAATTTATTACCCGCAACATTATCCAATTCTTTTTCCAACATTTTTTCAGCTTTTAATAAATATTCTCTGGCTTCTATATACAATTCTTTCTCCTTTTCTTTATCGTCCTTTAAACGTGTGGCTTTTTCCACTAGAACTGTATGCATTTCAAATAAAATTATACCCACATAAATCGATAGACGAATTGTATAAGGATCTAATTTATGATAAATTTCATAAAGATCTTTACACATGTTGAGTTTTTTATTTAACAGATCTTCCGATAGTTGTTGCATTTTATAGCCCAATTCATTGCCATAAAGTTGGATGAGCGAGTGTTTTAAACTGCACATATGATAATGATTTGGATGCAAAAATGTAGACAACTTATCAATGAGACCTTCGACTTGTTTAATGGTGGGTCTACGGGCCAACAAGGATTCAACCTCTTCGGTCATCTGGGTTAAAAGATAACGTACCTAGTGTGATGAGAAGAAAAAATATTTAAAGGAGTAAATTAAATAAAGTTAGTAAAATATTTTAATAAATAAGTTTCAGATTTTTTATAAGAAGTTTGGGATCGCCGTGTTGTAAATAGTGATATTCAGACACTAGCGTATCCACATTCCGGATAACTGCAATCATTTTATATAAAGGAAATATTGGGAAGTGTGGTGTTAAACCTAGTCCTGCAAACGCATATATATTCCACATTTAAAAATATCACTTTTTGAATCTATTTAGCGGTCGTGGAAATTTAAGATATGTCTTGATAAAAGATGAACCCTATAGAGAAATTATTCATGATTGGTCTCATACGAATGTTCTTCATGAATGGAGGACACACAAATAAGAAGTTATTTGAATCCATATGCCGTATAATATAGTGCTGGGGAACTTTGATATCTATTTCCATTCTCTTTTTCTTTGAGGCAATTTACTAAATATTTAATTTCTAATTATGTCACAAGGAACTGATACCCAGCGAAGTATAACATTTTTCATTAATTTGTATAAAATCACCTTAAAACACTCTAAATTTTTTCAAGACTGATATAGATCTTTAGTACATCAAAATATAATTATTCTCCATAGAGTTTTGGAGTCGTAAGATTGAATGTTTGTCACTGATGGATCCAAATTATACATTTATTGAACTGGCGAGAAAATGTTTGTAAATATTCGGCGGAATGTAGCGTCATTTAGGGAGAATTTATGTATCAACTGACACCTACCAAGAGATTCAAATGCAACATTCTTTGTCGACGTCTGTGTCAGATTGCTATGCTATGCTATGTCAGATCTATGGTCCCAACCAAACGAGATTGCAACTTCGCAAAGCCTGACTTTTAAAGTTCTTACTTCACATTTCCAATTTTAGATTTAAGGAACAGATGTGATAAATAAGACTATTCTATTTGAGAGAATAGATCCACCTGATAAAGAATCTTATCAGAAGTCTCATTATACTTTAATACAGTTACATCTACCAGAAACAGGGACGCGTCATTCTAAGCACGCACAAGAATAAAGAAAAGTTCCAATAACACTCTTATTTTAAATACGTTATAAAAAGTACATGTTTATAACAAAATAATAATAGAAACGAAAAACCTTACTCACCTCTTCTCCACTGATTATCATTGGACATTTATTACACACCCAATCGGTCTTGCTATCCAATGGATCTTTGGGCAACTGAACACCATCACACACAACATTAACATCACCCACACAACGTAAAGCATTAAAATTTGTACCCATTTCAGTGGGATCTTTACAACGTTCACAACTACACAGAAAATGTTTAGTGATCATCAGATGTTCATGACGCATCTGGGTGGCCCATAACATATTCGAGTACATGATTTTCAAATGTTCTCCTTTCTTAATATCACGTCCGGCAATAACGGAAATGCGAAAACCATTGCGTTGATCAAATTGGAAATAACAATTTGGCAAGCAAGAGTGCTCCATCATACAGGCCGTATAAAAGACACCACTCAGTTCCAGGCCAGTAGATAAACTAATGCACATATAGTTGGTCTCAATTATACCACAAATACGATGCAAGAGAGTACTGTCATATTCGGAAAGATATTTTTCTTTGGACTTTTGTTCCACACTCTTCAAACGTTGCAAGAAATTACGTTGCAAATAGGAAACAATACGTTGTTCAGCATCCCTAAGAATATTAAAAAGAAATGAAGGATGTAAAATCATGAAATCTAATCTATTTCAATTTCTACTTACTCATGCAATTCAGTGCCTTGTCTGTCCTCCTCATGACTTTGCATGTCCATTAGTTCAGACCATTTTTTGGAATTTTGTTTTTGTAATATCAAACATTTCAAAACCAACAAAGCATCTGAACGATAATAATCAATTAAAGCATTTACATCATTTGTTGCTTGCGGACCCGGACCCAACATTAAAATATTACATTCCAAAGCATGTAAATTGGGATTTTCCAAACCTTCACATTTAGGCGAACAACAAGGCCAATGGCATCTAAATACATATATTTATACATTAAATATAACGTTTTCAAAATATTTAATTTTATATAGAATAAAATTTACTTTGGACATTGATAGGCAGCCATGCGACATGGTGTATAACAACCTACACAAGGCATAACCGGAACTTCTTGTTCTTTTTCAGTTAAGTACCATTTTGGACCCACAACTAATGGTGCTTCACCAAATATAGCCGTTCCAGCTTTAATATCTTTAGTGGCTAACAAATAACGACCCAATACGGGATCCTGATCAATGCGAAAAGCACGACATTCTTTTTTATGTTGCTTCCAATGCTGGCGTTGATGCTCTGCTCCACAATATTTAACAGTTTTACAAGCAGAACAAAATAGTTTGGCTGGCACTTGACATACCGCACAACCATCAATAGAGGATGACATTTTTAAGGAATTTTGATTATTTTAATGATTTTCTGATTAGATAAAATTTTAATAATTTTATGAAAAATTCACTTTTTTAGTGACAAATACGTGGATAAATATATATTTTTAGATTTTCAACGCGATATATACACATCTGAACTATTAGTGACATACTAAATGAAAATGTGCGGCTGAAATAGTTGAAACTTTAAAGAGATCACTCCCACAGAGAATTTAGTGATTAAATATAACGCAGGCGCAGTTCAATTAATATCAAAATAAATTTTGAAAAAAAGTTTTGAAACTGAAAATTGTTTTTCACCTTAAAAGTTGTAAACAAAAACAGAATACTCTCTAAAGAAAGTATTTGTGTTGAATGGGAAGAAAATATTTGGATTAAATGAAAGAATTCAGGATCTTTCGAGATACTGTAAAACTTTTAAAGTAATTTCACAAGAAGATTCGTGACTGGTGCTTTTCATTTAATTGGGAAAAGCACAAGCTTTTAGTGGGTCTAATGGACGAGATGTGAAACTACAAATTTGATCATCTAGAATATTGAAATTAAAAAAAAACGTTAAATAATTTTCTCAATTTGTATAAAGATGGAATTATATGTTGACGGTAGGGATTGAGATCGAAAAATTCTTAACATACATTTTTCATTAAAATTTTAAACCCAAGTGGTATTTGATATTTTTCTATCAAGTTATCTTTGTAAAACATCCCAATTATGTTTAATGTCAAGCATAGAATTAAATCTGAATCTAATTAAAATTAGTAAACAGTACGCACTACAATTACTAAATATTTTGATTGAAAACCTGGTTCAGGTAGAGGGAAGAGTACATATGAAGTTTATAAAAGCCAAAAAAGCTGCGAAAAAATTGGAGACCAAAAACTGGAACGGAAATTGATGTCAAGTTTTATAAAAAAATGTTCTTCCTGCATAATGGATGACGAAACATTGCTCAGACAGATTTATTGCAACTTTCTGGACAAAAGTTTCAAGTTGCTGAAGCTCGAGACAATGTTTAAGAAAAGCTAAGAAACCAAGCTTTATGGCAAGAAATATGTAGTTGAGCTAAAAAAGCCTTATATGTCACAACGGGCTCTATAAAAAATTTAGATCAAGGAATGTTTACATAATAGACTGCTTCCATTCATCTATGAAAAACGAAAAAAATCGTGCCCAAAAGTGTGGTAAACGCACATTGACCTGCTTTTCGTTCTGCCAACATTACAGAACTAAAAAAAGAACATTTTGAAACTCCTGTATAATGAAGTCTTTAACGTTATAAAAAATATCGAAATTGGAAAATGGGCTATATATAATTTATTTTTAAACTATAAAATAACAATAAATAATTCAATTTCTTAACTCTATTTTATCCTGTTTCAATAGGAAGGGATATTGTTGTAATATTTCCTTTTGTTCTCTCATATTTTTAACAACACCTGCCAAATTCCAACCATGACGCAATAGAGAATTTTCCACTGAAAATTTACCATGTCTTATACATCTTAGTGCTGAACAATGAGCTACTGTTTTCAATTCGATACCAATTTCATGTATTAATGTAGCTAAATAATCTTCCGACTCATTGATGGCATGTATTTCCAATGTAAAATTAGGCTTTTGAAAATCTATTAGTTTAATGCCATAAATAACGGGTTGGCTATTATTGGCCGGTCGTATTAAACCTTTGCAGGCTATTTCATAAGCTGCTTGAGACTGCATATCCACACCACATAATTCAAACATTTTACGTTGATGGGAGGCTTGTAAGGAAGAAGCTAAGGCACTTAGACGATCTGCATAGACATGTCTGTAGTTGGCTTTAAAAGTAACATGAGAATCGGGTAAATGATTTTCTGTAGCAATGCCTAGACGTCCAGTTACATGGTAGGCTCTTAAGGGACGATTACGTTGTATGCGCATAGATTGTTTAAGACCTTTGTTAATACCGAATACTGAAAATATTTAAAATATTTTAGAAGTTCTTAACGTTTTTATTAGTAAAGCGGCTTACACAAGACACCACTTGTATGTAAACCTAAAGAGGCCACTGGACTGCAACGAATATCTTCAATTTCATAACGTGGTCCAACACTTAAGACATGTTCTGATAAATTTAAATTATGTACTTTACGCAAAACATGATCTGCTTCACCGCCTGACTCCAAAAGAGGTGTTTGTGGTTTTTCACGTTCCTTATTGGAATCGAGGTCGTTTAAATCTAGCAAATACAAAAAATCTATTAATTTTGCGATATATTTGGAATCTCTATAAGAATACCTCTGGAAATATTATGTAAAATTGCCGCCTTGACATGTTTTACTTTCATACCGGCCGGTTTGTAGATATTTAATAAGCCATTTAGATGTTTGAATACTACGGAGGCATCATGTACTTTTGTTAGAGACATTGGAATTACGATGAGTTAGAAAAATGATTATTAAATTTAAAAAAAAATCGTCTCTTTTAAAGTCTTTACACATTTGTTTTGTTTTTATTTTGTAAACATATGACTGCACAGTGAGTCAATTATATATTTTGCATTTACAAATTTTATACGGAATTTTCGTCTACACTGTGTGGCAGAATCGAAATTTTTTGCAAATAAATCTATAACTTTTGATCTGCTGGATGGATTAGAATGAACCCTTTTGAAACTTCATGGATGAAAATAAAGGTACCTATCTCGGTTATACAATTTTTTTAACACATTCCAAATTTTTGTTTCTTATTCAATTTCAAATTTGACTTATTTTGATTTGATACTTATCTGTTATAGTTTTCGAGTTATTTGCGTTTGAAATAACAACTTTAAAATTTTTTGCAAGATCTTGATTCGGTTGTTTTTATTATATATCCAAACTTATATATCAAACAGAAAAAGAGTCAGTATCTTAATCCAGTTTCAATGTAATCAGTTTCAATTAAACCCAAAGAAACTAGATTTTGCTGGGGTCAATTTGATGCGGGCCCCTTCCTGGAATATGGTAGTTTATATGAATCTTAAATATGAACAAAGTCTATAGAAATTTGGTACAATTAATTTTGCTATAGCTTCCATATCCCATATTAAATAAGGAGAAATTATATTGAAATTCGACGCAATGAATTTTCTAGATCCACTGATTATAAGTTTTTAAATTGAAAACGTATTTGAACTTATAAAACACTTAAATAAAGACTAATTCTATTGAAATTCGGCACAATGATTTCTCTTACTGTCTTTAATATAAAGACCATGTTTTGGTGGGCCTCTTGAGCCCATAGAACTAATAAATAAAAAAAGCAATTCTATTTTAATTTGCAATAATTGTTTTTCTAACTGTGTTTAATATATGTTAATAATTATCGGTCTATATGTTTCTATAGCTCCCACATACGTATCTAATTTATTTTCCTTAACATTACTTTTATTAATAAAATTGGCCAATAAAATCCATTACTTGGATGCCATAATCCACTGGGGTTTTTGTAGATGCCTTTTTCTGTAATTGTTTAAGTTAATTAACGAATAAGTTGTTTGGCGTAAAATCTTCAACTTATGCTGATTTATGCATAAAGTTAGTGATGGAGAATATTTAAGATTCGGCACAGTCGAATATAACTTTCTTACTTGTTATATTTCGCTCGTCATATAAAGTGGCAACACTATTAATAGCTGTGTTAAATTTGTTTAAGCATATTATTTTTGAAGAGAGGGAGAGAGAGTGTTAAAAAAACATATGTTTTGTTGTTATTCTCTTCACTAAGCACGTGTTGTTATTTCTCTGTTTATAGTTGTAAGAAATTCGTTTTATTCGGGAAATTTAATCTTAATTTGCCAAAAAAGAAGATATATTTAAGATTTTTTATAAACTTTTTATAAATCGAAAATGAAGTGGACCTCAGCAAATGTGAAAAATCCAAATTATATAGAAAATCATGAAATTTATGTGGGTACACAAACAGGTTCTTTTAAAAGTGAGTTTCTCATTTTCAAACAATTGAAATTATCGCAAAAAATATAATTTTAATTATTTTCGTTTAAGAATTAACACCTGCTTATCTGGAGAATCCTTTCCAGCAAAAGAATTTACAAAATTTATCAGAGTTAACTAAAGAATCACGTATTAGCGCTTTGGCGTTTGCCAATGAAAACAAATCGGAAATATTAATTGGTCGTCATCAAAAGACGGTACATGTGCATTCTGTACGCACAGAACAACAACAATATACTATAGATTTTGAACATGCTCCCATAGTGGGCTTAGCACGTTACGATAACAGTGTAATAGCTGGTTTTGCTAATGGTCAGTTGCAGTGTGTGGCTGTTAATGAAGATGGTGTAGATTCCTCTTTGGCCGGTTTTGTTTTAGACAAAGTTGGAGATGATATGTCGCATTTGCGACAATGTTCAGTAGAACGTAATCTTGTGGCTATTGGAGGTAAAGGCAGACAAAATAATCTTAAAGTCTTAGATATGGCGGCCGAGGGTAAACAAATATTTTCCTCAAAAAATCTCCCCAATGACTATTTGCAACTTGAAGTGCCAGTTTGGGATAGTGATGTGGGATTTATTGATTCACCTCATGTCTTGGCTACATGTTCACGTTATGGTTATGTACGTGTATATGATACACGCAAACAGAGAAGGCCGGTTCAGCTATTTGCCACTGAAGATCAAATGAGTTTTACAGCTTTGGCGGCTACAGGAAATTATATTTACACTGGCACCACCATGGGAGCCATGAAGGTAAGTTAGATTTTTATTCAGGGAAAAATATAACAAAAAATAAATCTCAATATAAACATTTTCCAGGCTTTTGATATACGTCGCATAAAAAATTTTGTCCACACCTATAAAGGTTTCACAGGTGGCCTTAGCGATGTCTATGTAGATGCGTCTGGCAAGTTAATAGCCACCGCCTGCTTAGATCGTTATGTACGTGTGCATCATGTTGATACTTGTGTACTAATGTATCAATGTTATGTAAAATCAAAAGCCACTCGTGTACTTTTACGTGAATCTTTGGAAAATCCCAATACTAGTGAAAATGATAAAGAAGTCGAAGATATAGAGGAGGAGGAGGATGAAGTTAAAACAAAGTCTAAGATTAATAAACATAAAAAATCCAAAGATGATGTTGATGAAGAATATGAGGACATGTTTGAGAATATGCAAACGATATGGTAAGTTATTTGTTATTTTTTTTAAGGATAATTAAGAAATAATGTATTTTTTAATTATTTATTGTAGTGACAATGGAAAGGACGAGGAGGAAGAAAAACCCGAAGAAGAAAGTACAACTGAAGATGGTTCAAATGCAACAAAAAAACCTTTAAAAAGAAAATCTACTGATAAAAACGTAAAAAATAAAAAGAAAAAGAATTGAGTTTCTTTAAATAAAGAACGGATTTTAGTATTTTGGAGAGAGTCAACGATTTTGTAAGGATAAATATAGAAATAGAAATATTTTATAATTGTTGAGATTATTTTTTGAAAGTACATATATGAGAGACTTATGCTTAAGATGTGATTTTTGGAGATTATATGGGGACTATAGGAAATAGAGGACCGATCCTTACAAATTTCAGTACAAACGGAGGTTTGCCAAGGCCCTACCTACAATGTTTTTAATGTGGCTGTTTGCACCTTGAAAGCACAAAATGCATTGAAATTGAGAAGAAGCGAACACGGAAATATCTTGAAGGTCGATTTCTCTCGTATCACCTGTCATTGATGCTTGTCATCAGCATGGATTCCGTAAAAACATATAATACAACAGTATTAACAGCCGTCCCCACTTAAATTGTACATTGCTAGAACCAGAAGAGACTATACGAACGATACTTGTGGCACTTGACCTGTCCAAAACTTTTGACACTGTTAGCTACAAAGCAGTCCAAAATGCTGTACAATTTGAAGAGTTGAATCGGGAATAACTTTGTCGTTAGTTTTGAAATTATGGTTCGAAACCTCTTAGAGTTAAACAAAGACAAAGCTTACACCTGGTGTTGATATGATAACTCATGCGAATGACTGTACGATTACGGCAACGAGCCATATGGTCTAGAAAATGGTTATCTTCACAACCTGGACAAAGGAGGTAAACACAAATTTAGGCATCACCGTCAAATTGCGACTGTCAGCCAACCGAAGATCTTATTCTTGATCGCCTATTTAGCCTTTTAGCTCATGCCACTGCAAAAAGCACTTGCTTTAAGGATAAAAATCTTTATTCGTTACTTATAAAACGATTGGCCGATCAGTAATAAATTATGGCCTCGTTCGTAACAAAGGCCGATGATCTTATCGGTCAAGGAACACAATGAAATGTCTTTTGGCCTTCATTGGTAGCATCATTCTAACTTCAATATAAAACAATTTAAGTTTAACCCGAGGAATGTTGGAATATACAAGCAGATCATACTCAGATCCTTTTTGATTGGGATTAGTATGGCAGTTGAAAAATACATTAACAGGACTTCATAAATTCTGCCCATTGAAGACATTAAACAGAATCGTTAGGGTTCTACAAGAACTATGATCAGGATGTAACAATAGGCTCAATATCCACTTGTCTCCTATTGACCGAGCTTATGGACTCATTAGCCACCTCTGAAGGGTGAATCACGAAAATAACAAACTTGTTTTTAGTACTGCACAGCAGTCCTAAAACGCATTTTTTGGAAATGATTCAGTAACTTTGGAACTGTTGAATATTTTTTGAACGAAATAACATGGACATTCTTGAGGAGTTTTCAAATGGATTTGGCGAAGGACCTGTCCTGTCAGGTTTCTATTATTTTATTTGTTAAACTTTATGAACTCTATTTAATATCTAAATTTAAAAAATCAAGAAAGATTTTTTAATTTAAATATTTCCTTCTGGATTTATACAATGTTTTATAGCCTGTGTCGGTCGGATTACTTATAGTAAATACTAAATGATCTATGGTTGTTTGGACCTGGAGGAAAAGTAATGTGTACCAAATATTAATCTTAAATTATAAAGAACTAGCTAAGTCTCGATGCGCTTTGCCGCCCTTATAAAGTGGTTGGTATCTCTCCCCATGGTCCTATCTGTCCTACATTTTGGCCAGTAAAAAGGCCAACGGTTTGAATACTTCCGCTTTTACAGTTCTTAAGTTATTCGATAAATAATATTTGCTTTGTATGGGAGTACCTTTCCCCTTTTCCCTATACCCATCCTATATTTTGAGAAAGTAATTGGGGTCGAATTTTAAAACTATTGCTGATATAGATCTTTAGATATTCGATAATCAACATTTCCTATCCGCCCTTAATTCTGTCCAGTAAAACAGTTCCTTATAAAGTGGTTGGAACCAAATTGGAAAATTTTCGCTGTTATAATTCTTTAAATATTCGACGATCAATTTTTGCCTTGAATGGGGGTTACCTCTTTTCCTTATCCTTTCCATGTTATGTTACCAATGCTACTTTCAGGTACATGGGGATCATTCAAAAATCGGCCCAGAGGTTTAGCTGTCTATAAGTTAGAAACAAAGAAACTCAGAATCATTTATATATATATATAGATTGTGTAATTTATTATTGACAAATTTCTTTCACTGCATTAAAACTTTACGCATCTTATAGTTAACACTCAAGCGATAAGTGATATAATAGAAAAATTCCACCACCGATACCATGCTAAGGCCCAGACACAAATTAAAAACGCCACCTAAATCAGCTAAAGGGAAATGGATGGTAAAATATAAAAATATATTAATTGTGAGAAGGAACCACTTACATAACAAGCCAATCCAAGACATAACGGTAACTTTGTGAATGGCCGGCACTACCTGCTTAGCTAAATACACACGCACTATAAACGTGTCTTTGGTATAGTTGTCAAAGGAGCTAAATCAGTTGGAAAATTAGAGATTAAATAAAAATCAGTTTAGAACAAAAACTTACTAAAGAGAACTTATGGAATAATTGTGCAATAAAAGATCAGTTTTATAGGCCAAAGTTGAGTAAGTAACATCATAACAATTGGGTAAACATTGATCACATTTGGCGCTTTTAAAGGAATCTAAAATAATAAAAAAATTAGATTTCAAAAAAAACTTGGAAATTTAATTCAAATTACCAACCATATTCATTGGAATAACACACTGAATCTGCCAGTTTACACTCCAACTCTGTCTTGCCATTGGGCAAATGATAAGGTTGACATTTACATTTCTCCATGATCAATTTACTTTGACAAGCTACCAAACACGACGCTTGTCTATAACTACTTAAGGCCAAATCATCCGATATTAAACAATCACGTTTACGTTCTGATAACTCTAGTACCTCCTTCGAAGAACTTTGTACGGTGGGTGATATTTCTACAAAACTTTCCGAATTTGAAGTTATTGTTACGGAAGTAGTTGATTCTGTTACAAAATCCATTGGATGATGTACTAAAACAATAAGACCAGTGGAGAGATTACGTTCAGAACCCTCTACCCCAATAAAAATAAGACCACCATTTATGCCAAAAATATTAGAAGAAAAGGGTACATAGGAGAGGTTACGGGGATTATAGTTAAACGAACAACAGGGACCCAAATAAGAGGTGGTGGGTGTAAATGATAAGTATTCATGATTTTGACGGCAGGGAAATTCATAACCTCCCCAAAAACAACGTTTAACAAAATCTTCACAACCAGCACAAATCTGCATGGAGGCTTCGTATAGAGTGACGTTATTGTGGCGTAAAACCGCATCCGTTGTTTGATATGCAGTGCTATTGGTGGGTGGTGACCATCCTTGATCCGTGAAAGCATTAAGATATTCAAAACCAGCTGCCACCTCATTGATATCGTATTGTTTCGGAATATCGCTGGTATTAAGTAAAGAGAAAAATAAAAATAAATTAATTTATGAACTTCATCAAGCAACAAAAGCTTAAACTATATTCCGGGAAGGTTGTTTAAATAAGAGGTATAGCAAAACATGGATCCATATTTTTTAAATTAGTTACGTGCATTAAAGAAAGTTATAAAAAGAATTCTGCCGAATTTCAATAAAATTGGTCTGTATTTAAAAGTTCTATAAAGAATATATATACATTATGTGGTCTTAGATGACATCTTATAGGGGTTACACACGGAAGTTAATAAACCTTCTTCACCACTTATGGTGGTAGAGGTTATAATATTAAAAAGCTACAGATCGACCTGACCTGCTGCAAAATATCTTACAGTATAGGAATCTGTGGACTAAGAAAGTAAATTTCCCCTGTAACGAATGCTGTTTATTGTATTGAACTTAAATACATCTGTCATGTCTCAAGAAAGACTCCAACTTTGGGACGTTGGAGTTAAAATGATGTCATTTCAGTAGGCTGAGTATAAATTTGACCATCGGAACACAGTCCATATAGGATCATAAAGTAACGTTTTGTAAACTTTAAAGAATTCTCCGCTGCGAACAGCTCTACGTAGAAGCACACATTGGAATCAAAATTAATCGAAGTGTTGAGAATTGTCCCTGATTTCACTGTTCAGCTGAATGATCCTAAGATCGCATGGCTAGAAGTTGCAAATAGTATCATCTGAGAATATCGCTGATAAGGCGAAATATACGTACGCTGACACGAAGCGAATATCTATCTGAGAAGGTTATGGCGAACTGCCTCCTGACGATCTGTACATTGAAGGTATTTGGCAGGACATTATAACGACGATTGATAAATTATCTAAAGCTGCGTTAGCCTGTTTTCTTTTTGTGTGAACAAAAAAATCAAATTATACAAAATTTTACGTTTTTCGGTCACTACTTATTAAATACTGTTATTATAAACCAAGTAAAAATGTTATAGTCGTCAAGGCCGACACTACAATGTAGGTTATAGATAAGTGCTACGAAGAATTTATGAAGGGCCCTCGTATAACCTTTTTCTTATTTATGCAAAATATTATTATGATACGAACATGTATGTGAAATTTATGGATTTTATCTTGGAGGTTTATATTGGAGATAACAAAATATGGACCGACTCTCGTATAATTTTGCACAGAGGTTTTGGCTTATACAAAACTTTGTTAAAATCGTTTACACTTTAGAATTTTATGGGCTAAAAGTCCCATTCTGGGAGGTAATTTATATGAAATAATTGACCGATTATAAGCAATTTCTGCGACCTGTCCTATAAGGACAGTCAGCTGTATCGACTCGTGAAGTGATTCTGAGTCAAACTATATACTTAAGTGGTGCATAAATTCCAATCACCTATGATGATGTTGGGTGTAAAAATCATTGCTTACATAAAAAGCTCCAATAAAACTATTCGAATCAGAAGACAAGGAGATGCCTGATCAGCTGAAAAACGAAGCCGTGAAATGTTGTAAGGCGAATGATGCTTGAAGCCTTCGAAAAAAGTAACTTTTGTTTCGAGTTTTTACTGATGATTTAAAATAGATACGTTATGAATGCTCGAATTACGAGTAATCCCAAACGAGTTTTTATGGCTCCAATGTAATGCTTAACATTTGGTGGAGTCAGAAAGGTGCTTTGACGATCATATTATTTTTTGCCATTAAAAAGTGAAACAAACTTTAAGGTCAACGCTTCATAGAAGTCCTTTTTCAGGAATCGAGGTTTCAGCTTATAAAGCGTTAGATTATTTCTCTGATCCAAAATTTTTAATTCATACAATTTTTATTCAAAAAGATATATGCGGTGTAGTATACTCAAGATTTTGCAGAGCCGGAGGTATATTTACCTATTATTTCCACTGTAACGTTAAGAAAGAACTATCTTAGACCCCATAATGTATATGTTCTTGCATCAAATCAAAATCTAAGTTGATTTAGCTTTTTCTGAATGTCTGTCAATATGTTGCTCCACAATTGGGCAACAGAAGTTAAGGAAATAAGGGTGAGTATGTGTTATTGTCTGAGAAGTCTCTTACTTGGAACCAGCAAAATTGGTTAAGTATTATTAAATGATATAGACCATAATTTTTGATATCATCTCCAAGTTCCATTAGATAATATTTTTATGTTTTCCCAAAAACCGTTTGTACGGTCTCAAATGATTTTTTTTCGTATTATGACTTTGAGTGAAAAGTTTAACTTACAGTTTCTTAATATAACGCCAAACTCGTTCCATATTCACCACCTTGGGACTGCAAATAGTAACACCCGGAAAAGCTACATCCGTTATGGGTAAATCATTAGAAATCGTATTTAAAATGGGATACGAATAAAATTTCAACCACAATTGTAGAGATAAATAAACACCACATAGGAAAAGTATAATCATCACCGATGACCAACACCATCTAAAAATTAAATTGGATTCCTTAATAAAGTGCTAAATCCCATCATCATTATTATTATTTCTATTTACTGCCACCCACCTTGATATGCCTTGGCTACGTTGAGGCCTTAACAACCAAATGCCACTCACTCGAGTACATTTCGTGTATTCCCAAAATGTATCATCGATAGCCGCATGTAAACACTGCCACCAATTCGAACACTTTTTCACAGATTCTTTATTTATTTTACTATTAAATGCCATTTTTTTCTTACACTTGGGGTTTTGTAGCCTTGAATTGACTGAAATTTATTTGGAAATTCAATTCACTTCAGAGTGTCTTGTGTGCCATAAATAAAGCTTATTAATTGATTTATTTCTTATAGTTTTAATTACAAATTAGTTTCACTGTCTTAATTAATGTTATTAACAAGAAATTAGTATTTTTTACTTTAATTTCCGTTTTTGTATGTTTTTTTTTGTTTATAATTAAATTAGTTGATTTCTCCTTTTTTATAACCTCCACCGCCATAAGTGGTGTATTAACTTTGTCATTTAGCGTGTAACGTTAAGAAGGAATCATATCAGATCTTATAATGTATATATATTCATGCATCAAATAAAAAACTAAATCGATTTAGTTATGTCCGCCTGTTTGTCCGTCTGTCTGTCTGTTTGCCTGTCCGTCTGTCAATCAGTCTGTTGCTGGTTCTCTCACATTCACAATAACTGAGAGAATTCAATTAAATTTGGCCTGAATAAGAAGTTTCCTATTTTAAAACAAGTCAAATCGGTTTAGTATATTTAAAGTTATAGACATATATCCGAGGCAACCTTTAAATTCAAACAAAGAACTTTCGTCAAATTACTAATTACAAATCGACAAAATCGCTTCTGTAGAAAAAAAGTTATCACATTTAATGTGTAAGTGTGTATGTAAGAAACATATTGTATTTACTTCACATGCATTTATAGTGGAGTGTATTGAAGATTCGGCATATTTAATAATTTTGTTGTTAATGATAAAATTGTAATCAGATATTTAATGACTATAACGATGATACTTATGATTTTGTCTACAATTAAATTTATAAAAGTTGAAGGTAAAATTGTAATGAATGTAAATATAATTTGTCAACACTTTTTTAATTACAAAGCAAGTAAGAATTTATAGTCGGTGAAGGCCGACTATCTAATACCCTACACAATATCGTCGGTTAAATATGGTGATAACGAAATATTTATAAATGTTGTTTCGTTGATATGGAAAGGGTTTTGCATGGGACCTTTGAGAAATAATGAACCGACCCTCGCATATCATTCTAAAATATATATTATATGACTTAATTATGCCAAATTTCATTTAAATCGCTTTGTATTTAGGACTTTTATGGCCTTATGACCTTTTCACACATTTGTATGGGAGGTACCTGAAATATTGAACCAAACATGGCCAGTTTCAACAGTCTTCCTCCAAATTAATAATATGTATCAAATTTCATTGCGATATTTCAAAACTTGCAATCAGTACACTGTTCACAACGTTTACATGGACAGCCGGACAGACGGACGGATATCGTTAAATCGACTCAGAAAGTGATTCTAATTCAAACTTAAAATTAGTTGTAACGCCATTTTTTCTGCATGTTACAAACGTATAATACCCCAAGCACCTGTGGTGGTTTAGGGTATAAATATAATTGTATATGTAATACCCTACACCACATTGTTGGTTGTAAATGACTGCTATGAAAAATTTATGAACGGCCCTCGCATAATTTCCTTTTATTATTTATGCTTATATGGGCAATATATTATTATGAAACGAACATTTATGTGAGATTAAAGTGTTTTTAAAAGTTTTATTTCTGAAGATATTTAGAAGGGTGTTTTTTAGAGACCTATAAGAAATAATGGATCGATCTTCGTATAAATTGGCACATCGATTTAGACGAGTTTGAGCTTAAAAATATCAACGAAAGAATGTAAAATCATCACAATTATTTTTTGAAATGTCTTGAATATGTTTTACTTTCTTGGTGAATGTTGGTCCACATTTTGCTGTAGCGTCCATTTAAGTCTCCCTCATGAAATAAAATCTTTAAACTTATAAGACTTTTAAACTTGAAACAATTCTATTGAAATTCGGCATAATTATTTCCCTAATTATACTCAATATATGTTAGTAATTTGACGAATATCGGGCTATATTTTGCTTTTGTTTCCATTTAAGGTCTCTTCTCAGAAAAAGGTTTGAAGCTTAAAAGATTCTTAAATTTTATAAAATTTTATTCAAATTTGGTACAATTATTTTTGTCTCTCTTTAATATATGAATCTTGTTTGACAATTATCAGTCCATATTTGTTCATTATTCCTTTGTAATCCTGGATTAAAGCTTTAGGCTTAAAGGTTCTTAAATATGGACCAAATCTGTCGAAATTCAGACATTTATTTTAATGGATGTTTTATGGATATAACATTTAAATGTTTGACTCGGTACCAATATTTATAGGTACTTTCAGGAATATTTCATTGTTGTTTTATAGAGGCCTTTTTCCGGAATCGGTGTGTATGGTAACTAACACAGTACATCACAGATATATATTCGAGTACATTTATAGAAATATTTTTGACATATACAAATGTTTTAATATGGCGAACATACTTATGTTGGATTCATAAAATGTATTATATTAATAACTATAACATTTTTCTATTCATCCGATTTAAATATTTAGATTATATATCTGCATATAATAGAGAAATTTTATTTGCTGTTTTGTTTTAAACTTAAAAAATATTAAAAACTTCTTTATTAAAATTTCGAAATTGTCTAATATATCGGCCTATATTGAATCGATTTTTCTGATTTTAAATTGCGATCTACTTTTTGCCAAATTTCGTACAAATAATCAATAGTACAAAATTTTCAAAAAATGATTTGGAACCGCTGTACTATACCAAAATAGAAGACGTTATCCATTTCAGCCATCTTGAAAAGGTTATAAACAATTTAGGTAGGGTCAGGGGATGGGTACACCTATACAAAGGAAATGTTAATTGTAAAATTTGTAAAGAATTATTAAAGTGAGTGTTTGAGAATTTGGTCCCAAAAAAATTCATAAAGAAGTATTTTACTGGACAAAATGTAGAAAGGATAGGATCAGGGGAAAAGCTAACCTCATAAAAAGCAAATTTTAGTTGTCGAATATCTAAGGATATAACAGCGAGAGTTTGAAATTGTGGTACCAACAACTTTTTAAAAGAACTGGTTTACTAGACAAAATGTAGGACGGATAGGATCACGGGGAGAAGTACTTCCTATACAACATTTATTATTGAATATTTAAAGAACTGTAGAAGTGAAAGTATCCATATTTTTTTCAAACTACCTTCTTAATAAACTGTTTTACTGCACAAAATATAAGATTTATAGGGTGACGGGGAGAGGTGGGCCTCAAATATTAGTTTTAACTTTTCAGTACAACTATTCTCAAGAAAGAACAAAATTAGAACGGAAACGAAACGAAATCTTCAAATTTGGCCCTTCTCGATTTCATAAATCGTGAAGGGTGTTTTAAGAAATCGAGGGGGGGATATTTTTTGTGTCGCAAAGGTTAGTAATCTATAATTGCTTTGTATAGGAATATATATCTTTCCCTGATACTGTACACTCCATATTTTTTAAGTAAAGTGATACACATATCACATAACCAGTTCCATATACTTAATCTATGAATCTACTTATCGTAATGTTAATGACATCCATTACTAAATTTCAATAAAAATTCTAAATTTAATCCATCAATCACAATAAGAATATGTCATCAAGTTAATTTAAATGTCGTCTGAAATTAATTGACATTTATATCAAATTATAATAAATTAACACAAATTAATTTAAAAGAAAAATATATTAAAAAAAACGAGTAAGAATGCCATATTCGGCTATGACGAATCTTTAATACCCTCCAACACAACTGTCTAAGAAATAAATAAATTATGTTTCGTACACGTACGTTTAATACGCACATACTAACACAAACTAATACACCCACAAACGCATACAATAATCATAAAATTAGTTATATTTTTGACTATAACTTTTTTCTACTGAACCGATTTTGATGATTTTTGGAACTGTAATGAGGTACGTATTTCCTGATATTATGGTAATTAATTTTTTTCCAATTTGTCGATTTTAATTGACAATTTTACAGAACTTTTTCGCTTTAATTTTTAATCTCTTAACATACTGAACCGATTTTGCTGGTTATAAATAGGAAACTTCTCAGGACTACAATAATAAATACTTTGGCCAAATTTCATAGAGCTCTGTCATTTATTGTGGATACGAATGTGCCAACAACAGACAGAGGGACAGACAGGCAGACGGAAAGACGAACATAGCTAAATCTCAGGGTCTTAGATGATTTCTTTCTAGCGTTACACACAGGATGACCAAGTTAATATACCCTCTTGACCACTTTTGGTGGAGGGTATAATAATAACACAGTGGTGAGAGATTCAGTTTCCAATCTCAGGATCCACCAGAAACATCTCCTTCTCTAAATCAATTGGAAAGCTCCTCAAGCATGTCTGTGTGAAATTTCATTAAAAAACATTCAACAGTTTCAAAGTTCCAGAATTATTTCCAAAAAAGCGTTTTGGGACCAAACTGTGTGACATATGACAAATAATTATATTCCATATCCAATATATAACATTAAAGTACTTTTATATGAATGTGGCCAATAATTAATAAAATATTTACCAGAAATAAACAATTCAGACATTTTTATATGACGACATGTACAAACATCTTTTTATAAATAATAATTATTAAGGGACATAAACATGTAAATGGGTTAGATTTCATAGATGGATCCAAAAATACATATTAATGTTTAACATGTAAAACAAGTATATCACTTGAATGTCGCTAAAGTAATACGAAGGGAGTAGATACATATATATCTTCTATATATATATATACAACTGAAGCTGTGTTTGTCTATTTGTTTGGAACTTATAGACAGCTTAACTTCTGAACCGATTTTGTCGAAAATTTTACAGTAGAGTTTCAAATACTTCTTACTCGACAAAATGTAGGTCGGATAGGATCAGGGGGGAGAGGTATCCGCCATGCAAAGAAAATATTGATCATTGAATATATAAAAAACCTCTTCATCGAGATTTTTAAATTTGATCCCAATAACTTTTTCCAGAAACAACTTTACAAGACAAAATATGGGACGTATTGAATCATGGAGAGAGAGAGAGTCTCCATACAAGTCAAATATTGATCATCGATTATTTAAAGAATTATAACAGCGAGAATTATTTAACTAGACAAAATGAAGTACGGATAGAATAAGGAGAATCTAAAGAACCACTATATCGAGAATTTTTAAATTTGGTCCAAATAAATTTTTCCAGTAATTTTTACTGGACATAATAAAAGGTGAATAGGATCATAGGGAGAATGGTCTCCCATACAAACAAAATGTTATTATCGAATATCTAATGAACTATAAAAGCAATAGTTCTCAAATTCGACCCCAATCTTTTGAATTTGTTTTACAGAACAAAATATATTTCGGGTAGGATCAAGGGGAAAGGTACACCTATACAAAGCAAAGCTGATTTTACCAACCTGCTGATTTCACAGTTCAGCACAGAAATTTTTGAGTTGCAGGGGGAATTTCTTCGACTTATGTAGGGTATGCGAAGAAGCAGAGGAAGCAGTCAAATTCGTGTTTCAGCAAGGCCGTAGACGGAAGTCGGTACTTATAAATTTTAGTACACTTGCAGATGAAATTATACAATAATTAACTAAAGTTTTCAAACCCTTTTACTCAATTTAGCACCTTTAATTGACCAATTAATTAAGTTTTTTGTTTCAGTGTATCAGTTAACTTCTTTTGTCAATTTTATTATAAATTGAAAAAACTTTGTTTAGTAAATAAGTTGTACATGTGTACGTATATACTTTTATTATACATTCTTCATTCGCTTCCATTATTCCTTAGTTCCAAAGAATGCTGCAACACACAGTGGTCCCAAACCGCTTTTTTTTTGAAATAATTCTGTAAATTTTGAATTTATGAATATTTTTGAACGAAATTTCACATGGAAATTGTTGAGGTCCAGGTGTGTCTTTGGGTCGGGAAGTGGGTCTCCAAAATTGGTTACCTTGGCTATTTAAAAAAAATCGCCAAAATTTGATTTATGATTGGATTGAAAAATATTGTGTTGGAATTTCGTTAATTTTTCAAAAAATGTTACTACCGTATTGAAAAAAATGAAAAAATATGATCATTTGCTAATGTTCTATATCAAAATAATATATCTTTTTATAGAATCCACATGGGTATATGGTTCTTGTACATAAATTATTAAGAATTTTGTATGGAATTTAGACAATATTTTATAAAAAAGAAGCAAATCAATTGGAAAACACCTAAAGAATGTCCACGTGAAATTTTGTTGAAAAAACACAATAGTTCCACTGTTACAGAATTTTAAAATAATATGTTTTGGTACCACTGTGCAACATTCTTTAAGAGTCTCTTTCAATAAAAAAGTTAAATAATCTTTATCAGTTCAGTGAAGACCATCTTGTTTACACAAATACCTTTTGTACTTCTGTTAATTGACATAATACTTGTCTTCCTCGAGAAAAGGATTCTTTTCTTCTTCTTCTTCTTCTTCTTCTTGTTATTTTTTATGTTAAAGAAATGTTTGTCTTTCTTTCTTTCTTTCTTTCTTTGTAAGTGGAGAGAAACATATAAGTGTTAGTTTCTAAGTATCATTTACACTGACAACGTATCCCTTTTTTAATGATATTTATTCAATATTTACATTTATTGTGGGAACTATAATAAAGTGACACTCTACTGTCTACTAGTAATCGATATTGTTCAAGTGATATGTCCAAAGTAGGACAAACAGTGAAACACTGATATTATAGTTAATCACATTGTCAGATAAATGCTAGAAAAATAAAATGCCCCTTCAAGGGGTAAAAGCGGCAAACTTTTATCTAAAAGTACCAAAGTAATTTGGTACTTTTTTGGCAATCAAAGTATCTGGTACCAGTACACATAGAAACAAAATTTTTATTACATTTGAAAATGAACAAAATTTTGTTTTTTTTTTTTTTAATTTATCTTTATTTTGCACTTTTTTTTTGGTAAAAATTTTTGTACACTCTTCATCACCGCAAGTGATGATGTGGGTATATTAACTTTGTCATTCCGTGTGTAACGTTAAGAAGGAAAAGAGTTATAGACTATAATATGCACCCTACATGATACACCCTAAACTCTGTGTGTTATATGGGCCGCAATTTTTAAGATATTTAACTGAAATTTGTCACATATACCTATTTTGATACAATAATGGGATCATTAATTGACCCAGCTCCCATATAAGGTCCCTTCTCGGAATATGATTTATAGTTTATAAAACTTTTAATTGAAATTTGACACAATTAATTTTTTAACTATTTAAATATAAATTTTATTAACATGGGTCCATATTTTGATATAACTCCCATATAACGCCCCTCCCGGAAAACGGGTTTGAACTATAAAGCAGTTAAATAAAGACTAATTCCATTAGAACTCGGTACAATGATCTTTTTAACTATTTTTTATTCTTATTTTTAATTAAAACAATCTCGGTCCATATTTTGATGTAGCTTCCATATCAGACCCCTCACAGTTTTCAGCTTACAAAACGAGTAAATAGAGACCAATTCTATTGAAATTCGACACAATTATTTTGCTAACTATTCTGAAGATATTATATTAATTTGCCCTCTATCGGTCCATATTTTCCCATAGCTCCCCTATAAAGGGCCTTCTCGGAAAACGGGTTTGAGTTTATAAAACATTTAAACAAAGATCAATTCCATTAAAATTTAACAGAATGATTTTTCTAACTATAATCAAAGTCTATTATAATATACTACATACATTTGTGAGTGTATGTGTGTGTATGTATATTTACGGAATCTAACGTATTAACTTCATACGAATTTGTGGTGGAGGATATTGAAGATTTGGCATAGCCGTATATAGCATTCTTACTTGTTTGACTTAAATGAGTGAGTAAGTGCAAAGGTGATCCCCAAATTTACTTCCTCCCATAAAAATGTTCTCTTGGAACGACTTTTGAAGGTCATAAAATTGCTTATGATGTTTAAAACCGATGTGCCAAATTATATGAGAATCGGTCCATTATTTCTTATAGGTTCCATACAAGCCCCCTTCCAAATATCATTTTCGATCAAGCCCGTCTATGTAATACCCTACACCACAAAGTTGATTATAAATGTTATTTGAGAAAAAGTAATGAACGACCCTCGTATTATTTTATTTTTCTATTTATTCTTAAGTGGGCATTACATTTTTGTAAAACTAATTTTTTTCTGTGAAATTTATGCGTTAAAACTAATTTTTTGTGGAGGTATTAAACCTTCCTTTAGGGAATCTACAAGAAATTATGGACCGATCAACATTTAATTTTATATATAGATTTTTTGTTATATTTGTCAAAATTTGTCTAGTAAATATTACAATATTAACGTATATGTGTGATTTATGCCCCCTGATGAGGTATTTGAAAGGTGTTTTGTATGGGACCTTTGAGAAAAAATGAACCGACCTCTCATATTTTTGTATATTTTTTTAGAATATTAGAATATAAAATCGCTTTATATTTAGAACTTTTACTACTTTTAAACCTCATTCCGGGAAGAACATTTGTATGGGTGGTACCTGAAATATCGGACCATATATCCGAAATTGGCTATATATGGTCCGTATAGACTTCGTCCTATAGACCGTTCACAACGTTTACATTGACAGCTAGTCAGACAGACGGTCGAACCAACGTCATTAAACCGTCTCCGAAAATGATTTTGATTCAAACGGTATACTTAAAAGTGCATGTTACAAACATCAGCATAAACGCAGAATGCCCATAACATTTACGTTAGTGTAGGGTATAAAAAGTAAACAAATTTAAAGATAATAGAATAAACACTTTTTATATATTTAAATACGTAAGATTTATAAATAAAAATACATATGTTCATACAGTTTGTCAAGAAAATCCTTGTACACATAAAAATTTATTACATTTTTTTCATGTTATTCAGAGAAATACGTTCTGGGATAACATTTGTCTACGGTTTTTGCTCGTTGTATGAATCTTAAACATGTTTTTTTAGTTTAATGAAGATGTATAAGAGACTGTATAAGAGCTACGGTGATTTGTTGACTGATCCTTTTTATTACAAATTAGTTTTGCATAAACAAATCATCTGTATCAAAATTCATAGATGTGTAACTAAAATTGGGACCTGTAGATTGAAAATTATTACAGCAATTCCATGTTTTTAGTTAAATGCAGATGTATAAGAGACTGTATAAGAGCTACGGTGATTTGTTGACTGATCTTTTTAATTACAAATTAGTTTTGCCTAAACAAATCATCTGTATCAAATTTCATAGATGTATAACTAAAATTGCGACCTGTAGACTGAAAATTATTACAATAGTTCCGGATTTAAATTTCCTATGAGAAAGTATTCATTCAATTATATGTCCCGATTCCCTATAATTTATCATAACAGTTCAAGAAAAATTGATATTTCATGTTTGATTAGTAGAAGATATATTACTACAGAGCTCTTTCCGAAACTCATATAAATAACAAAGTCTGATATTAAATAGTTTGCAAAATCAATTTTCATGCCACATTTCACGAATTTTGATACCCGATAATTCAAAAATAACTATTCGAGGAAACATCCATATTGAAATTGGTTATAATTGGTCTATTATTTTATATAGGCCCCATACAAATGTCTTCCCGGAATGCGATTTTGAGGTCATAAAAGTTCTAAATATAAATCGATTTTAATAAAACAAATAAGTCCTATAATATTCTAAAACTTTGTGGCAAAGGATCGGTTCATTATTATTCATAGGTTTCATACAACCTCCCTTCTCAATATGACTTTCAAGGGCTTAAATCTCAAATAAAATTTGGTATTGTAATGAGACTTGGTCAAATTAAGACAAACATAAGAAAAATCTATGTGGGAAATTTTACGAGGGTGGTCCCATAATTTCTTCCAGCTTGCACATATCGCTCCAAAAAAGTATTTGAAAGTGTACAAATCCGACATAAATGTAATACAATAATTAAACACTGCAATTTTAAACATAAATTAGGAAATAGACTTATACGAAGGTCGTTCAATAACTTTCAGTATCTAACATTTATAACCAACATTGTGGTATGGGGTATTAAATAGGCGGGCTTGGTCGGCTATATTTTCTTACTTGTTAAGCCAATAACTTGTTTTATTGGATCTGATCTGTCTAAATCCAGTTAATTTTTTGTTGAAATGTTAAGAATTTTTTTTGGGAATTTTGAGGTTGCCTCATATAAGGGTCTATAACTATGTTGCTATTAGACCGATATAGCACTAGGACTACAACAAATAATATGTTCAAATTATTGAATTATATTATCATTTTAAATAAATTTTCATTTATGTAAAACAATTTCTAGACAAACTGTACATAGTTTGTGGTTTAAAAGGAGTCTTTAGCCATGATTTTCATTATTTCCGGTAATATTAAACGATTCCCTTATTAATATAATTTTTTGAGGTTTGTACAACAGAGATTTTATGGAGTTTGTTAATTTGCGGTGGAAGAACATTAAAATGATTACAATAAAATATAAGAAAGTTCTATATTAACGGTAACAAGGTAAATTGTGGTCAGTTCAGGATGGCAAAGGAAATTAAAACTTTAAGTAAGAATTGATTAATAATTTATAAGAGACTTAGTTTTTATACGAAAATTCTTCTCAGATCCAGATAACGAAAAAAATCACAAATCGTAATCACAATTAAAAAATTACATGCAACGGGGATTTTTCAAAATCCCCCTGATTCTGTCAGTTTTAAAATTTTCCAATAAAATCGTTTCATAGAAAAGTGACAAAATTTTATATAAGAGATATTTGATAATTAATAATTGGTATATATTAGTGTCGGCTCTCCTTTTTGCTTTGTATAACCATCAATGAATTTTAGCTTCAAAAGTATCAAGGTCCTATTTGTCCTATAATTATTCCACCACATCATTTCTTTAAGAAAGTAATTAAAGCATTTTGTCCATTAAAACAGTTCTAAGAGAAAGTAATTGAGATAAAATTTAAATACTCTCTCCTTAATAGTTCTTTAGATATTCGATAATCAATATTTGATTTGTATGTCGGCTACCTCTCCCCATGATCCTATCCATCCTAAATTTTGTCCATTAAAACTGTACCTTGAGAAAGTGATTTAAAAATTCTTGTTGTAGTATTTTCTTTAGATATTTGATAATCAATATTTAATTTGTAAGGCGGCTACCACGCTTCATGATTCTACCCTTTCTGAATTTTGACCAGTAAAACTGTTCCTTGAAGAAATTATTGTAAAAAAGCTTTAGTAGATATTAAGATTGTGGATACAATTCACTCAACTACTTTATTTTATTTATTTCAAAATTATCATTATGCTTTATATGAGGGCTATCCCTCCCCCTTGTCCATCCTATATTTTGCTCAGTAAAACAGATTCTAAAGAAAGTGATTAAGTCAAATTTGAGAACTCTCGCCGTTATAGTCCTTTAGATATTCGATATTAAATATTTGATTTGCACGGAAGTACCCCTCCCCTTGGTCCTATACGCCCTACATTTTGTTCAGAAAAATGTCTTTTGAGAAAGTGAATGGGACCAATATTAAAAACTTTTGCTGTAATTGTTCTTAAGAAATTCGATAATAAATATTTCCTTTGAACGAGAGTACCCCTCCCATTGGTCTTATCCGCCATACAATTTGCTCGGTAAAAAGGTTTTGTTAAAAAAATATTTAGTAGTTTCAAAGTTACAGATGATTTTACGTATCCGACTAAAATATAGCGTTTTTACTTGTTTCTGTTGAAGATGAACTGATTCTATGTTAACCTTGTATTAGATATTGTTATAGCTTCTATGTTATAGCTATTTATACTATATAAAGCAGTAGGTGGTTTAAGTATTAAGCTGTTTATAACATGCAGAAAATATGGGTTCCTTTAAGTATATCGTTAAACTCAGAATTACTTTCTGAGTCGATTTAACGATGTCAGTTTGTCTTTCTCTCTGTCCTGCTCTATTTAAACGTTGTGAATAGTTTACTGCTCACAATTTTTAAGATATATCGATGAAATTTCGTACAAATTATTATTTTGGTCTTAGGACGATTCTTATTGAAATTGTCCATATTAGACCCAATAATTCAGGTACCTCCCATATAAATGATTTTCCCAGCATGGAGTTTATTATAAATATAAAGTGATTTAAATGGAATTTGGCTCAAGTAAATATTATGATATTTTAAAACATTGCGCCAAAATATGCGAGGGTCGGTCCAAGCTAAGATAAATATAAACAAAAATCAATGTTCAAAATTATACGAAGGTCGGTTAATAATTTCTTGTAGCTCCCATATAACCTCCCAGAAAAAAATTATTTTTTAAAACTCTTAAATTTTTCATAGACGTTAGTGTCACAATAATGTACTACACACACTTAGGAATAAATCTGAAAATCAAATTATACGAGGGTAGTTCATTAATATTTCGTAACTACTAGTTTTAAGCAACAATGTGGTGTAGGATATTATATAGTGGGGCCTGACCAACTAAACATTCTTACTGGTTTATGTTATCTTCAAATAAAGTATCTTAACGCCTGGTAGAATGACATAATGTTCTAATGGATTCGGCATATCCAATATAGCATTCCTACTTGTTTTTATTAAAAAAGATGAACTGGTTCCATGTTAACCCTGTATCAGATATTGTTATAGTTCCAGTATTATAATTATTTTATTTCCAAGAAAATTAGCTTAACGCTTGTTTTTTTCTCTTTAATTCCTTTAAATTCAAACCATCCAATTACATGACCTTTCCACAACGTTGACCAAGAAACATTTTATGGTTCCCTGAATTTTTCTTTTCTTATTTCATTTCTTTTGTATTTTTACTATTTAATCTTTTATTCATATTTTTCTGTTGCTTTTTTCTCCTTTTTGTTCTATTCCATGTTAAATGTGAAAAGGGGCTTAATAGTGTATTTATTTTCAAAAACCATTTTCATTTTTAAATATGACCCCAACCACTTGAAAGGGACCTTAACTACCTTTCATGTTGTGATACTATTTATTTATGAGCTTAAAAGAAACAATTGTATGCAGAGATTTTGAGTCTGATTTATTTTAAATATGGAAAAATTTAAATTTTGTTTGCAATAAAATTATATATGAAGACAAAAAGGTTTGATTAAGGAAATCTTATCTTTTAAATTATCTTTAAAACGAATTGTTATAAGAACTGAGATCGACAAATTCTTAACATAAGTTCATTTTTTTTGTTCAATTGAAATTATTATTAAAAAAATAATAACAATTTTTATCTCTAGTGATGCGAATTTTGAACCTTTTTCAGAAATGCTTAAACTAAAGTTTCTACAGGGTAGAGTACAGTTGTTGGGCACTTTTTATATCCTCCACTACCACAATTGGTGATGAGGATATATTAACTTTGTCATTCCCTTTGTTATGTCCCAGAAAGTATATGTATTCTTGTATCAAAACAAATACTAAGTCGATTAAGCTATGTCCGTCTGCCTATTGGAATCATTCTCACACCTTAATCAATGACATTTAGAGAAATTATTTCCTACTGTCCTAATCAGTTTCCTTTTTAAAACCAGCTATATCGTTCATGTGTATTTATATGTATATGTAAATGTATATGTATATTTATATGTATATGTATATGTATATGTATATGTATATGTATATGTATATGTATATGTATATGTATATGTATATATATATTTATATGTATATGTATATGTATATGTATATGTATATGTATATGTATATGTATATGTATATGTATATGTATATTTATATGTATATGTATATCTATATGTATTGTATATCTATATGTATATGTATATCTATATGTATATGTATATGTATATGTATATGTATATGTATATGTATATGTATATGTATATGTATATGTATATGTATATGTATATGTATATGTATATGTATAAATGTACCTTAAAATTCCGAATAAGAACTTTTCTAAATTTTGCAATAAAACATAAATGAATTTAAACAAACTTTTAAAAATCAGAGTCGGATCAATAGAAAAAGAGTTATAGGCTGAAATAAGCAAAATTTTGTTACAGCCCAGATCTGAAATTTGCTATATATTTATTAATTTTGATACAATAATAATAAACTCAAAGAAACTAGATTGTGCTGGGTTCATTATTTGGCGTAGCTTCCACATAAGACCCCATCCAGGAATCTAGTTTATAACATATATATTTTATATAGCTCTCTCCCCGGAAAAGAGGTTTTGAGCTTATTAAACTTGTAATTCAACGCATTGATTTTTTGTAACTACCTTTAATGTATATTATTAATACTTTTATAAATCCCCTTCCCGGAAAACAGTTTTGAGGTTATAAAACTGAAAAATAAAGATATGAAATTAAACACAATTATTTTTCTAACTGTATTTAAAATAAATTATTAATTTGGACAATCTTGGTACATATATTGCTATAGCTTCCACATAAGGCCCCTGTTTGATCTTAAAAAACTGGTTAATAATGATTAATTCTGTTGATATAGAGTATTTACAGAAATGCGTATGAGTTACATTTGTAAATTATATTAAGTATACGTGCAGGGGACCAACTAATATGTAATAACTTTGCTATTGATCGATATGGTAACATACAGATAGTTTTATGGACTAAAATTTAAATTTCCTTTTGGGTATATGTTACTTACAAGATGACAAACTTTATATACACCTTTGTTCCATTTATAGTGGTGGTGAATTTGAATAAAATCTTCCTTAAATAATGGAAATTTTATTTATTTATTCAATTGTGTGTGGAAATGTATAAATTTGCAATAATATGTCTACTTATCTAGTTATACCCTACACCACTGAAGATGGTTGTAGTATTATGCGTTTGTGCTGATGTTTGTAACATGCAGAAGAAATGGTGTAGCACCCGCTTGGCTTAGAATTACTTTCTAAGTCGATTTAACGATGTCTGTGCGGTAGGCTGTACATGTAAACGTTGTGAATAGTCTACAGATCGCAATTTTTGAACTATCTTGTTGCAAAGGACGAGAACGAAGCCTATTGGTCATGTTCGGTTCAATATTTCAGGTATCTCCCATACAAATGCTCTTATCGGAATGGGTTTTAAGGTCAAAAAAGTTCTAAATACAAAGCAATTTAAGCGATATTTGGCGCAAGTAAGTGCCAAAATATTCGAGGTCGATCCATTATTCCCATACAAACTCTTTTGTAAGGGCAAAAATCTCACATATACGTTGGTATTGTAATAATAAATGGTGTCACAATAAGAATAAATAAATTAGAAAATCAAATTATGCGAGGATCGTTCATTAATTTTTCGTAACCACCATATTTAACCGACGATGTGGTGTAGGGTATTAGTTAGTGGGGCTTGACCGACTATGTATTCTTACTTGTTTTTGATATCAGTTTATGTTATTTTGTTATTATTTATCACACAAAGTTTGCAAAAGGCGAATCATGGAGCGAACCAGAGGTTGGATAATGGAGGGTTTAAGTTTCTTTTGAATGTAAATACAGAAAGAATTTTGGATAAATAATATTTAGTTTTATATATCAATTATTGAAAACAGTATCAATGTCATACCGATTGTTATGGATTCGAAAATAATTTTTTCTCCAAAAGTCAATGGGAATGTAAAATGAAATTCTGCTTTTGAAATTTTACTTCATTTTTCAAAGTCTAAAGGATAAAGAAAATAATCTTACTTTATTTAAGTATTTTGGTCATTTTTCAGTAATCATACGCCACAGTGTTTTTTATTAAAGATTTATTTCAAAATTATTTTCCTGTTTTTTTTTCTCCTTTAAAATCCAAATTTTCATAAACAAACTTTTTATTTTCTAAAGGGACTTTAGAGGGTCTCAATCAAGTTATCAAAAGTTATAAATTCATGCCAAAACCACATAAAAGTAATTATTACTTGAAAAGCTGATTTTGTTTGAAAAAACTTTTATTTCACTTATTTTAAATTTAGCGAATTCGAAATTTGTTGGATAAATAATTTGTTGTAAATAGATTTCTTGACACACACACGCAGAGAAAAAATATGTTTGCAGTAACTATAAACAAGAAGCATCATACTATTATTATTAAATATTGTTACCGTAACTAAAATATTTGTTTATCAGCTTTGTGATTTTGCATTAATAACAATAGTTATTGTTATCACCACAAAATATATTGGTATTCCAATAAAAAAAATTGTTATTGTAATATTTCACATTGTGATTTCGCATTAAAAATATTTATTGTTATCGTCACTAAAAATATTGTTATCGTCACTTAAAATTGTAACAAAAATATAATAAATTCAACAATTAACATGTTGGTGATAACAATAAATGTTTGCGATGAACATATTACGAAGTAACGTTTCTCTGCGTGCAATTTGTGAAAAAAAAGTAATAAAAAATAGAAAAGTTCAAAATATAAAATAACCGTAAATAAGAGTTCATAATATAAACCATAAAATACTGTAGTGAGTACAAAAATGCAACACAGGACCTCTTAGCACCTCTAACGTATTAAATCCTGATGTTGAAATCAGTTGAAATGTGAGTAAGTTAATCTGGGTATGAGAGTACGAGTGCATGGTAATGTTTGAGTGTATGTATGTGCTGTATATGAATAAGTGTCTTTATCTCTTAAAACATCTTAATGAAATTTTATTTGGTTATTGCTGGGATATTTTGGATTTGATCTAATGGAGTACAAGTTTTATGTGGTCAGGGGCGTAGTCGGAGATCCTCCAAATTTAACCAACATAAACGTACATACATTATTGTTCGAAACCTAAGCAATACTGCTATAGGCCATCATATCCGTTTTATATAGTTATGAATATAAATTTAAGATGAATAAAGTAAATGCGACTCTATTCGAGGCTTATCAAAGTCAGGGTGTGGAAATGTTTTGGTTTCAACCTGTTATTCGAATAGTGTAGTTGGTGTTAAGTCGTAATGGTCTTAATAAAAGTGGTCACTTAATTTTCAGGGACATTTTGCCCCCTCCATATGTTACGCTATGTTGTATAAGAAATATCATTTTGATGGATGGATGGCAATGGTCCAAAGCAATCTTCAAGGTTGGTCAACGACTTTGCCACAACAGCCCCCGGATTTGAATCTCTTATGGTATTTCAAAATGGAGAGATTGAATACGATGCTTCAGAAGTAATTTGTAGCCTAAAATCGGAGACTGAAGCGATGTTTTCTTTTAATTTAACGAATCTTATACAATTTATGGCAAAAAGTTCAGTGAGTTCAAAAGAAACGATATATCATTCGAAACGTTAATAGTTACTTGAGTTTCGAACAGCTTATTTTTAAGTTTCTTTTGTTGCTTTTTTTGTTTTGTTTTTTAATTGATATACATCATATGAAAGTTTCAAATAAATAAAGTTATTCATTTCAATTTCATTTCGAAATACGAGATATCCTCTAGTCACATTTAGTAATTTTCTTTATATTTTATCACTTGCAAATCAGCTCCAAAACATCTCAGCTCTAACAATTTTAAATTTCACTAAAATATCACTAAACTTTAAAAATGTTCACAATTATTTCAAAAAAATCAATTTAAAGGTTAGGAACCTCAAATTAGAGATTACAGGCCTCCAGCTTATCAGTTTACAAATGAAATTCTTCAGCATAACTTCAGCTGTTAAAATTCCTCTTCCCTAAATAGATCCACTACTTTATTGAATACAATTATCTATTTGTCAGAATTTCGATGGATTTGGTTCATATTTTATTTCGGGAATTGGGATTATAAAAAAGTAATATCAAAATAAAGCCGATGATTGTCAAACTTGTTTCATATATAAAGACAATTTAAACATGTTTATTGATATAATAGTTTTCTAAGCTCAAACTCGTTTTCCGGGAAGGGACGTTATGTGGTAGGTCTAGCAAAATATGGACCGATATTGTTCAGATTAATAACATTTATTCAAGACAGTTAGAAAAATAATTATGTCGAATTTCAATAGAATTGATATTTATCTATCAGTTATATAAGCTCAAATCTGTTTTCTGGGAAGGGGTCTGATATGGAAGCTATATGAAAATATGGACTGATATTAATAAAACTAATAACATATTTAAGACAGTCAGAAATTTAATTATGTCAAATTTCAATAGAATTCGTTCATATAAGCTATAAATCCTATTCCGAGAAGCGTCGTTATATGGGAGCTTGGTAAAATAATGACCCCAGCTCAATATTGTTTCTTTGGGCAAATTAATGGCAAATTATCATAAAAATTGCGACCCATTTTGGAGTGTATCAAAATTTCCTATAACACTTTTTCTATTGGTACGAAATTTCCTCCCGGAATGAAGTTTTAAGGTATAAAAGTCTTAAATATAGAGCGATTTCAATGAAATTCAACTAAAAAATTCTTAAATTTTTCTAAATCGATGTGCTTAATTACGCGAGGGTCGGTTTATTGCTTCTCATAGGTCTCATACAAGTCCTTTTTTACATTTCACTTTGAAGTGGTAAATATAATCTTAAATCGATGTTCAATATTATACGAGAGTCGGTCCTTTATTTCTTCTCCAGAAAAACAATCCGTTTAAAATGCATAAATTTGAAATAAATGTTAGTATCATAATTATGTACTTCGTACTTAATCAGAAACGCAACCAACAACGTGGTGTAGGGTATTATTTAGTCGGACTTGACCGAATATGTTTCCTTTTTTTCTATATCACATTTTGTAGCTAAATAACTTTCTTGATATTCTCTTTTTTTAATTCTATATTTTTTCTATTTTTTAATACAAAAAAAAGACTTTAACTACATTTTCTATTCACTTTCGCATTTATTTATTTATGCACTTTGGATTGTGAACCGATTGCGAAAATGGACTTTGTTTAATTTAAATAAATAATATTCTTATCATGATATAAAACAATATAAAATAGTTTGATTGGAATTGGAATAATATTATCGTTAATTGGATCTTTAAATAAAATTTAAAGAAAAAAATAGAATTTAAATAAAAGAAAAATGAACAAAAAGAGAATAGAAAATTAAATAGAAAGTTATAGACGATCCAAATCAACTATATATTTAATTAGTACATTCGACTGTGCCGAATCTTAAATAACCTCCACCACTTAAATCACAGAAACATTAGCATAAGTGGAATATTTCAACAAATAATTTGTTATTCGGTCACCGATCGCGGAAAAGAGCGTCTATAAAAACTACAGTGAAATTTGGTAACATATTCTTGAAATAACCTATAAATATTGGTACCGATGTCGAGAAATTCGATAAGTGTCGGCAAATTTTTTATTGTTGTAATTTACAACCAACAAAGTGGTGCAGGGTATTACATAGTCGGTCAAGCTCAACATTTTTTTTTAAGAATTTCTAAAAGATTTTCTTAGAAATTTTAAGGTTAACTCATATATTGATTTATAGCTATGTTATTGGGCCTATATTGGGCCTGATTTTATACAGCCTATTACAATACAGGTGTGATATTCAAATCGAATCAGATTTTCATTTTTACACCCTACAACTTTGTAGGAGGTTAGGCTATTGTGCATTTGCGCTGATGTCTGTAACTTATAGAAAATATGGTCTAACGCCCACCTTTAAGTATACCATTCGATTCAGAATCACTTTCGATTTAATGATATCCGTCCATCATTCCTTCTGTCCATGTTAACGTTGTGAACTCTCTAAAGGCTGCAATTTTCAAGATATTTGTTGTAATTTGGTATTTTCTTTGGCTCAAGAACGAAATTTTTTGAAATGGTCATTTTGAAATGGTCATATTCGGTCCTATATTTCAGGTAGCTCCCATACAAATGTTTTGCCGAAATGGGGTTTTAAAGTCATAAAAATCTTAAATAAAAAGCGGTTTAAATGAAATTCAACACTTTTTCTGATATTGTAAATTGATGTACCAAATTATGAGGAAGTCGGTTCATTACTTCTCATAGGTCCCATATAAGCCCCCTTCGAAACATCATTATAAAGAACGTAAATCTCACTTATACGTTGATATTGTAATAACAACTGATCAAATTAAGATAATTACAGTCTAAAATTATTATTCTGTGAGGATCGATCCATCAGTCGTTCCAGCTTTGAAAATCCTTTTCAAACCCATAAATTTCCCTTAAATATTACTATAATAAAAATCACACTTAATCATAAATCAGAAAAGCAAATTATGCGAGGATCGTTCATAAAATTTTCACAGCTACCTTTTACAACAATGTGGTGTAGGGTATTACATAATTTCGCTTGACCGACTTTAACATTTTTACTTGTTTTATTAAAAAAATGGATAAGAATTTCGTTGGAATTTTGAGGTTATCTCATATATCGTTCTATAACTTTGTTGTTATTCGGCCGATATGGTTGATTTTAAATAAAAAAATTGCTTAGAAACAAACAATCAGGGCAAATTTCCTTGAATTGGAATAACTAATGCAGATGTGAGAATGTATCCTCCTAACCCATATAATCAAATCGAATCAGATTTTAAATTTCGAAAATAATTTTGAGTAAACGTGTCGAATTTTTCAGGTCGTTTTAAACATTAAACTTTTCTTTAAGGAAATTTATTATTTTTTGATTTGAAATAACAAATTTTAAAATTTTATTTTGGATTATTTTTTTTCATTTTCGTTTATATAATCCAGTTATGTTGTTCATATATCAGGTTTATGATTATAATAAATTTTATTTAATTTTCTTTTACTTATAAACTTGTATACCCTATGTCAACCTATGTGTTTTGGCAGATGTTTTGTAACACCTGAAAGAAATTAGTGTACAATCCAATTTAAGTATATTAATCCACCAAAAATCACATTCTGATTTGGAGAAAGACGTATTCCCAAAGGATTCTGGGGTTGTAGAGTGGACCTTCAAGTTTGTTCACCTCAGGCACAAATTCTTTATTCGCCAAAATATTATTTTTAATACGATTTTTAGACTTAAGTAAAATTTGAATTCATTTTTGGACATGTGTCTGTAGTTTTTTGAACTTTCTGTCCAAAATATTTCGTAAAAAATCGTCGGAATTTTGTACAAAATTTTAAATTATTTTTGTGCAAGACCCATATACCTATGTGGATTCCATAAAAAGTTATATTATTTTGAAATAGAAATTTAGGAATTAATGGAAGGTGGTAATATTTTTCACTTTAAAAACAACTATTTTTCTTTGGACTTTATATTTTTTCTTGATTCCGAAAGAATTCTTAACATAAATGCCTTTACAGCAAATTTAAGGGATTTAAGATTAACTCCTTCCCCGTTAGCCCTATTTGGAATTTGGTTATTTTTCCAAATATTTCTTTAGTTTTTTGAGGAGAAAAATAATGTCAAAAATAAAATTATAAAATTCTTGATTACAAATATACATGTGTTAGTAATTTACACAAAAATCTGGTCAAATTCCTTATAACGGCAGACTGAGCAATTTACTGAAATAAAAGACACATTTTCAATGAAGTTTTCCCCGAATTTGATTTTTGGGTATTTTTGAATAAAATAGTGGGAATATAATTGAAGACCTACATTAAGGACAATTTTGTTTTTAGCATAAATGCATGTGAAGTAAATACGTTATGTTTTGCACATACACACTCACACATATGCTCACAAACGTATACAATATATAACACACAGGAACACTTAATGAGTCATAAAATTAATTATAACTTTCATTCTACTGAATGATATGAAGTACATATAACATATTTAGAGGTTATCTAAGATATCGGCCTATATCTTTTAATATACAGAATTAATTTTGCAGTTTTTAAACAGAAACCTTCTGAGGACTATAACATATTATCAGGTTAAAATTCATTTATCTTATTCAATTATTGTGGATGTGAGCGTGCCAACAACAGACAGACGTACTAACTGACAGAAACATATAGCTAAATCGTCTCCGATTTTGATTTGATGCAAGAATATATATACATTATGGGTTCTGAGATGATTCAAGATGTTAAATTTGATATTCCCTTTTCGTCACTTGTGGTGGTGGGGAGTATAATAAAAAATATTCAATAGTTCCAAAGAATTATTTAAGCTTTGGAACTACTGACTACAGCACGATATCTTTTAAAATAAGTTGTTTTCGGTCCATTATTTCACCTAGCCTACATACAAAACCATAAATATAAATATAAATATAAATATAAATATAAATACGTTAAAAGATTTGGCACAAAAATGTCTTCATATCCTGCCAATATATAATGTTATATAAACCTCAGTAGAATTCTAAAAATTATCAAAATCGGTTCAGTAAAAAAGCTATAGTCAATAATCTATCAAATTTTATATCTTATGGAGTGCTTCTGTGTATTATTAGATAAACTATTATATTTTGAATGTGTATGCGATTATATATGTATATGTGAGTGTGCATTTACGGAATATTTATTTCACATGCATTTGTGGTAAAGTGTATTAAAGATTCGGCATAGCGGAATGTATATATTCTTAATTGTTTTATTACCTTAAGATTCAATGTCAATTTTCGAAAAATTCGGTCCACATTTTCTATGTTTTTGTATAAGAAACATATTAAAAAATCACCAAATATTAAGTTATTAATATTAATATTTTCTTTTCTATATATGGTGAAGGGTATTATAAAGTCATTATTGACTTTCTTGACTGCACATTAAAACCTTTATCTATGTGTTGGGTAGAAGCATAAAATAGTTGTGTAAAATAATTAAATGGAAATTTGACAAAGTGTCAACAATTATTTATAAATCATACGCACCCTGCTGCAAAGCAATTTATATTAATCATACGCATTGTGACACTGGTTAAGGATTCTCAATTTTTTAAATAAAATAGTATGAGCAGCCTTAATAAACATTTATAAAACACTGACAAACCCACAAATTCACGCGTGTCTCAATAAAAAAAACGTAATAAAGCTTTATAAATATAAATCCAATGAACTTAAACCATTTCGATGGCATCATATGACTCAAGTCCTTTTAAATTATGTATTAAATTTTTTATAGTTTTTAAAATATTTTAACTTTAAATTACCTTAAATATTTTATTAGAGAATGATACAGATTATAAAGCTATTGAATAGGGCATTGTGGTGTGTCATAACACCATACATTTAATATTGTAAAACTCTGAAATTGTTACAACAGACAAAGCTAAAACGATTCAGTGGTGGAGCAAGTTATGAAATATTCATATTGGATGTTTCGATTATTAAGTTTTATAGAGAAATTTGATGACTTCATCTATAATACCAAGTAGAAGTCATATTAGGCCCATAAACAAATACTTCAATAAAATTGAATACTTAAAACTATCAGGAGAATAACAAATCTCTTAGGTTGCCTCAGATATCAGTTTATACATTTTTTCTATTGAACTAATATTGCCAATTTTAAAAAGCAAACTGAAGAGAACTGTCCCAATCACCCCGACCAAATTCCGTTAAAATCAATTCATTATTGTGAACGTGATAATGCAAAGTGGGACAAAATCGATTTTTTTGGAAATAAATCTATAAATTTTGATCGCATCAGTGGATACAATTTAAAACAGTTAACAGCAAAAGGATTGTGGCTGTATAACTTCTGTACTGGGGCGAGTTATAGGATAATTGGACATTAAATTTTTTTGAATATTTAATAATTCTGAAATTTTTTGAAAACAATAATATTGAAAGGAAGTAATGATTTGATAAAAGAATTTTCTTATATTCCGAAAGATGCGTGTTCTTAAATTTATTTAGATCTTGTTTCTATAGTTCTTTAGATATTTCATAATCAATATTTGCTTTGTATGGGTGGTAACCCTCCCTATGGTCCTATCTGTTCTACATTCTGCAAGTAAAAAAGATTTTTGGGAAAGTAATTGGAACCAATTTAAATACTCCCGCTATAACAATTTTTTATATATTCAATACTTAATATTTGCTTTGTATGGGAGTAATTTTTCCCTTGATCCTAACCGAGAACTATTGCTGTTAAAATTCTTTAGATACTCGATAATCAACATTTTCTTTGTATAGGGAACACATCTTCCCATTGTCCTATCCGTCCTTTATTCTGTCCAGTGAAAAAATTACTTGAAAAAATTATTGGGACCAAATTTAAAAATTCTTGGTGTAGTGGTTCATTAGATTATCCATCGTTATCAATATTTTCTTTGTATGAAGGATACCTCTAACCCTGATCCCAACCGTACTTTATTTTGTCCAGTTCCTTGATAAAGTGGTTGGGACCAAATTTGAAAACTCTCACTGTTACATTTCTTTAGATATTCGATAATCAATATTTCCTTTGTATGAGAGTTATCTCTCTCATTTTTTATAGTCTATGTTACGTTCGGAAGGTCTTGACTATTTTTGAAAATTAATGGGTAACCAATATGGGCTACGCGGTAAAAGATTATTGGGCGAGATATCCCGCTTTGCATTCTTATATACATAAGCATTTGCTGATCAAACGTTGCAGATTTATTTCAATAAATATATATACTAACCCACTGTATCATGCAATGTTTTTAATCCTCCACATTTCCCAATTTTATATATATATCGAAATTTTGGTAAAGATGATTGTTTCGGGCATAACCTACTGAAAGGGTTAATGATTAGTCCAACATTTAAGGTAACGCTCATACAAATATACCACTTTCGAATAACATTTTAAAGAGCATAAATGCTGAAAATATATTTTATGATTTATTTCCATTTCATTTTTCATATGACCCACTGTGCAGAGGAAAATATTTGCAAATTTGCGTTCTCATCATTTAATTGTTAATCTTTCAGTGAAAGTTAAACTTCACTGTTAATTAAATACTTTTTATACAACACATACACATGCATATACGTGCATTTAATACAATTACAATTATTTATCACACATTCAATTGATTTGGTTTGATTTGATTTTTTTATCAAATAGAATTAAATGTATTAAATAACAATTGTTTTTTTTTATATAATGAAAAGTTATATCACGATAAAAAAAAATTATTGGAAAAAAATATAAGAATTAAATTAAATTTATTGTCATATTGATTGCAGGTTTAATAGAGTTGTCATTGGGTTTTTTTATACTCTCAACCCCACCAAAAGTGATGAAGAGGGTGTATTAACTTTGTCAATCTGTAAGTGACGCTTAGAAGGAATCACCTCAGTCCCCATAATGTATATATATTCTTGCATCAAATCAAAATCTGAGTCGATTTAGCTATGTCCGTCTATCTGACCTTTTGTCTTTCTGTTGATGTCACGTTCAAGTCCCCAATAATGAACAGAGTTAAATGAAATTTGATCTGGGTATTTGTTATAGCCCTGAGAAGTTTATTATTTTAATATATCAAAAGTTATAAACCGATATCTGAGACAACCACTTTGTTCAAGCGCAGATCTTCCGTGAAATTGTAAATTATAAATTGACAAATTAGAATGATTTTTTTTCAAAATATCATTCTAAAAATTATCAAAATCGGTTCAGTACAAAAAAAGTTATAGCCAAAAATCCAACTAATTTTATGACTTATTAAGGGTTCCAGTGTTATATTTAAGAAAGACTTTATATAAGTATATGTATATTGTATACGTTTGTAGGTTTATATGTGAGTGTGTATGTGCGAAATATTTTTTTATTTACGTGCATTTTTCTGTCTTTCATTTGAGGCCTCACAATAAGTATTGAAATCTTACAAACTAAATTTAAATGTTACAATTGGGAAGATCTCACCTTCCTTTTTCCATCGCCCATTGCACATCTGTAAGACGTCAGACAAGCGGATTAGGATAGCACATTATCCTTGTTTTATATCCTTCATATACTTTTCCAAACTCTTCCTTTGCTAATGGAATATTGAAGTCTCTATAAATGTTGTCATTTCTAATGTACCATGGAGCACCAGTTATAATACGTAAAATTGTAGATTGTGCCCTCTGTATAATATGAAAATTCGTTTTGCTGGCCTTTTCCCATTATTTGATACCATATATCTATATTGGATTTAAAACGGTTTTATAGAGGATGACTTTATTGCCAAGTTTCAATTTAGACTGATGACTAATGACAATGTAAGCTGGAAGCTTTTAAATTCATATAAAGACTCTTGGTTTTATGAACATAATAACTCCAAGGAATGTTAACACCTTTAAGAAGAACTGGTGGACAGTTTCCTCCTCTAAGAGCGAAGGTGACGAGCTTACTTTTCAGTTCGTTTACCTTTAATCTCCAATTCTTCAATCATTTTTCCAAACGTATGAGAAGCTAAGTTCGGGTCCTTGTATGTAATGGAATTGCTGTATCATGTTAAAAACGTAAGACGTGCATATCAAGTAAAAAGTGAGTCCTGGAACACTTCCCTGAGGAACACCAGCCATTATACAGAATTTCCCAGTTTTTAAGTTGTTACATTTTACCCTGAAATGACGACCATCCAAAAAGGATTCTAGCAATTTGTGAGTACGTGGTGTTAACAGGATTTTAATTTTGTATACCTGGACTTTATGCCGAACTTTATTAAAGGCTTGAGCGATGTCCAAAAATATTTTAACTCAAAAAAAGTTATATAATTTCTCTAGTTAAACGGTTTATCTGTTCATTAGTTCCGTGCTTTTGCCGAAAACCGAATTGGTGCACTGGGAAGATATTCATACTTTGTTTATTACTTTGGAACTATTAAATATTTTTTAACAAAATTTCACTTGGATATTCTTAAGGTATTTTCCAATTTGGAAAATGATATGTTTCTAATTTCTGGCATAAATTTCCAGCTTCTGTAGGACTGTAAAAATATTCGCACTTTTTCATTTCCAATTTCTTTAAATTCCATTAAATCCAGGGACAACTTGTTCTAAAAATCACTCGTTTCAGTAAGTTGCTCTATCTACCGCCCATTTCATATTTCTGGAGTGGGTAGCAAGGAAGTAGCTATATAATCATGATACTTTTTTGACAACTCTAAATTTGACATCTTTTTGCTCCTTAAAAAAATAAAGAAAAATATTTGAAAATTAACGAAATTCCGATAGAAATTGCGCGGAATCTGTTTTCCCTAATGTCATCGGATGCATTTACGTTAGAAATTCTTTTAGAATTGGGAAAACATTTAATGGTACAGAAGAAAAAAGTTGAATTAGAATTGAAAAAATGTTAATTTTCCAGATCCACTTCCCGACCCCAGGACCCACTAGAAATATGAACTTTATTTCCAAAAAATCGTTTTGGGATGCGAGCGTGCCAACAAAAGAAAGACAGATAGACATTTCTTTAATACTTATGCACTTTGGAAGTGGCTTTGTATCGGAGCTACGAAAAATATTCTTTAAATTTGGCATGTGGACTTAGACCGATGCAAGACCTATTAGTGTCATTATTATTTAAAATATATGTATTTATGTGTATTTCATTACATTATAGCGCCATTCCGAGAGAACATTTGTATATTGGACCGAACTAAACCAAGCTTCGCTCTTGGGTAAAAAATATAATAATATGTACCAAATTTCATCAAGATATCACAAAAATTCCGAACTGTAGAGTTTTCATCGTTAGGTCAACTAAAACACCATTTCCCCAAAACATCAGAACGCTTAACTCCCCAACCACCTATGGTGGCATAGGGTGAAGCAACCACCTAAAAATTGTAGTTTAAGTGCCCTTTTTGAAACTTAACAGGTTTCGTTAAAATTTTTCCATAACGAAATGTGCACTGTTGTTGCTACGTGGAATGGGTCAAAGGCAATATATGCATAAACGTATGTACATATATGATAACAGTCAATAATTTTATTGACAAATTTTAAATTACACATTCCTTTTGTATTTACATTTTATGCAGAATTATGGGAAAAATATTTGTGTAAAATGACACCATTTTTAAAAGCCAATAAAAATTACAACAAATTATACCTGAACAAAAAGAGATTAAAATTACAACAACAACAATAACAACAATTACATTTAAGTACATGACATTAAATGTGAAAATATATGACATTTGACAAGAAACAAGCAAGAATGCTATATTCGGCTATGCCGAATCTTTAATACCCTCTTCCACAAATGCCTAAGAATTATAAAAATTATGTTTCGTACATGCACATACAAACTTACATATACATTAACACACTCATACATTTTGGGAATGTATTCCTTATATATAAAAAAGAAGTCTTTATGAGTCATAAAATAAGTTATATTTTTGACTATAACTTTTTTAAACTGAACCGATTTTTGAAATGCTAATGAAGTACATATTTTTCGATATTTTGGTAATTTATTTTAATTTGCGATTTTATAATTTTACGACAGTTCTTCGCTTTAATTTAGAGGTTATCTCAGATATCGGTTTATATCTCTTAACATACTGAACCAATTTCGCTGGTTTTAAATAGAACCAGGACTACAATAATAAATTCTCAGGCCAAATTTCTGTAAATTAGTGCGGATGTGAGCGAGTCAACATCTAACAGACAGACACACAGACAGACAGACAGATGGAAAGACTGGTGATGTGATGCAAGAATATTGATACATAATAGGGTCTTAGATGATTCCTTCTTAGCGTTACACAGGGTATGAAAAAGTTATTACACCCTCTTCATCACTTGTGATGGTGGAGGATATAAAAATACAATAAAATCTCTGTCTTGTTTACACAGGTTTGATGTAAATTTATTTACAATAAAAATCATGTCAAATGTGTCGGTAAATATTTAAAAAAGAATTTTATTTTATGCGTTCACATGGATTTTTCTTATCTAAAATGGAAAGTTTTATGAATTTTGAAAAATGTATGCATATACACTCAGAAAAAATACAAAACATGAAGCAAAATCAACGTTTAACATAGTTGATTTAAAATTGAATAATTTTTTTTTAATTTAGTTTTAATTAAACCTTTTTACGTTTGTGGTGAAATAATATTGTACATATAAGAATCTTTCGATATAAATATATAAAATTATCGTTGTATAATTTTTTATAATTTAATTTTAAGAAGTAAATTTTCAGTAGTAGAATTTTCAAAAAATTCTCGAGAAACTGTATTTAATGTGAAACAATTTTAAAATAACATTTTGTATCTATGAAACAAAATTTTAAATGAAAAAAGTTAAATTATTTCTATTTTAATTAATTTTACATTGATTTTTTCTCTGTGTATTCACATGCATGTGAATATATTTATAGGAAAGAAGAAGTATTTATATGTTCAATTTGATATCATGTCATAAGGGGAATGACTAGAATTAAATGAAGGTAGAGTAGTTAAGGTTGGTCTTTAAGTAGCAGTACAAACTTTGTATGTCCCATACTTTCAAATATGTGTTTGTGTAGATGTGTAAATTTGATTTAGAATCATATCCTTAGTCGATATAACGATATTGATCTGACCGTCCCACTGTGTAGTAATATGCCTGAAAACCTGGTCAAAATTAATAAAAGTGTTTTCGTAATAAGAGGCTTGTTAAATGGCATTAGTTGGGTCAAAACATGAATCCGACTGTTTATAATTGTAATCGGTCCACGACTAGGTCTAGCCTCCATAGAAATTCCCCTCGAAAATGCACAAAATTTACCACGGATCAGTTTCATGTACTCAGAAATCTTCCGAAATTTACTTTAACATTCAAAATAAACCCAAAAACATTTTTAACATGATGAAAATTGCCATTTATAGTAATCTAAATCGTTTGCCAAGATTTATTGTAATGGGTCCACAATTTTCATTAGGTCCAATATAAGGTCTTTTAAAAACAGTTTAGCGTTAATTGGTTTATGTTTTATACCCTGCACCACTATAGGTGGTTGGGGTGTAATGTGTTTGTGTTAAAGTTTGTAATATACAGGAAAACTATTAATACCACCACTTTAAGGTACCGACCGACTGGCTGGCAGGCTGACTGGCAGCCTGTCCAAGTAAGTCTTGCGAACAAAATACAGGCCGCTGTTTTAAAGAAATCTTAGTAAAATTTGGCATATTTTATTATTTTGCTTCAAAGACGATGTCTATTGAAATTCCATCCAATATTTCATTCCAGATTGGCCCACTATTTCTCATAGGTCCCACACAACCCTCCTTCAAATATCACTTTGGAGGGCTTAAATCTCACAAATACTTTGGTATTGTAATAAGAATTAGTCATATCAAGACAAATATAAGCAAAAATGCGAATTTTTACGAGGGTCGGTCCATAATTTCTTCTAGCTCCCATGAAAAGCCCACAAAAAAACCTTTTAGAACGTAGTAATCCCACATTGAAGTTGGTACCAGTATAATATACTGTACACTTAAGTATAAATTAAAGAAATGTACGAGGGTTGTTCATTAATTTTTAGTAGATACCGCATATAACCAACGATGAGGTGCAGGCTGTTAAATAGTTGGGCTTGAGTATAACTTCTTACTTGTTATGTATAAATCTGAGTGACTTGAACAAATCATATTAAAATCGATCTATAATTTCCAAAAGGTCCCACGTTAGGCACCTTTATTAAATCAATATAAAGTTCATAATTCTTTACCGTTGTGAAATTTGAAGTCCATAAAAAATCTCTATATGTTTAGCTACCAAAAAATATTATATAAATCTCCGATCCTGAAATTTTACTTTATAAATCTATAAAACTATTGTTCTTTCCCATGATATTTTAATACAGTTTTGATCAGGTTTTTAAGGTATTTTACCACACTGTGCGTTACTTCAAGTATTATTGTTAACTCAGTTTTAGAAATATCTTGATAAAATTTAGTATTAATGATTTCTTTCGATCCAATATTTGAAGTAGCGGAAATGTCTCAAATTCCAAACTCCCACTCTGTGAATTGAGAATTTCAAAAAAATTATTTTGAAAAATTTCACCACCTCAAGTGGATAAAGGGAGTATACCTGGGTTATCAGTGTGTAACGTCGAATTAGCGGGTAAATATTAATAATAACAGAACTAGATATTCTGTAGGAATATAAGCTGATATTTCAATTTGTCTTCCATAAATGTCCCATTGCCGGTATAGGCTCTTAAGCACCACAAGCGATGATGATGTAGTTGATACTTTATTCCATAAAATCTTCTTCAAATTAAGTATGTCCATCTGTTTGTAGTTTGCACGGTCATATCCACAATAATTAACGGATCTGATTGAAATAGACAAATTTGCTTATTGAAATAGACACGGGGATCTGTTATCCCTTTTTCAAACGATATTTTTAACAACGCATATATTTGAAACTGCTATGACATTTTGTTTACAGATAAAGCTATAATAGAGCAAAGTTTAGATTACGTTATTTTGGGATTGGACACGGTAAAGTGATTAAGGTCTTCACTAGAAAATCTATTCATCTTAAAAACTGGTTCACATGTAAATAATCTGGACCGTTTTAAATATTTTTATGACCCAAGATGATCAATTTTAGGACCCCGCTGTCCGTGCCCAGTTTGGTTTACAAAGTTCCAACTCGCCAACACTTCTACTATCACCATGTGATAGTATAAGTGATATCACAATGTAGGCGGACCAGCAATTCGAAAGCAACAGATTTATTTTCGTTTCATTTTTTATTTAAAAAACAGTATTAGTCTTTACCGTTAGTTATAAGTATTAAAAATTATATATTTTTGGAACTGTAGCAGGATTTTCGATAAAATTTAAGCTGCTTTGCTGGAAGATAATTTAGTAAATTAGTAAATATTCTGTTCTGTTCCAGCAATTATTTCTTAATCGGTAGTGATGGAGGGTGTTAAAGTTTCGGCATAACCGAATATAGAATGCTATTTGTTCAGTTTTAATAACTAATTTGAATCGTTTATTGAAAAGAATTTAAAATTAATGGATAAATTGTTTCGTTTATTTTGCATAAAAATATTTATTTACTGATAAATTAAAAAACAATTAAAAAGTTCAAGAGGTCAATGAAAAAGTGATTAATTTTAATATATAAAAATATATATAAACAGATTCACAATATTATGATAAATATGTTTTTTTGCAATAACAACATTCACATTTATTGTGTAAAATTTTTAGCAGCACGTGTTCACAAAATTTAACGTGTGAAAAAATAAATGACATTCCAATCAGAATTATTTATCTTCCTAAGATTTATAATATGCTTGCCCGATGCGCTCCCACTCACTCCCAGATCTCGGAAAAAAATATTATACAACGAGCATCAAATCCCGCTGACTCCTCAAAACCTTCTAAACCTAAAGTTTTCCAATAAAATCGTTTCATAGGAAAATTATATAATTTGGATCCTCAAGGTAAAATAGTTCTTTAGGTATTCGATAATTAATATATATAGAGTTGGCTCTTTTTTCTTCCTTATAAAGTAACATCTACCATTCATTTCCTCACTTAAAATTGTTTTAGAGGAAATTTGTTCCTCCTTCATACATTATGAATTCTCGCTGGGAATGTAACTAAGTCCTATCTGCCCTATATTTTTTCACCACAGAAAGTAATAAGAATTTTTTCCAGTTAAACAACTCCAAGATAAAGTAATTGAGATTACATATCCTCACTTCAATACTTCTTTAGATATCTGATAATTAATATTTGCTTTGTATGGCGGCCACCTCTTCACATTATTCATTCATCCTAGATTTTTTCACTTAAACAGGTTCTCAAGAAAGTGATGGGACGAAATTTCAAAATTTTCGTTGTAGTAGTAATTTTCCCCCTGGTCCTATCAGATTGTTTAAAAACCTAGATTCCTTTCGGGCATACTGTGATAATTCTATGAAAATTTCAGCAATATCAGTTCGTTAGCTGCCTAAAGGTCCCAAGCAAACAAACAAACACAAATTCATTTTTGTACCCTACACAACTGAAGACATATGTTCCCCCTGGAATGTGGTTTTAAGGTCATAAAATTCTTAAATAGAAAGCGGTTTAAATGAAATTCGGTAGAAGTAAATCTTATAATATTCTCAAACGATGTTCGAGGGTCGGTTCATTATTTATCATAGGTCCCTTAAAAACCCCTTTCCAAATATCACCTTCAAAAAAATCTCAAATATACGTTGATATTGTAATAATAACAGGTCAAATTAAGATAAATTTAAGCAAAAATTGATTTTTTAAATTTTACTGAGGTCGGTTGAAACTTTTTGTAGTCCCCATATAAACCCCTCAGGAAAATTCAGTTTAAACGCATTTAAGAATTCATGTACTACACTCTCAAGAATAAATCCGGAAATTTATTAAGTTTTCGCAACCATCATTTTTAGCCGACAATATGGTGTAGGGTATTAGTTAGTCGGTTTGACCTATTACACGTTCTTACTTCTTATATATAAAGATAACCAAACTATGTACAGCTAAGAATGGGGGTTTTTATGTTATCTTATGTTTACAATAATAACTTCTAGGGTAAATATGCGATGTCTTAAAATTTTTAAACGATTGCGCTTTGGAGTTAGAAAAAACGTAAAAACCTATAAAATAGTCTAAATTTAAAGCAGTTTCGAGATCCTGAATCCCTATAAAATCATCTGAATATAACATCTTACGTACAAGTTAAAGAAGATTATAATTATGTTTTTTGCGCACAAAAAGGAAGCTGTAGATTGAAACAAACACTTTATTGTGATTTGCTTAAGAGCTTGAGAATGGAACCAAATAGATATAACCTTCTGAATGTGGGTAATATCTATTTCCTTTGGAACTTTTCCACTCTCTCTCTGTTAGTAAAAAGCAGACGTAATATGACTACGGCTGGGTGTTAAGTCCATCATATGCTGTGTGCACTCCTATACTCCCACAGGGTTCTTTACTCTTATCATTAATAAACAGTTGCAATCATTTACATTTAAATCAGATTATGTTCTCGATGGATGTTTCATTTGCTCAGATTAATAAAATATTATAATGGACATATGAATGTGGTTCCTTTTCATCAAGTAGGGTCATTTCAAATCTTATGTTTAAGACAATAACAAGGAACAGTTGCTTTTACAGGAAACTGAAAGCATTTAGAATATAATCGAAGTGCGGAAATACCAAACGATCACAGAAAATAATAATATTTTGAGAAAGTTTACTTTTTAAAGCTACGAGGAAAACAGGGCTATAGTCTGAACTATAGATTAGACTATAAAAATCCAGATTATATTATGTTATATATATACTATAGTCCAGAATATAAGTTCCCTACCATCTATTACGTTTACTATACTACTAGCGTCAAAAATCGGTTATTATAATACCATGTTGGACAGTTTGGTGGTCATAACCTTTTTTGATTAGTTAGTTACTAAACCCACAATGGCCAGTCAAATATTGCTTTATATGATAGTAAACTTCTCCCCGATTACGTTCGATTTTTATATCTGGTATTAATCGTGGGCCTTCATCTTTTTGGGGAGTTTTGCCATCTCGACCGATCTCATATTATATTTGTTCATTGAAATAAATTTTATCGTCTGTTATTATTCCCAAAGCACTTCACTGAATGTTCCCTTCCATTGGTCTACAATTTTCACTCAAATATATTAAATGTGCAGAGAAGTGGAAAAAAGTGAAGCTGAAAGATGGTCTTCTCTATTTTATGGATGATATAATGAATATTGCAAATTCCAGCAAGATAATGGTACATCTTTCAAAGCAGTCTTTGCCAATATAACAAATGATTGGCAAATGATAGAATGTTATCCCGGTACTGTTAAATGACATTGGAAATTTGTAGGACAAGTTTGGGTTTGATGAAAATATTTTTGATCACTCATTTTAATTCAATTTCATGTTTGACATTAAACATAACAACTGACATGTTTTATAAGGGTAAAAAATATCAAATAAGTTTTGTGTTAATAGTTTTAATGAAATGTGTTAAGAATTTTCGATATCACTCCTTAAAAATGAAGAGAGGAAATTAATCTTTATTTTCTTAACAAATTAGTGGATCGTATTTCTGAGGTAATCTACAGCAAAGGATTGTTTTTGATAATTGAAGTGCCTTTAGAAATGACAGTTTAAAAAATAAATTAAATTAAAAAAAAGTTTTTAATTTAAAATATTTCAAATGAAGAAAATTATTATTTCTCACTTAATATTATAAAGTGCTACCTTACTTTTAGTTAATTTGCATTTTCTTCCATTTAACTTTAATTAAGCACATTTTATGAAAATACATTTAATAAGTGACATGAATATTGAGTTAATGTAATTGAATTGGATTGAGCTGAGCAAATAAATAAAATAAAATAAAATAAAATAAATAATTAAATAAGCAAATAAATAAGTAATTAAGTAAATAAATAAATAAATAAATAAATAAACAAATAAAAAATAAATAAATAAATAAATAAATAAATAAATAAATAAATAATTAAATAAATAAATAATCAATTAAATAAATATAAATAAATAAATAAACAAATAAATAAATAAATAAATAAATAAATAAATAAATAAATGAATGAATAAATAAATAAAAAGTAAAAATTAAATAAATAAAAATAAATAAATAAATAAATAAATAAATAAATAAATAAATAAATAAATAATTGATAAATAACTAAACGAATACATAAATAAATAAAAATGTGAATAAATAAATGAATAATTAAATAAATAAATAAATAAATAAATAAATAAATAAATAAATAAATAAAGAAAAAAGTGAATAAATTAATAAATAAATAATGAAAAAAGTGAATAAATAAATAAATAAATAAATAAATAAATAAATAAATAAATAAATAAATAAATAAACAAATAAATCTTAAATGAAATGCAAAATAGAAATATTATATATATGTATTGATTTAAATTTAATTAATTTTAATAGCTAAGGCTCGGTGCGCCGGGTGCCCGGGTGAAATAGTTTGGGCCAATATTTGAAAATTCTCACTGTTGTAGTTGATGATCAATATTTGCCTTGTATGAGGGCTACCTCTTCCCCTGATCATATTTTGCCTCTTAAAAAAGTTCCTAAAAAATTATTGGGACCAAATTTGAAAATTTTGCTGTTAAATTTCTTTAGATATTCGATTCATGTATATGGGGATCATTCTGCGAAAATTTCAGCAAAATCGTTCCAGTAGTTAAGCACAAACAAACACTGATTAATTTTTTATATATTGATATCCTACACCATCATTTTATATAGATAATCTACACCATTATAAGTGCTTGAAGTATTATGCGTTTGTGTTGATGTTTTTAATAATAATTTGGCATGTACTATCATTTAAGCCCAAGGACGCTGTCTATTGAAATTGTTATGATCAGTCCATTATTTGGTGGCTAGAAGTCCATGAAATATTAAATATAAAACGAAAGTAAGTCCTATTATATTCTAAAACAATGTGCCAAATTATACGAGCATCGGTTCATTATTTTTCATAGGTCACATACAACCATTCTTCTAAATATCATCTTGAAACTCATAAAGCGCACATAAACGTGGAAATTGTGAAAATAATTTGTCAAATTAAGATAAATATAAGCCAAAACCCCTGTTCAAAATTAAACGAGGGTCGGTCCATAATTTTTTAAACCTTCAGAAAAAAATCTTTTCAAAACGCATAAATTTCACATAAATATTCGTATCATAGTTATCTATTGCACACATAAGCATATATAAGAAAAAAATATACGAGGGTCGTTCATAAATTTTACGTAGCAGTAGTTTACAAACAACAATGTGGTGTAGGGTATCTCATAGTCGGGTTTGATCAGCTATAATTTTTTAACTTATTTAATTATATGTTTATATTATGTATTTAAACTTTATTTTCGTCGTTTTTGCAATATGTTTCATAAAAAATGTGGAATGCCACAAACCATCAGTTTGTGGCGAACATGTTGTTATTTGACCGTAAAAAAGTACAACTAATAAAATAAAGTGATGTTGCAACCACAAGAAAAATGTAAAAATTCTCATAAAAAATTTAAGCAAGAAAAAATTTAATTTTGACAAGCTAAAAAAAGTGAAAATAATGCGATAAAACCGATCGTATTTATTATGATCGTTATTTAGATGGTTTAGATTTGTGCTCTTTATTAAAGATGATTGAAATATGTGGAAACAACTATACATTTAAAACCTTTATAAACTAAAACCTCATTCTTGGGGGAACATTAGTATGGAAACTACTTTAAATAATAATGGACCCATCATCAGGATACCTCCTCCATCAATATGTGAAATTTTTTAAAAATAATAAGTTCTCATGTTAACAAGTAAAAATGTTATATTTGATCAAGTCCGACTATCTAATACCCTACACCACATTGTTGTTTGCAAATGACTGCTACGAAAAATTCTTGAACGGCCTTCGTATAATTTGGTTTTCTGATTCTTGCTTATTTATGTGTTTTAAAAGGTTTTTTTCTAGAGGGTTATATGGGAGTTAAAAAAAATTATGCACCCTGATATAATTTCGTTCAGCGGTCTTGGCTATGAAAAATAATGAATCGATCCTTGTATAATTTGGCACATCGTTTTAGAATGTCATAAGACTTATTTTTGCATGATTTGGATAAAATATTTCATATTAAGGAGTTTTATGGTCTAAAAGCACCAATTGGAAATAACATTTGTATGGGCTTTACATGAAGTAATAGGCGGATCATAACCAATTTCAAAAGACACCATTATAGGGCCCCAATAATAGTATTATTGCTATGATATTAAGAAATCAACACAGGAAACGATTCTGAATCGAATGGTATAGTAAAGAGTGATGGTAAGACTATTTAGAAACATTTGAACAAACTTATAACACAACCCCCCCTCCTGCGGTTACGTAGCGTAAAATTCAATTATTATTAAAAATAATATATTTTTATCAGCGACAAATTTAACATCAAATAACGATGAATAATAACTGATTTAAAATTTATTCAACCCCTAAGGATATGCTACAAATCATATACAAATCATATTTAATATCACTCATACGCTACAGTGTGAAATGTTTTTCATTATTTAATTAATATATATCAATTACATTCGTGATATTTAAATTATACTTCATTTATAGATAAAAAAAACATCAATGTATTTCAAGTATTTGAGGCATCTATAATTGAATTGTGCGTTATTGAATATAAATAAAATGAAAATGAAAATAACTTAAATTAATTGGTAAAAATATTAAATAATATTAATGAAATTAAATCTATTAATCCAATAAATAACAAGTAAGAATGTATAGTCGGTCAAGTCCGATTATCTAATATCCTACACCACATCGTCAGTTTAAAATAGGTAGTTAGGAAAAATGAATTACACTAAGATTTATGTTAAAGTTATGCCTTTCAAAATTAATGTTTCCGGAAGGGGAGGGGGTTATTATGGGGCTACAAGAAATATTAAACTGACCCTCGTATAATTTTCTACATCGATTTTAAAACGTTTTCCTTTAAAAGTGATATTTGGGAGGGGGTTTGTATGGGACCAGTGTGAAATAATGAACCAACCTTCGCATATTTTTTTCACATTGATTTAAAATATTATATGACTTACTTGTACAAAATTTTGTTCAAATCGCTTTGTATTTAGGACTTTTATGACCCCATTTCGGGAAGATCATGTTGGACCGAACATGGCCAATTTCTATAGGCTTTGTACTTTGGCCAAAGTAATAATATGAACTAAATTTTATCGAGAAATTTCAAAAATTCTGATTTGTAGACTGTTCGCAACGTTTACATGGAAAACCAGACGGACAGATATATAGACAGACGGACGGACGGATATCGTAAAATCGATTAAAAGTGATTCTAAGTCGAACGATATACTTAAAGGTGGGTGTAACTCCATTTTTTCTGCATGCTACAAACGTTAGCACAAACGTATTATACTCAAACCACCTTCGGTGATGTAGGGTATAGTAAAATGGATCACATAATACCGTATCATATAATTAAATCCCTTAACAGCAACTAAAAGGAAAAAATTAAAATAATGAATAATTAAAGTAGAAAGTAGCATTAAACCTAAATCAGAGGAGCTAGAGTAAAAAGGACAATTATCTGTTATCACTCCAATTTTCTATTTAAAATCGATTTTTAATATGAAAAACTAAAATTGCATTTTATGATTAAACAAGAAAAGCTAGAGCTAAAAGAACCATAATCGGTTATCACTCACATTTTAGTGAAAAATTGATTTGTTATGTGAAAATGTAAAGTTGCATTTTGTGGCTAAACTAGAGGAGCTAGAGCAAAAAGGATGATAATCTCTTATCAGTCACATTTTTAGTGAAAAATCGATTTTTTTATGTGAAAATGTAAAGTTGCATTTTGTGGCTAAACTAGAGGAGCTAGAGCCAAGAGGATAATAATCTGTTATAACTCATAGTTTCAATAAAGAAATTATTTATTTGAAGACCAAAATTACACTTTATGTCTAAACCTGAGCAGCTAAAGCAAAAAAAAAAAAAAAAACAAAAATCTGTTATCCTTTATATCGATTTTACATTTGAACAGCTAAAATTACATTTTGTGGCCAAACTGGAGCAGCCAGATTCTTTCATATTTTCTATGAAAAATTGATTTTATTTATGGGAAATTAAAATTTAATTTTGTGGCAAAATCTGATGATCTAAAGTCTTGAGAACTATAAATTGTTACCTCTCATATTTTCGATTAAAAATCGATGTTTAAAAGGACTATAATCTGTTATTTCTCAAATTAATATCAAAATCTAAAATTGAATTCTTTGTTTAAACTATTAAAGCTAAAGCGAAAAGGACAATAGTCTGTCTGTCATTTTTGTTTTCAACCAAATGTGAACTTAAATAGTGAAGCTAAAGCAAAAAAAGGGGATAATTTGTTGCCAGATGATGTAATTGTCAGTAGATTTGCCAACATAAATCATTTTTATATATGAAAACTGAAATTGAATTTTAGTGTTTTATTATCTTCTTTTTTTATTTTGTTATCTTAAATTGGACTTAAATTACGTTTGATTTTTTGCTTTTAAATCAAACATTTTATTATTATTTAATGTTAATTACTCTCATTATTTTAAACACATCGTTAATTTGATATTTTGTTTATCGAACAATAAAATCATTAATGCGCCATAATTTTAACTTTATGCATTTATGTCATTTAGTCAATATGGAATTATTAATAAATAGCGAAATTTGCAGCACAAATAAATATTTAATAGATTTTATCGTGAATTTTTAATTATTGTTATTTTACACATTTACAATTACAAAGTGATGAAGTCATAGTGTGAGTAAAAATCAGTTTAACAGGAAGTAAAAATAACATGTTCTTTGAGATTTTTTTAGTTTCCGGTTCCCTTTTCAAATGTTTATTTTAGTGTTGTAATGGAAAATGATAAATAAATGATTTTTGTACCCAAAAGCACTTTCAATTTTGAAATGCCTTTGGCTTAGAATGCATTCCGAGAAAACATTTATATATATGCTTCCTGAAATATTGGACCGAACATGAACAAGTTGAACAAGCTTTGTCTTTGGGAGAATATAAAAAATTATGTACTAAATTTTATCAAGATTTTGGGCCTTTGTAAAGTGTTCGCAAAGTTTTTACGAACAGCCAGCCAAACAGACAGACTTATGGACAAATATCTCTTAATCGAACGGTATACATTAAAGGGGACGTAACATCTTTTGCATGCTGCAAACATCTGTACAAACGCATAAAACCCCAATCACTTAGGGGATGCAGGATCCAATTTGGTCCTACAAAATGTTGGCCAAACATTAAAAAATCTCCAATTAAACTGTTATTTAATAGTACCGGGAGAACTTGTCCTCTATCAATGGTCACTTGATTCATTAGTTAAAGGTGTGGTCCACATGATGTTTCTTAAGTAAAACAAAATTAAAATCACTTTTGTACCCCAGCATATCCGGCAAGAAAGCAGCCTGGTTAGCTAAGTTTTCGTACTGACTGGGAAAAATTAAAACTTATTCAGGTTTAGTAACTGGAACACTGATAAAAATTAGAGTCCAAAAAAAAAAAAAAAAAGAGCGCGGAAATTGAAGTCAAGTTGAAATCTTGTTGCATAATTAATGACGAAACGTATGTCAAAATTTCCAGAAAAGTTCTTGGCAGGCAATATGCAGTTGCGCAAAGGAATCATTCGTTACAACGGGTCCAATAAATACCGAAATTTACATCAAGGAATGTTAGCAAAAAGGGGCTGCTTCCATTGATAAGATTTTATAATGTGATCACTTATTTGGTCTGATTTGGCAGCCTGTTATTATGGTAAACAAGTTATTGAGTGTTACAAAAACAATAATGTAGTGGTAAGAAAGGCAAATCCTTCAAACTGCCCGCAGCTGACGCCAGTTGAAAAATATTGGGATCTTGTTAAATGAGAATTGAAGAGCAAAAAACAGGTTTCCAGAAATGTGATAGATTTTAAAATTAAATGGACTACTTGTTCGATTAAAGTGACAGAAAGCACTATAAAGCGATAATGGAAGTGTTTTAGTAACTGTCATTTATAACCATCAATATGATGATTGGTATTATATAGTCGGACTTGACCGATTATAACTGTTTACTTGATTTTTACTTGAATTTATATCTCCTCAAAAAATGCATTTTTTAATTACTCATTTTTAGAAGTCTTTAATGGATTAGAAAAAAATATCGAATAATATCGTTTTATAGGATCCACATTTGTATATGGTTTTGGTATAAACATTATTGAGAATTTTGTATAGAAATCAAGCAATATTTAAGACATTTTTTTCGGTTCAAATAGAACCTATCAAGTTAAAAAAAACACAGGTAAAAATTCAGTATTCGGCTGTGCCACATTTGAAACATCGTCCACCATTGACATTATCCAAACACTTGCGTGAGTTGAAAAAGGCCATGTTTTAGTTCATATTTTCATTGAAATTGAAGAGAGTTGTAACTGGACATACTGCTATAATTGTCAAATTAAATACATATATAAAAGACAATTACAAAAAGTAATAAGTTCAAAATTGTTTTACGGAAAGCGGCCGTATATGGGAGCTATAGCAAAACATGGACCCATATTGGTCTCAGTTACGTTCATTGAAGACTGTGTGAAAACATAATTGTGCCGCATTTCAAACTTTTACAAGCTAAAAACCGTTTTCCGGAAAGAGGTCTTAAATAAGGACACACATTGGTCAAATAAATAACATATATACAAGTTACAAATTATTAACATATATTCAATTTCTTATATCAAAAGAATATATATTTGCTAAATTTTAGAAAATTATATTCAAAATTGCGACCTACATGACATTCTACTTTTTGGGTGTATCAAAATTTTGCATTTTTTAGCCTTTGACTACTTTTTCTACTTATTCAAAGAGGAAATACGTTTGATATGGTTTAACTCTGTGTAAATCTGATCACTTTTTCCTGAAAATTTTTATAAAAGTTCTTCTTTCAAACTTTGACGTTATCTCAGATATCGGTCTATAACTTTTTGCTAATGAATCGATATAGCTCATTTTAATAAGGACAATGCTTGGAACATCAACAAACCATGTATATAAATACGTTTTTTAGGCATGAGCATATATCCTACAGATTGACTAATGGACAGACAGTCATGGCTATACTTCATGGGGTCTTAGGTGATTCGTTCTTAGCATTAAAAGCATTAAGAACGTCCTTGTGGAATTTCTTTCAAAAATATTTATTAATTCGTGTTCCATTCGAAAATTTTATAGCTTTTAATATTCCTTGAAGCATATAATCAAGTCTCAAATCTAAACCCGTTCTCGGGAAGGGGCTTAATAATAAAGATATGGAAAAATATATTCAACTTTGCCTTTAATATTTGTTCAAGATTCTAATTAAATCTCAAACGTAATGAAATTTTCTATATCTCGTTGATATATATAATTTTAGAAGTTTCCCCTGAAAGGGTGATAACTCTTCTTCGCGTCCTATCCATTGATATAATTTTAAAGTTTTCAAGTTATCTCAATTATAGTTTTCTATCACTTTTTCTACTGAATCTATTTTGCTGATGTTAAATCGGAAACTTTTCAGAATGATAACAAATATTAAAATTTCGCCGAACTTTAACAATTAGTTGAAATATGAGAAAGCAGAGGGATGGACGGACTCTAAATATAATTTTTATACTTTTTCTTTAAACTCTTTTATTAAAGTTTTGCTTAAACAAAATACCCCATAAAAATTTTGATGAATGTGGTCTTTAAACAGCGAAAGGAAAATACTTCATACATATTTAATTCTAAAATTGTTTAGCCAAGAGAAACAGACGTTAAAAAAACACATAAATTCACTTATATGTTCACTTTACATCCATATTTTCACACTTACCAGTTGCTTTATACGAACACAGACACAATCACACAAAATGCCACGTCGTTTTGGACGTTCACAAAGTAGTAGTTTCTATTATTAAACCGACGCACAGTGGCCGTAAAACCCTTTTTTGGAAATAGATTTTTGAGGTGTTTTCCCATTGATTTGGAGAAGGGCATATTTCTAGTGGGTCCTGGGGTAGGGAATTAGATCCATAAAGTTGGTCACCTCGGGTATGCCGATTTAATAGAAAAGATATTTTACAGATATAAGATATATATGTGCGATATCTCTTATAGATTAAGAACTAATAAGACCAAAATAAAATTTTGACCCATTTTTGCGTACGTTCTTGGTCAGTTTTTTGAACTTGGTTGGCTCCCTCCGGCTCCAAAAAAAAAAAAAAATATCTGGATTCCACACCAAATTCTGAATATTTTTTGGGCAAAAATCGTATACCTTTGTGGATTCAATAAAAAGTTATATTGTTTTGCAATACAAATTTAGACAAAATGGGCTTCTTTCCTTATTTTTTGTTTCAAAAAGGTGGTAACATTTTTTCACTCTAAAATCAAATATTTCCTTCTGGACTATACAACTTTTTACCCAGTTCTGAAAGAATGAAAGCAAATGCATATAATGCAAATCCGAGGATATTAAGGGAAACCGTTTCCCTGCAATCGATACAGCGTGTACGTCCGTTAGTCTGTCTGTCTCTCCATGTAAACATTCTACAGGTCGTAATTTTTTAAAATATTGCAATAAAATTGGTTACATATTATTATGGCCAAAGGACGAAACCTATAGAAATTGTCCATTTCGGTCCAATATTTCAGGTACCTTTCATACAAATTTTCTTCTCGAAATGGGTTTGAGATCATGAAATTACTTAATAGCAAGTGATTTAAACAAGAAAGTTTTTTTTTAATATTTTAAAACGATGTTCCATAATATGCGAGGGTCGGATTATTTTTTCCCATAGGTCCCATACAAATATCACTTTTAAGGGCAAAAATCTCAAATATACGTTGGTATTGTAATAAATATTGGTCAAATTAAGCAAAATTCAATATAGAAAATAATACGGGGGTCGCTTCATAATTTCTTGTAACCCCCATATAATCATTTCCCCTAGAAAAATTAATTTTAAAACGTATAAATCTTAGTGACACAATAATGTACTAAACACTTAGGAATAAATTAGAAAATCAAATTATACGAGGGTCGTTCATTAATTCTTTTTACCATTTTTAACTGACGTTGTGATGTAGTGTATTCGATAGTCGGATAAAAAATAAAACATTTGAAATAAATCAGAAAAAAATATTTTTTTCTAAATTTCTATATCAAAATAATATATATTTTTTATGGAATCCACATGGGTCATATCCGAGGAAACTAACTGTAAAGATCCATTTCCCGACCCCCGGAATCACTAGAAATAATTGGAAAACTCCTTCTGAATGTCTATGTTAAATAACGTTAAAAAATGTTTGGTAGTTCCAAAGATACAGAATTATTTCCAAAAAAAAAGACATTTTGTGCCGCAATTACTAAATGAGAATTACCAAATGACCCAATGTTACCAAGTGATGTGCTGGTTTAAGTATATGATTCTCTCATCACATTCGCTTAAGTTAAGTTACCGAATCTTCCCTGTAATCAAATGACTTACAAGAATCTAATAATGTTATAGAAGGACCACGGTACTGTGGGGTAAAAAACTTTTAATACTTTTTATGTATATTTTTCGTAGTGTTCGTGGTTTGTTTGCAATTTGTCCAGCATGACAAATTTGAAAAAAAAGGAAAGAAGGAAAAGGTGTTCTAATAGAGCTGAAGTCTGTAATAAATTACAAACGTTATTCACTTTTAAAGTGAGAGCATAAAGGGACTAAATTATGGCATGAGAATAAGTTGTCGAAAATTTTACATTTATTTTATAACTGAAATTTATCAGAATATGAGAGTTAAAAATTTTCTATAAGAACAAATTGAAAAAAATTTTTAAGTGACTCGAAAATGATAAATGAGAGTGTTTGATCCAACTTGTTCTTTCACGATGTTTTTTGTTTTTTTTTTTGTACTTTTCAGGGTTTTAGGCTCATAAAATTTTTATAAATGGACCAATTACATTGAAATTGAGCACAAATATAATTCTAATTGACCTTAATATAAATTATTAAAGTGTCAAATATCGGTCCATATTTTGCTATAGCTCCCATATAAGTCTCTTAAACTCATTTTATCGAAATTCGGTGTAGTTGCTTTTTTTAACAATCTTTAATGTACGTCCAAGATTTGAAAAATATCGCTCCTTATTTGGTTTTAGCTTCCATATAAGGTCCCTTTTTAGAATAGAAAAAATGTTTGAAATTTTCACGATTTTATTTTTAATTTGACGAATATCAATCCATATTTTGTTATAGCTCCCAATTGAGGCCTCTTCAAGCTTATAGAATTTTTATACTCTACATCACCATAGATATTTTGGGTATTATGAGTTTGTGAAAATGTTTGTAATGGACAGAAAAAATAGTCCCACTACCAATTTTAAGTATTCCGTTCGACTCAGATACACTTTCTGAGTCGATTTAAACATTTTCTTTCGACTGTCTGTCCATGTAAAGCGTGGTCGCAAAGTACAGCCCTGAAGATATTTTAATGAAATTTTGCACGTACTATTTTTTTGGCTCAAGGACGATGCCTTGCGATAAGCAATTTCAATGCTTATGATAGCTATAGTATTTCATATAGGCCCCATATAAATGTCCCTCTGGAATGGAGTTTTTGGTCCTTAAATTTCCTAAATACAAAACGATTTTAACCTAATTTGGTCAAAATAAGTCTTATTATATTTTAACAGGATGTGCAAATTATACGAGGATCAGGTAATAATTTCATACATAAACATAAAAAAGAAAAGAAAGTTGTAGGTTATTTTAGAGTCGGGCTTGACCGACTATAAAATTTTTACTTGTTTAATATATATCATTTCTATACTCTCCACCACAACAAGTGGTGATAAAGATCATATTTACTTTGTCATTGCGTGTGTAACGCCTAGATCCCATAAAGTATATATATTTTTGCATAATATTAAAATCTGAATCGATTAAGCCATGTTACGGTCACAATAATACAGCGAATTCCATTAAATGTGAATAGAATGTTATTGTTCCGAACATTTTGCTAATTAAAATCGATCTGTTAACAAAAAAAGTTATAAACCGATATCTGAGACAACCTCAAAATTCAAATAAAAAACTGTTGTGTGAAGCTCAGAAATATTTATTATGGATTCGCGTATAATTTCATCTTTTTATTTATGCTTAAGTGTGTAGTAAAGGATTATTTCAAGGGTGTTTTAATGGGAGCTAGAAGAAATTATGGACCATGGATTTCTGCTTTTATAAATTTTGAATTATCAATAAACCAACATATGTGTGATTATAAGTGTGATATTATATATGACTTACCATAAATAATATACCGATCCTCGTTAAATATCGTACATCGTTTAAAAATAGCATACGATTTATTTTGCCGCATTTCGTTAGGTGAAATAATGGATCCGTTATCAGCAATTCCAGTAGACATCGCTCTTGGAATAATACAATTTCATAAAGACAACTTTACAATTGCGACCTTCATTTTGTTTACAAGTCCGGTTTCAACTTTAAAGGTCATCTGCCCGAATGGCTGTCCATTGTGACGGACAGACGTTGTTAAATCAACTCAGAAACTGATTCTATGTCGAGCGTTATGCTTAGAATTGGTGGTAGCCCGTTATAAACTTCTGTGCAAACGGATAATATCTCAACCACTTACGGTTGTGTAGGGTATAAACAATGCTGTTGAAACTACATTCATGTATATAGTGAAGGATATAATAGATTCGGCATTGCCAAATAAAACACTCTTACTTGTTTGAATGTGCAAAAATGCCTGTTACACAGTATATTATGAGTATATAAATATAATCATTTTAATGTTATTGGTCGTTTTTATGATTATAATACAGTTATGTAATGAAAATATCACATATACTTTATTTAAATTGCTTGTGTGATAGTGTTAGTGTATTTTTTTTAATTTGTCATAAATTTTCCCCCACAACAACCCTTTTGAGTTTCCCTAATAACGCTGCCTGTGAGAGTTCTTGTATTGTTGTTCGGTTCATAAATTTAATAAGAGACAATGAAAAAGTTTTGTGTCGACATTTGGTGTTAAAACTTAATATAAAGTTTTTATTATAAACTTTATAAATTAATATTTAATAATAACAATAATAATATAAAATGTTAATAATAATATTTTTGACAGGTAAACGATAAACTAACAAAATTATTGGATTTAATTTTAACAATTTGTAATGTTTATGTTTCAAATTCTATTCTAAACAAGTAAGTATGTATAGTCGGTCGAGAACGACTATCTAATACCCTACACCACATGGTTGGTTAAAGATGGTAGTTACGAAAAATAAATGAACGACTCTCGCATAATTTGATTTTCTGTGATGTACATTATTGTGAAAATAACATCTATTTCAAATTTATGTGTTTTAAATTATTTCTGGGGGGTTACATAGGGGCCACAAGAAATTATGGATCGACCCTCGTATAATTTTGCATACTATATTTATCCTAATTTGACATGTTATTATTAGAATATGAACGTATGTGTGAGATTTATGCCCTTCAAAGTGATATTTGGAGGGGGTTTATATGGCATCTATGAAAAATGGATCGACTCACGCATTTTTGAGCATCTCGTTTTAGAACATAATAAGGCTTACTTAGGCCAAATTTCGTTTAAATCACTTTATATTTAGCACATTAATGACCTTAAAACTCCATTCCGGAAGGAACATTTGTATGGGAGGTACCTGAAATATTATTATTTTTAAACAGAACTAGGAGAACTTGTCCCTTGTACGAAAACCTGGTTCTGTTAGAAAGAATGGTCCATATGATGTTTCTGAAGCCAAACAATAGAAAGCATATTCATATCTCCCAACACATCCAGTAGGAAAACCGTCCGGTTAGCTCAGTGCTTGGATTATTTGTTTACAAACGAAGCTTTTTCCATGCATAAGACTTAATAATATGAACACTTATTTTTTAACTGACTTAGGATTCTATCACTATGTGAAACAAGCCCTTGAATGGTAGAAAAACAATGCTATTTGTGCGAAGAGTGATAAATCTTCCAAACTATCCAGAGCTAAGGCCAGTAGAGAGATAAAGGGGTCTTGTTAAAAGAGAATTCAATTGGACTAAAAAGGTTTCCAAATTTTTAATCGAGTAAAGTGATAAAAACGTTAATTATAGGGTTTCCCAAAAAGGCATTTCAATATAATTAAATTATATTTAAGAGTTTTATAAGCTCAAAACTGTTTCCGGAAAGGGGTCTTACATGAGAACTATATCAAAATTTGTAAAGAGATTAATCAAATAAATAACATATATTCGAGATAGATAATGCAACAATTGTTCCGAATTTCAATAAAATTGTTTCTTATTTAAGTGTTTTATAAGCTAAATACTATATTCTGGGATCTAAGTCAAAAAAATTATTTTTAAAATTGCAACTTATATGACAAACTGATTTTGGGGGAGTATCAAAATTCAATCGATCAGATTTTGATGTTTTTTCTGCGATGATAAACCACATTTTATGATCGAATTCTGTTTAAAGCCAGTTAGTTTTTGTTGTACAATTTAGATGAGATTTTTTTTGGAATTTTGAGGTTATCTAAGATATCGGTTTATAACTAATAGACCGATGTAGCTAGTTTCAGATGAAAAACTGTTTAGGACAACCTCAAATAATAAGACCAAGTTTTATGGATCTTCGGCATAGAATGTTCAAATAGGCATACGGACAGATAAATGGACATAGCTGAATCGACCCAAATTTTTTTCTATTTGGCTGTGCCCAATCTTAAATTTAACAAAAATTGAACAAATTAAAATCAAATGTAAAAAATTAGGAATTCCCTATTCTGGCAAGAAACCCTATATTCGAGATTCAGCCAAATGCGGTCCAGTTTTATATTAATATTAAATATCCGGTAGCTGAGAAAACAAACAAATCAATATCTGTTGACGTCCTTCCATAATCATATTATGGTTTTCGACTATGGTGCATCGCGTAGTCAGCAATAATATAGTTATGCATCAAACATACTATGGTTATGGATGATGGCACACTTATATTATGTGATGTCTATAACATGAATGTGTTAAGACTGTGTGTAAACTTGAGCTTTTTGGAAATAATTATGTAACTTTTAAATAGTTAGAAATATCTTAATTAATTTTCAAATATATACAGCTGAGATGATTTTGAGTTTATTACTTGTCAGGTCCCATTACTTGTCAGGAACGTAGTCGGTGATCTTCCAAAGTTGGCCATCACATTTTTCGACTTTTAAAAGTTCACCAAATATTTATTTATTGTTTATCTACTAAAATATTTTGAATTAAGTGAACTTTTATTTTCTGGTCGAATTAAATTACAAAGCCGTCAACTCCTACACATTTTAGACTTTAATAAAATATCCAAACTTCTACCAAATACTTACATATTTACTTCATTACCGATTCTCATTACAAATATTCCAAATATGTGAATTTTATGCAAATATAATTGATTTCCTCTTAAGTCATCTTTATTTAATGAACAGAAATTGTAATTAATTATTTTGTTACTAAAAATATTCAGTGATTTTTTAACCTCCACCACCACAAGTGGTGAAGAGGGTATATTAACTTTGTTATTCCGTGTGTAACGCTGAAAAGGAATCGTCTCAGACCCCATAATATGTACTTCATTACCATTCCAAAAATTAACAAAATCTGTTCAGTAGAAAAAAAATATAGAAAAAACTAATTCTATTAATCATTCCCGGGATTTTCCCGGGAAATTAATTTTCTAAATCCCGTCAAATTTCTATCGGAAATTTTCGGGAAGTAATGTAAATGCAGAAGATCTATAACTGCAGTAGGAATTATATAAAAGTTCTTTAAAATTTGACCAGATTGTTTGTTCTAAGCAGATTCCTATTTTAAGCCTGCTATATCGCTTCAATAGTGAACTAGTTTTCGACTGATTTCTAAGACAGAATTCAACTTTATTACTTCATCATACCAAAACTCATCTAAATTGGACAAATAGAATATCAGTGTACATATATTTAATTCAATATAAGAAAAAAGTTTGGGGTTGTTCGAACAAGCTTTAATGCAAGGACCTTATCCGGAATAGGCTTTTCTGCATATAAAACTCTTAAATATAAAATAGTTCTATTAAAATTGGCATAACTATTATTATTGTCTTTAGCATATCTTATTAATTTGACGTATAAGGGAGCATATTTGGTAACAGGTCCCACATTAGCCTCCATACCGGAATAGGTGGTTAAGATTTAAAAACTCTTTAGTATAGACTAATTCCATGTTAAATCAGGGTAATTGTCTGAAATATAAAAATTTCACGAATATCGGTTCTTTTTACACTAAATCCATTTTCCCGAAAAGAATTTAAGCTGATAAAACTATTAAATATTGGAATTCAGAAAACAATTCCCGAAAAGCAGCTGCAATTTAGGTCTATTATCTTTTACAGTACTTTAATAAAATACGGAATGATTAGGCAGATCCGAATAAAGGATTTCTAACTTTTTACCATAAATTGGGCATTTTTCTCACTGTAAAACTATTGAAACATTTATTTTATAGAAAACTAACTTTAATATTCTCCCCAGTCCAAAATATCGAAAGAAATTTCATAAATCACAACGTGTACTTTTATCCAATGAACATTTTGTTAAATGGCCCTGATCCTTTTCTGGCCCTGTCTGTTCTAAAATTTTATTCACTATTTCCTTTCCTTGATCCTATTCATCCTACATTTTGGCCAGTAAAAAAGATCCTTGGTAAAGTAATTGGAACCAATTTGAATATTCCCGTTTTTCAGATATTCGATAATTAATATTTGCTTTGTATGGGTGTACCTTTCTCCTTGATCCTACCCGACCTATATTTTTATCAGTAAAACAAATTATTGAGAAAGCGTTTCGGGTCAAATTTGAGAACTTTTGCTGTTATATAATCAACATTTTCCTTGTATGAGGGACACCTTTCCCTTTTGATCCTATCCGCCCTTCATTTTGTCCAGTAAAACAGTTACTTGAAACAATTTATTGGAACCAAATTTGAAAACTCTTGGTGTAGTGGTTTTTAAGATATTCGATTGTCAACATTTTCTTTATATAGAGGCTACCACTCCCCCTGACCCTATCCTTCCTTAATTTTTAATAAAACAGTTCCTTAATAAAGTGGGAGGGACTAAATTTGAAAATTCTCGGTAGTAAAGTTTTTTAATATAATCAATAATCAATATTTGCTTTGTACGAGGGGGTACCTCTCCCCCTGGTTCTATGTTAATTTCGGGTATATGGGTATCATTCTGTGAAAATTTCAACAAAATCGGTCCAGTAGTTTAGATGTCTTTAAGTCCCAAACTAACAAACAGACAAACAAAAATACTTTAATAGATGTTATTTATCCGTGAGTGTATGTGTGTAGCGTATTTCTTCTCACGCATTGCGGTGAAGGGTATTGAAGATTCGGTATAGTCGAATAAAGCACTCTTACTTCCTATACTACACTTAATGGTCTTAAATGAAATGTTTTTGCTTATTCATTGTAAAAGCAAAAATGAAAAATTAACGTTTTCACATTAACGTCTTCTTGTGTTCATTAACATTTTTATATTTTAGTGAATTAATAATGTTTAAAGACACCCTTCATCATGTTATCAAAAATTTAATAAATTTTTATCATTACGGCCTTCATTACAGCGATTTTATATTTAGGCTCTGGCCAGGTTATTTGTTGTTGTGCTAAGATATTTCCTTTAAAAACCATATTTATCAGTCCTTAAGCAAAAAAGTTTTAGGCCGATAACTGAGAGAACCTTAAATTCTGAAGAAGAACTTTTCTAAAATATTCAACAAAAAGTGATTGAATTTAGAACTATAACATTCCAGTAGCCAAAAACTTCATGTAACTTAAAAATTTTGATACACCCCAAAATCAGTGTGCCATATATGTCGCACATTTTCATATAATTTTTTAAAATTTGTCACATATCTCTATTTTGACATAAGACCCCTTCCAGGAATAATCATATAAACCCAAAAACTCTTAAATATAAACCAATTTTATTTAAATTCGGAACAATTATTTTTCTAACTCTGTTAAATGTTGGTAACTAATCTGGCTAATATCGGTCAATATATTGCTATAGTTCCCATAAATAATTCCTTTCCGGTTAACAGTTTTAAGATTATGAAACTCTCAAAAATATAGAATAATTCTTTTGTAACTGGCTTGAATATATGATATTAATATAACCATTGTGGGTACATGTTTTGCTATATTTTCCACATAAGGCCCCTTCCCGGAAAATGGTTTTGAACTTATAAAAGTCTTAAATATTGACTAGTGATATTGATATTGGGCACAGTTACTTTTCTTTTATGCACGTAACTGAGAACAATACGGGTCCATGTTTTGCTTAAGCTCAAATTTAAGCCCCCTTCTCTCTCACACTCTTTGAAATCTGTTTAGATAAAAGAAATTGTTTATGTCCCGAAGTGACCAACTTATGGGCCTACCCTCGTTACATTTAGCACATGGATTTTTACTTATGTTTGTCCTCATACTTTCTACAATACGAAGAAATTTGTGAAATTTAAGACCTTCAAAGAGATATTTGAAAAGAGGATTGGGACCTATGAGAAATTATGAATCGATTCTTGTGCCAAATTTCATAAAGATATATTGTTAATCTGATTGAAATGATTGACTTCAATAAAATTATTAAAATTTTTCAACAAAATCCAACTTAATCCTACCAGAAGTTTTCTAAGGTCTGCCGTCAAATTGTTTCCAATGTTATTAACCAGTACCGAGAGAAGGAATGATCCACATTATCACAAGAGCTCCCAACACAAACGGTAGGAAATCAACCCGGTAAGGTCAGTGCTCGGACTATTGGGTACGAACAGTTAAAGCTAATAAAAATATAAAACAAACAAGACTCAAAAGGTTTCTGGGAGGAAAGCTGCTAAAATTCTAAGGCCCAAAATAGAGCACAAAAAATTGAAATCATGTTTTCTGAAAAATATTCTTGCTGCATAATTAATGAAGAAATGTATGTTCTGGCAGATATTTCTCGACTTTATAGTTAAAAATTTTATATTTATGTTTCTTATGTCCGAGGGAATGTTGAAGAAAAATGTTTAGGACCCAAAAGCAAGCAATATTTCTTATAAAGTTCTTCGTATGACAATCAATATGCAGTCACTTTGTGCCTGTCATTTTATGCTGATAAGTGGTACAATAACAATAAAGTGGTATTTGAACCACGAAAGGTTAATTTGCTAAGTCCAATTAAAAGATATTTTGCTCTTGTAAAAAGAGAATTGAAGGGAGATGAAGTACTTGTGAGAGAAAAAAAGAGTTTCCGAAAAATATTTAAAATTTTTAAAACTAGCTATATCGGTTTATTAAAAAAAGTTATAGACCGATAACTGAGACAACCTAAAAATTCCGAAAAAGAACTTTTCTAATTTTTTCAACAAAAAGTGATTGGATTTAAATTATAACAGAAAGTCATAAAAATCGAATCAGTTGAGAAAAAGTTATAGGCTAAAATATGCAAAATTTTGATACACCCTAAAATCTTGTAGGTTGCAATTTTGAAGATAATCTTTTAAAAATCGCTATATATATTTATATTGATACAATAATAAACTCGAATGAACAAGATGGTGCTGGTGCCATTATTTACATATAAGACCCTTTCCCAGAATATGAATTATAGGTTCAAAAAATCAATAACGGTCCCTGTTCTGCAAAAGCTGCCTCCCGAAAAACAGTTTTGAACTTATAAAACTCTTAAATAAACCCCAGTTCTGGTGAATTTCGTCATAATATGTATTAATAATTTGGTCAAAATCGGTTCATATTTTGCTATAGTTTGTTCGCGAAAAAACTTCAAACATATAAGACTTTTGAAAATGAAACAATTCTAATGAAAATCGGCACAATTGTTCCTCTAACTATATCGAATATATGTTACTTATTTGACTATATTTTGATATAGTTCCCATCTAATGGCACTTTCATGAAAAGGGCTTTAAATTTGATCCATTTTATTACAATTTAGTACAATTGTATTTTTATATAAATCTGGTTTGATAACTATCGGGCCAAATTTGGCTATTGCATTCTTATATTTCTACCTGGAATATTACTTTAGGCTCAAAAGGTTCTCAAATATAGGCCAATTCTCTCGAAATTCAGAGATATATTTAATATTTTCACAAATATGTAACTGATTTTATGGATACTCCAACGCATGATAATTTATTTAAGATTTATCGCAGCCGATATAGCATTCTAACTTGTTTGGACTGCATCTCTTTGTTTTTTGATGAAGCATTTTTACTTTTATTGAGGATATTGCCGCGTGGACTGATCTATAGAAAATAAAAAATATTTTTCGGTTTCACATAATCACTAATCAATTTCTAGTTTTGCATGTGGACTTATTAAAAATTTAATTAAAACACTCTGATTGAGCTTAAAATTATGTAAATGTGGATATTTTTGTTTACACGTGTTTGTTTATATGCCTAAATAATGTGTGTAAGTCGGTTCACAACTACATTAATAACTTTCTGTCAACATGGATTTTGTCAACATTTGATTATTGCAAATTCTGTGAATGTATTTATTTGGTTGGATTTCAATTGTTTTTGTTGTAATTTGTACTAAATACAACCGAATAATCCCTCAGGATAATCTAATTTTATGCCTCCAAAGACATTTAACGCAGATGATAAACAAAGAGGACATAATTATAGAATATTTGCTTTGTTAATTTCATTGTTTCGCAAAAAGTATATTAATTATTATAATTTAATTATTAAAGCGTTAACCGAAAAATCTAAAAAAATATATACTGGTACATATAGCTATAAATGCATGTAATCGAATTATTGAAAAAAATATTTAAAGTGAAACAAAGTTACACCGTTTGCAATGCCCAAATGAAATCATCTAAGACCTCATAAATTACATGTATATGTTCGCATCTAATCAAAATCTGAGTCTATATATCTGTGTCTGGTTGTCTGTTTATTATTGGCACGGTCACATTTACAATAACTGTCAGAGCTCATTAAAATTTGATCAAGTATTTTTTATTTCTTATATATAAATAGGAAAATCTGTTCAGTAAAAAAATAAATAGATCGATATTTGAGGCAACCTCCGAAAATGTGGAGTGATTTCCCAATTACAAAAGATATTATTTGTATCTCTGAAACCGTATTTGGAAATTTTGTGAAATTTGAATGGATGAAGCGAATATTACAATGTAATTTTGTGATAGGGCACGAGGTAGTGGTATCCCCTTACCGGAGTTTTTTTTATGTTCTCACAATTATTCCAAAATCGAGTTTAAGGTTCGACATGAAAATATACTTTATTCGAATAAAGTATTCTCAGTTGGTATACCCTCCTGCACTATAATTGATGAAGAGGGGATATTTACTTAAGTATTCTCTGTATAAAACTCAGGAGAAATCATCTAAGACCATAATGTATATATATTCTAGCATCAAATCAAAAATCTTAGCCGATTTAGCTATGTTCGTTTGTCTATCTGTTTTTGACACGCTCATATCCGCAGTATAAAATTTGGCCTGGATTATGCTGTTGCCTTAAGAAGTTTTCTATTTAAAATCAGCAAGATCGGTTCATTATACTAAAATATATATTTTGAACCGATTCGAAGAACTTTTGTAAAATTGTCAATTAAAAATCAACAAATTAAAGCAAAATTCTCCCACAGTATAAAGTTATTTGCGCCCGATTACCGTTTTAAAAATTATTAAAATCAATTCAGTTGAAAAAAAGTTATAGTCAAAGTTATTACTTATTTCATGACTTATTAACTTTATGACTCTTAAGTGTGTTTCATTTAAGAAAAAACTCACATGTTGTATATGTGAGTGTGTGTACGTACCCTGTTTTTGTATGAAATGTAATGTATTTACTTCACTCGCATTTGTGGTGGAGGTTATTAAAGATTCGGCATAGTAGAATAGAGCATTCTTAATTGTTTTTAATTTATACTGTAAACACTCTTGTCCAATTGCACAATGTGTCATGGAGTCTCGAATTGGATTGCAACGGGAAATGAATGTCATGGTACACAGTGGTCTCAAAATGCTTTCTTTGGAAATAATTCTGTAACTTTGGAATCATTGAATATTTTTTTAAGAAATTTCACATGGACACTCTTGAGATGTTTTCCAATTAATTTGGAGAAGGTCATGCCTCTTGTGGGTCCTGGGGTCGGGATGTGGATGTCCAAAGTTGGTTACCTTGGGTATGACATTTTTTGCAAAGAAAAAAATGCAAAGTTATTCCTAAAGTATTTCTAGAGTGTTTTATAAGAGCATAATTTTTTATCTCTTCCCTTGGCCGGGGGAGGACTATTTTCTCATTCTCATTTCAATTATTATAGAATGCTGTAGGACATAATTACATGTAAAATGTGCAAAAAATATAAGACGTTTCTAGCTTTGACATTTTTGTTTTCTCCTCAAAAACTGAAAAGAAATATTTGAAAATTAAATTAAATCCGATAGGGCTTGCGAGAAAACTATTTCCCCAAATATCTTTGGATTTGAAATTCTTTTAGAATTGAGAAAAAATGGTGAAGTCCAGAAAGAAATAGTTAATTTTATAATGGACTTTTGTTACCTTCTTTGTGAAAAAATCAATAACAAATTCCATTTTCTCTAAATTTTTATTTCAAAATAATATAACTTTTTACAGAGTCCAATACGGTTCTTATTTAGAATTTTGTACAGAATTCAGACAATATTTTAGTCATTTTTTAGATCCAAATTGAGTCCATCAATTCAAAAATGAAATCCAAATGTGTGTCAAAATTTTACATTTTGATCTAAATGTCTCTTAAAGAATAAGAGAAAAAGAGCTGTTAAAATATTAGGTCTTAATCCATTTTACCTAATGAAAACGGTCAAAAATGAGGGAAAATAAAAGGACAAATAATAAGTTAAAGAATGAAATGATATTAAAAATAGAAATCAAAGAAAAATTGAAAAAATTGAAAAATTCGGCCAAAGTATTCAATTCGGGCACGATGTCACAATTTTCCGTCATTAACATTTTTGAACGGTAAAAAACTACTTGGAAAACCGTAAATGTTTTTAACTCATGTAAAATTAGAAGAAATAATTTCCGTTCCATGTTTTTGGCCCTTAATTTTTAGTAGCGTTCCTGCATTAGCTTTAACTTCTCATACCAATAGTTTCAATAGCATTGAGCCAAATGGACTGCTTTCATACCAGATGTGTTGTGAGCTCTTTTGAAAACCTTCTACCTGAATCAGATTTTCTATCAACTCTCGGTACTGTTTTATAATATTTGAAACAGTTTGACGCAGACCCATGAATTCTATTCTATGAATATCAAATGAATATCACAATTCGTTTCAATTTAATTATTTTCCTCAGAAATTTATGTCATTAATTACTTTTACTTTAACAATTGTGTATCTTCAAGATCTTAAGTTTTCACGGATACCAGTTATTTCTAGTTATTGGCTGAAAATCCAATCTATATATAGGATTTCATTAATATAAAACTAAGTTATTTCAAATCATGTAAAATTTCATTCTGATATCTCTAACGGTTCAATAGTTAGAGAGAGTTTTGGACACACTGTGCCGTGTTAAAAAGAAATTCCTTCCTTAATTTATAATTTTATTAAACAAAAAATTTTTGTGGTATTTTGAGTTTTCTTTTGTTTTCTTAATTAAATATCATTTTCCCATTTCACTTAATTTCAAAAAGGAAATTACAAAAAGGACTACTTCAAAGGAGAAAGTTTTTCTAGCTTTTAATTTTCAATATAAGAAATAACAAGTAAAAGTTAAAGTCGGTCAAGTCCGACTATTTAATACCCCTGTTTGTTATTAGTGGTAGCTAACAAAAATAAATGAACGACCCTCGTATAAAAATGTGGTTGGTGATTGGTGTATTATGCGTTTGTAACTTGCTGAAAAAGTGTATGATGTTAACGTTGTGAACACCCTACAGGTCGCAATTTTTTTTGAAATTTTTATAGATGAAATTTGGTACATGTTATTATTATGGACCAAGGACCAAGCCTATTGAAATTGGGCATGTTCAGTCCAATATATCGGGTACCTCCCATACGAATAACCTCCCTGAATGTGGTTTTGAGATCACGAAAGTATTAAATATTAAGGGATTCATACGAAATTTGTCTAAAATAATTTTATTATTATATGTGCCAAGTTATGCGAGGGTTGGTCTACTGCTTCTCAAAAGTCCCATACAAGACCACTTCCAAATATCACTTTGAAGAGCATATTAAATTAAAATAAATATAAGCAAAGCTTGATGTGAAATATTATACGAGGGTCAGTCTATAATTTTAGAGGTCGTCCATTAATTTTGTGTAACTACCTTTTTATAACTAATATTGTGGTATCGGGCTTGACCGACTTAAACATTCTTAAAGATCAGTGTATTTTGGTATTAATTTTGGACCGATCCTCGTAAAACTTTGTACATTGATTCTTGCTTAAATTTATCTAAATTTCTAATAATTCTTATCACAATGCCAACGAATATGTGAGATTTATGAACTTACAACCCCATTTCGGGTGGAACATTTGTATGGGGACTATGCGAAATAATGCATCTATCATCGTCACCAATTTCAATAGGCGACGTATTTTGTTCACACAATTTTTTATTTCTGCCCGTTACAAACTTATGCAGAAACGCATAATACCCCAATCACCTCTGATGATGTAGGGTATTAAAAGAGACTAAGAAAATTGTTAGTCATTCAAATATTCTATTCATTTTTCTTTGATCCGTTTTCGGAAAAAAAACTTTAAAAACTGTCAAAGTACAAAAAGAAGAAGACAAACTGTTAATTAATTTGAAAAATTTATTTCTAATAAAAAAAAAATTCAGGAACATTTTCTGTAATTTGCTGATGAACCACAGAACCTAAAGTCTATTTGTCATAGAATATTTTACGTATTTGATTTCATTTTCCAAAAAAAACTTTCCCAAACAAACAGTTAACATTTAGAAGCAGTCGAAGTGGGAGGGGAATTATATTCTTTTTATGTATTTCGTATTGAGTTTTAATTGAGATTTTTAAATTTGTTGTCTCAATTTTGCAGCGTAAATGAAATCTGGGCAATATTTTCATAAAAAGCAAATTTGTGGACTTTTGTTTTCTAATAAATTTCTTATAACTGAATTAGAAAGTTTTCTGTTGCTTCTATGGAGATTGGGAATTTATTTATTGATTTGATTTACTTAGAAAGGGCAGTCCAAACAAAATGCAGTGAATATTAGTTTTTGTGTTTTTACGTAAATTTTTTAAGTTTTCATAGGCAAACAAAATATTGATATTTAGCGTTCGGCGGCAGCGTAGGAGTGAGGCATTACAAATTTGGAATCACGTAGTGAGTGCATGGACAAAGTTACGTGAACTTCAAATAGGATATTTTGGATTGTAATGTCAAGCCCGACTATCTAATACCTAAACCCACAATATTGGTTCTAAATGAGAGTAATGAAAATTTTTTAAACGATCCTCGTATAGTATGATTTTTTGCTCTATGCTAACATTTGCAGTACAATATGGTGACACTAAAATTTATGTAAAATTTATACGTTTAAAAATTAATTGTTCTGGGGGTTATATTTGAGCTAGAAGAATTTATGGACCCACCCTCGAATAATTTCGTTCATCTAGTTTTGCCTATATATATCTGAATTTGATCAATCTTTATTAGAATACCAAAGCATATTTTACATTTTTGCTCTTCAAAATGATATTTTGGATAGGACCTATGAGTAGGAATGGACCGAATGTCGCATAATTTGGTACATCGTTTTAGAATAACGTAATATATATTTTTGCAAAATCGTTTTTATTACATTACGGACGAACATTGTTAAATCGATTCAGAAATTGATTCTGAACCGAGCGATATACTTAAAAGTGGGTTTAAGAAAACTTAATTCTTGGCAAAATTTATGACTGACATTGTTAAATTATTACGACAAAAGTTCCTCACTTGAACTTAGACATTGCCTCAGACAGGGTCAATTTTGGGAGCATTATTTATTTTAATATACTGAACAAATTTTGTTCGTTTAAAACCAGAGACTTCTGAGGTGAATAAAACAATACTCAGGCCAAATTGTATTGAGCTCTGTCAACTATTGTGGATGTGAGCGTGTCGACACAGCAGACGAAAAGAAGAAGTCATAGATAAATGGACTCAGATTTTGATTTAAATGCATGAAATACATATATATATATAATGCTCCCGAAATAATCTAATTTATTTGATTTACTAATAACAAGTTGGGTGCTACATTCGGCTGTGCCGAATTTTAAATATCCTTCACCTCTTCCAATATGAAAAGATTTGAGAGAGTTTGAAAAGGCTTCATATAAAAGCTAAAGCGAAATACTGTATTAGTCCATATTGCCAATAAAATTGATCCATACATATAAGCTTTTTAAAACTATTCTATGCCGGGAAAATTATAACCAAATATGGTCCGACAATTGCCGAATTAGATACATATAATCGAGACAGTTTTTAACAATTATTGAAAAAAATGTCAATAAATTTTTAAAAATTGTAGAAACATATAGACCGATATTCGTCAAAAAAAATTTATAGTCTCAAATCTGCTTTCTTTCCAGAAATATGGGATCTTAAATGATTTCTCATTGACATTATAAAATTATCAAAATTGCTTTAGTAGAAATAAGTAAAATTGTTATGATCGGTCAAGCCCGACTATACACCACATTCTTGGTTCTAAATGACAGCTATGAAAATTTCGTGTACAGCCCTCGCAAAATTTGCTTTTCTTAATTATGCTTATGAAGTTCTATGTAAAATTTATGCGTTTTTTTTCTGTGGGGTTATATAGGAGTTGGAAAAAAATTATGGACCGACCCTCGTATAATTTATTACAGTGTTTTTGGATTATATTTATCTTAATTCGATTAAATATTTTTACAATTACCACGTTAATGTGCGATTTATGAGTTTCAGGATGCCATTTGAAAGGTTGGTTTTATGGGACCTATGAGAAATAATGGACCGATCCTCATATAATTTGACACATAGTTGTAGTTAAGATCATGCGAGTTTTAAGAAAACTTCCATATGAGGCCTTTTCCGGTTGAGGCTTTTTAAACATAAAACTTTTTCAGTAGGTACGTCGTAACGCAGGGTTGTAACGCAGGATATTTAAGATTTGGTTGTGCCAAATTGTATACAGTTCTTACTTGTTCCATGAATTGTTGTCATTTCGTCAAAAGTATGAAAATATGTGAAGTTATAAATAGAGAAAAGGAAAATAACATAAATCCCACTCACGACAGTATGACATATAATTTCAGTTTATTACAATAATAACAACAATAATGGATTTAGAGAGAGAGAGTAAGAGAGAGAGAGAGACAGAAGAAAGATGAAGTATTTTATATTCCCCGGATTAAATTCTTTAAATTTATTTTATCAAATAAAAAGGAGTTATTGTTTTTCTCTTTTGGAAGTTTTGTGTAACAACATAAAACTCATTGTTATGCATTAAGTGTCAAAATATCCGTTATCCTTTATGACACTTTTGAAATGTGATGTAAATTTGAAATGTTTTTCATTTAAATAATTTTTACGAGAATGATTTTGTCGGTTTGTCTGTCCGTATTCTCATATTTCCACTTGTCTATTATTGTTTTCAACAGATGTTTTCTATTTTTAAAAGACTGTGTGTAGGTGCGAATATTGGATTTTAAGCCCTCTGATGTTTTTTTAGTTAAATGATTATACCCTACACCATCATAGGTGGAGGAGGTATTCTACGTTTGTGCAGATGTTTGTAAGGGACAGAAAAAATAGTCGTACCACTTTAAAGTTACTATTCGACTCAAAATCACTTCCTGAGTTGATTTTAACATGTTCGCCCATCCGTCCAGTTGGCTGTCCATGTAAAGCTTGTTCGCAAAGTACAGGTCGTAGTTTTGAAGACAACTTAATGAAATTTGGTACGTTTTATTATTTAGGCCCAAGGACGATATCTATTGTAATTGGTTATGATTGATCTATCATTTCATATAGGTGAAATTTTGCAAAATACGAGGGCGGTTCTTAATTTTTTCTAACTTTCACATAATTCTCCAAATAAAGTTTTTTTTTAAACGAATAAATTTTACATAAATATTGGTATCAAAATAATCTATTTCACACATAAGCAAATTATACGAGGGTCGTTCATAAATTTTTACGGCCAACTTTGTAGTGTAGGGTATTCTATAGTCTGACTTGACCGACTTTAACATTTTTTTTTCAATAAATTATAATTTTGTGATTAATAAAGAGTGAGATTGATCATTAACTTTCTCAGATACATCATCTACCAGCTTTTACCCGGTGCGTTTTGCTGCTCAATTTACAGTCCTAAATCTCGAAAGAAATTTCACAAATCACGACGGGTATTGAAAAAAGTAATTGGGACAAAATTTTCGTTGTTATAGTTCTTAAGATATTCGATTATCAATATTTGATTTGTAGGGGGTGCCCTTCACCCGGTTCCATGCGTTCAAATTTTGTCCACTAAAACATTTCCTTGAGAAAGTTATTGGGAGCAAATTTAGGAACTTTTGCTGTTCATTAGATTTTCGATAATAAATATCTGATTTATATGGGAATCCTATCGGACCAGGGGAGGAAGCCCATGTTGCTTTCGAGTATATTGGGATCATGAAAGCTGAAATACATTAATTTTATTATTCTGCGAGTAATACCAAAAAAAAAAATTGTAAAAGACGCAAAGAAAATGTACATAAGGAGTGAGGTCTATAAATTCTTAACACACATTTTTCATTAAAACTTTTAACCCAAGTATTATTTAACTTTTTTTGATTAATTTACCTTTGTAAATCATGTCAGTTATTATGCTCTGAATCTGATTAAAATGAGTGACCAGAAAAAAGTGCGTACTAAAATAATTTAATATTATCAACAGAACCCAACTTGGTCCTACAAAAAGTTGGTCAAGCATTTAAAGATCTACCATGAAACTATTCCAAATATTAAAACACAATACCATGAGATCTTGACTCTTGATGGAAAATCTGGTTCAAATAGAAGCAAGGTCCACACGATGTTTTTAAATAAAAAAAAAAAACAAAGCATTTCAAAATAGCTATCAACACAGATGGTACGTAAGCAGCCCGGTTAGCTCAGTACTCGGATCATTTGGTACATTAAGTGTTAAAAAACAAACAAGGCTCAAAAAGTTCCTGACAGGAACGCTGCTAAAAATTTAGAGGCCTAAAAAAGGTGGAAATTGCAGTCAAGTTTTCTCAAAAAATATTCTTGCTGCGTAATGGATGACGGAACCTTTTTTTGGCAGATTTTTTGCAATTCCTGGTCAAACATTTTATATTGATGCTGAAGGCAATGTTGAAGTAAAATTAAGAACCCAAAACCATTACAAATTTTGCATCAATTTCTTGGTATGTCGAGCAATATGCAGTTGTGTAAAGGAAGCCAATCGTTTGTTACAACGGGTTCTATAAATACCGAAATTTACTTAGGGGAATGCTATATTCGGCTGTACCTTAAGTCACTTATATAAACTTTTACACGAGTTATAGATATTTCAACAGTAAAAAATAATTGTAACGAATTTCAATAGAACTGGTGAATATTAAAGAGTTGATAAGTTATAAACTCTACACCAACAAAAGGACTTCCATGGGTGCTATAACCAAAAAGGAACCAATGTCCGCAACTTTATTATATTTATTCAAGAAAAGAAAAGAGATAATTGTGTTGAAATGATATAGTTGGTATGCAATTAAGAAGTTTTTATAAGCTTAAATTAAGCTTAAAATTGTATTGCGGAAAAAGCACAAAATTACCTTGAAATTTGCTATGACACATTCGTTTTGGTGTATATCAAAATTGTGCATATTTTAGCCTCTAATTTGTGCTACTAATCCGTTTTGGATAATTTGTGTAGTGATGAAGTTCGTAACCAATTACTTTTTGTTGAAGAATTAAACAAAGCTTTTCGTCAAAATTTTAGAATCTGTTCTAATTTTTTCGGATTGAATTCGATTCAATATATTTCTCATTTTAAATAAGAAACTGATAAGAACAATAATAAATATTATATGCAAATTTAATCGAAATCGGACAATTAGACAGAATTCTAATTCGATTAAAATTGTATATGTTATACATGCTTAGTCTCCTACACCACATGTGGTGAATGGGGAGGGTATACCCTTCTACTGTATTCCGTATGACTCGAAATTTCTGAGTTCATTTATTGATGTACGACCGTCTAGTCAGATATCTCAATGACTTCTGTTAGATATGAGTTTCTTAATTTTATTATTAAGTGTATTTTTATTTTCAAAGTGCAACCTGAAATTTTGCATGATTCCTTTTCCGATTTGTCAAAAATTCTGCGCATACTTGAGTCAATTCGGAAATTAATATTTTGCTGAAAATAACTCAAACAAAAAACGACTTAAGCGCGAAATGTTCATTTCTCCTTTCCTTTCATTTCGTTGCTATAAAAATAGTGAATTTAGCGTGAAATTGTATGGATCAAATTTATATTGAAATATAACAGAAAAAAACGTGAAATAAAAAATGAATTCGATATTTCTATTTTAAAAAGGAAAATTGGAAAAGGAATTGAAAAAGGTCACAAAGGAAAATGCCTGATTATTGATATCCCATATCAAGTTCTTGGAAATTTTTTTAAAGGGGTTAAAGTTATTTTGATTCAAAATAAACTCGATTACCGTAATTTGATATACTTAAAAAATACATAAAACCAGTTAAGATTTTCGTCTTAAATTGTCAATTTTTTATTTAGATTTACAAATATCAAAATACCAAATTTATTAGAAAACCAAATTTGTATACCCTACACCAACGAAGGTGGTCGGAATATAATATTTGTAACATGCAGAGAGGTGTTACAAACACATTTAAGTATACCGTTCGACTCAGCGTTATTTTCTAAGTCGAATTAACGATATTCGTCTGTCTGCCTGACTGTCTGTCCGGTTGGCTGTCTATGTAAACAAACGTTGTGAACAGTCTACAGGTCGCAATTTTAAATATCTCGGTGAAATTTGGTTCATATTATTATTTTGGATTAAGGACGAAGCCAATTGAAATTAACCATGTTCGGTCCAATATTTCAGGTACCTCCCATCCAAATGTTCTTCCCGGGGTTTTAAGGTGATAATAGTTCTTATTACAAAACGGTTTTAACGAAATTTGGTACAGTTAGGTTATATAATTTTCTAAAACGATGTGCCAAAAATGCGAGAGTCGGCGTATTATTTCTCATATGTTCCATACAAACCCCCATCCAAATATCACTTTTAAGGAAAAAATCTCACAAATACGTTGGTATTGCAATAATAGTTGATGAAATTATACGAGGATCGGTTTATAATTTCTTCGACAGTTTTACGGAAATACTTCGCGGGAACTTAAAGGTTGCGATTTCGCTGGTTTTAAATAGGAAACTTCTCGGGACTATAACAAATAAACTCAGGCCAAATATAATAGAAGATGCCGAATTTCATTAAGATATCTTCAAAACTGCTACCTGTACCCTGCGAACAAGTTGTATATGGTCAGAAAGCTGGATGAACAGACGGACATCGGAAAGTGATGCTGAGTCAAATGTCACAAACATCTGCACGAACGCGTAATACCCCCACTATTTATGGCGGTAGGGGGTATAAAACCGCTACCATTTATTGTCAACAACAAGCTATAGAGTATCTCATAGATGGTCTTTGACGACAGTAACATTTTTACTTATTTTTCAATATGGAATGTTTACAGTTTTTCGATTTCACTTAATAAAGAAAATTTTTGTGTGCAAAAGGAAAAATGAGAAAAATTAATATAAAGAATTTAAGTACAACATTTTTTACAACCCTAATAATTTTGATTTAATATCTCTCTTTTTTTCCTAATTTACTTTCTAAAATATTCATATTGAAAATTTCTTATAAAACCGAACCTTTTTTGTGGTTTTTCAACCATAAATTCTTCCGCATTTCCCTTCTTTTCTTGCTAAATGAAAGTAAAATGAAAAAAAGGTGAAATTTGTTATTTTTTAAGCAGAAAAATTTAAACCGGAAGAATTTAAGGGTTAAATAACTTTAATATGAGATTTATATGTAAAAGATAAAATCTGATTTTGAATAAGGAAACGAGTTAGATAAATTTTTAATTTACGGTTTTATTTAAGTAAAAGAACTTTTTTTATGGATAAAAGTATAATTTATTAAGATTTTGAAGTATTGGATACACAAGTTAATTATGCCGTGTTGGATAAAATGTGACTCATAATTTGCTTCATTAATATTTTTGTTGAAAAAATTTCGCTGTTGTTGGAGTTTATTCCCTGGGATAAAAAAGCTACCAGTCGGTGCAGCTGCTGCTTAGTTGACAATCTTTGGCCGATTGATTGTCGGGTCGTTCCAGAACGGAGAACCATTTGTTGTGGGAACAAATGCTACAACTAGTCTCAAATAATTGTTTGATTTGAAAACACATTCTGTATTGTTCATAGAATTCCTTTAGGAAAAGTACGCATTTGTCATTGTCTATTTAAAATGGCAGTGATCGGTCCTTTTCACTTAGTCCTAGACAAATGGCCCAAATCAGTCTTGCTATATTGTAAAACCTGTGAAAATTTTCCCAAGATATTAAGATGAACAATGCATAGGTATTGTAACAAATAAGCAGAAATTGATGTCTGAAATATGTTTTTATTTTGAACAGTGTCCAAAACGAATCGATTGTATAACTTTTGATCCGTTAGAAAAAACTGTTTAACCCATTTTTACATTTGTGAGTCACAAATTGTGATTTGTATAAATTCAACTTTATAAATTTACATTATTGGGATCTGAAATAATTTCTTCTTAGCGTTATAGACGGAATGACGTCCTCTTCACCACTTCTGCTGGTGGAGGGTATAAAATTATTAAAAGTTTTAATTCAAAATATGTTTATCTTTGTTCATGAACTTGTGTTCCCTAACTAATTATTATAGATGATTGGTGATTGGTTCATTATGACTCTTTGTTGAGGTTTGTAGATGTAATCAGTTTTAACAAATAACAACAATTTTAGACGGCCAAGATAAATTCGAATTCGGAACTTTGGTGGGATTCGGAAGGACTAATGATGTTATATATGATACTTAAAGTTCTTAATACACTTAAAAACAAGCGAAAGACGATTCATTCACTTTTTTACTTCATGTGAAATGCAAAAAAGAATCTAGAGTTCATCCATTTATAAAAATGAATATGTGTTTGTTTGTATTGGAATATTAAATAAAAAACAAATTTTGAAGAAAATCAATTCAAGGATTCAGACAGATCCTGTATGTCCTAAAGTAAAAATTTAAATTATTATCCACAATTATGACCGGAAAATCTGATATTTTAAAATTATGACTTTCATATGATTACGACTTCATATGATATTATATATTCCTAACTAAAAAGGGAATTGATCCACCCAAAATAAACCTTTTTTGTAAAATAATGCAGTTTTTTTCTTTATTTCCTTTTTTTAAGCTTCTTCATCTTGCTAAAATTCGTTTAATTTAATCAAGTATACCAAACGTTATTTAAATATTAATTTTTACTTACAAATTGTGTTTATAATTCTATATATGTATATATGTATATATAGATTTATAACTCATACGCCCAGGTATAATTTGTTTATGATTTCAGCAGAAGATTACGGATAATAACAAAATTTATATATATTTATTATATCCTCCACCACCACAAGTGGTGATGGGGGGGGTATATTTAGTTTGTCATTCCGTGTGTAATGCCAAGATGGAATCATCTCAGACCCTACATTTTATATATATTATTGCATCAAATCAAAAACTGAGTCGATTTCGCCATGTCTGTCTGTGTGTCTGTTGGAAACATTCTCACGCCTAAAATAATTGTCCGAATTCAATGAAATTTGGCTACTTCGTTTGTTATTGTCCTAAACAGTTTGCTATTTAAAACCAGTTATATCGGTTTATAAGCAAGGAAATTATAGAACGATATCTGCAATAACCTCAAAATTCAGAAAAAGAACTCTTCTAATTTCTTCTAAAAATGTAATTGGACTTAAACAAAAAATTAATTTTAGCCTACAATTGTACGTGCTTCATCATCGTGCAAAAAATTATCAAAATCTGATTAACAGGAAAAAAGTTATAGTCTTTAATATCAAAAATTTTGATACACTGCAAACTCTGCAATTTTTGATATAATTTACTGAAATTTGTCATATATATTCTTATCTTGATACAATAATAAATCCAAAGAAGTCATATTGTTCTGGGATCATTAATTGACCCAGCTCCCATATAAGGCCCTTTCCCGGAATATGATTTATAGCTTATAAAACTCTTAAATTTTGAACCGAATCTACTGAAATATGGCACTAAGTATTCTAAACATATGTTATAAATTTTGTTAACATGGGTCCATATTTCGATATAGCTCCCATATAACGTCCCTTCCCGGAAAACGGGTTTGTGCTTATGAAACAATTAAATAAAGACTAATTCCATTGAAACTCGGTACAATGACCTTTTTAACTACTTTTTTATTTTTATTTTAAATTAGAACAATCTCGGTCCATATTTTAATGTAGCTCCCATATCAGGCCTCTAACCGAAAACAGTTTTCAGCTTATAAAACTAGTAAATATAGACAAATTCTATTGAAATTCGACACAATTATTTTGTTAATTGTTCCGAAGATATTATATTAATTTGCCCTATATCGGTCCAAATTTTCCTATAGCTCCCTTATAACGGGATTTCCCGGAAAACGGGTTTGAGTTAATAGAACATTTAAATAAAGATCAATTCCATTAAAATTTATCACAATGATTTTTCTAACTATAATCAAAGTATATTAGAAATATGAACAATCTTGGCCCAAATTTTGATATAGCTCCCATATAAGACCCCTTCCCGGAAAACAGTTTTGAGCTTATAAAAAGCATATTTTTTTGTTTTTATACTTTCCACAATACAAATGGTGAAGAAAGTATATTAACTTTGTCATTCTGTGTGTAACGCTAAGAATGAATTATTTCAGACCTCATAATTTACAGAGTTCAATGATATCTGGCCTAGAAGAAAAAAAGCCAGTTCAGTAGAAAAAAGTTAGCGCCAAAATTATAACTAATTTTATAACTCATTAAGTGTTTTTGCTTTATATACTATATACATTTGTGAGTGTATGTGTGTATATGTATATCTACGGAAATTCACACGAATTTGTGGTGGATGGTATTGAAGATTCGGCATAGCCGAATATAGCATGCTTACTTGTTTTTTTATTATTTTTGTTATAGGCATTGAAGTGGCAATCTGTTGTTGCAACGCTCTTATCCACAGTAATTGACAAAGCTCAACGACTATTTGGACTGAGTATTTCTTAGTCATCAAAAGTTTCCTATTTAAAACCAGCAAAATCAAAAAATATTAAGACCGATTATTTGATCTTAGATGATTCCGTATTACCTTTACACGCGGAATGACAAAGTTAATATAATCTTTTCACCACTTGTGTTGGTGCAGGGTATAATAATTAAATTTTGTGGAATATTTGAAATTTTCCAACAAATTATTTCTAATTCATTGCAAATTATAAATATTTTTTTTTAAATTATTCACATTGAGTCAATAATTATCAATCATACCCAAAGGATATAAATATATGCATCTGTATGACTTCATTAACATTTTGAAAATTTATAAATTTTCTAATTAATAAATTTTATCTTTTTGCAATTTTTTGCAATCAATTTCATTATTTCAATTTCAATAAGTTTTTAATTTAAATTAACAAAAATCGTATTGAATTTATTTGAAGCCAAAAAAATTGTTTAGAAAATGTTACAGAATCAAAAATAATAATTAAACAAGTAAGAATGCTACATTCGGCTTAACCGAATCTTCAATACTCTTCACCACAAATACGTGTTTCGTACGTACACACTCACACATACACTCACAAACGTATATAATTTATAACAAAATTTGGTCCAAATCACTTTGTCAACAAACTTTTGTCCTGAAAAATGCAGGACAGACTGGAACAAGGGGAGAGCTAGACCCCTGCAAAGCAAATATAAATTATTGTATGTCTTAAGAACAATTGAAGTGGGAATGCAATTTGGTATTTCATCCCAATTACTTTCCCAAGGAACAGTTTTACTGGACAAATTGTGGAACGCATAAGAGTAGGATGAGAGGAACCCCCCTTAATGAATCAATTAAACAAGTAACCCTACACAACATCATCGGTTAAAACTGGTAGTTATGAAAACTTAATGAACGACCCTCGTATAATTTGATTTTCTTATTTATTCTAAAGTGTGTAGTGCATTCTTGTGACAATGAGATTTATATTAAATTGATGCACTTTATAAGGAATTTTTGTAAAAGAGGGCTACAAGATATAGTGAACCTACCCTCGTATAATTATGCACACTAATTTTTGCTTAAATTTCTCTTTATTTGGAGTAATTATTATTCAAATATGAGAGATTTTCGCCCTGAAAAGTGATATTTGAAAAGGGGATTTGTATAGGACCTACAAGACCTCGCATATTTTAGCACATCGTTTTAGAATATTAAAAGACTTACTTGTCCGTTTTCGTTTTCATTATTTAATATAATTTCATTTTAATCGCTTTGTATTAAGGATTTTTATGGCTTTAAACCCTCATTCCGGGAAGAACATTTGTATGGGAAGTACCTGAAATATTTGATTATTACTTTGGCTTCGTTCCTAGGCCAAAGTAATAATAATAATATGTGCCAAATTTTCATAAATTGCGAAAAAGGTAGAACCTACAATACAAATATAAATTATCGATTATCTGAGAACCGTTGCGGCGAGAGTTAGGAAATATTTAGAATATTAATTGGCGAATATCTGGAGAATTTTTAAAGCCAGAATTTTAGACTCAATAATTTTCCTGTAAAAGAGTTTTAGTTGAGGTTAACTGCTCTTATTTAGGTCCTATGAAATAGTTTTATTAGAAAAGTGTAGATTGGACGGGATCACTGGGCTGATGTATTCTCTATTCAAAGCAAATATTACTTATCAAATATCTGAAGAACTATTACAGTGGAAGTCTTTCAAATTGGATAAATTTAAGAACTTAATTTCAATAAATAAATCAAGACAGATTATGACTAAACGTTTTATTCAATTTTATTTAAATTTGGGATGCTGTAATAATCTTCTGTGAAAAACGTGACGCACTATGAAAGTTTTGATAGGACATGGAAGAGTTGTAGTCCTCCTTCAAGTCCTAATATCACATAAACTTTAATTACATTTTAAATAGGAAAAACAATATTTTTAAAATCACCTATCTTCTGTGGTCAATGGCTATCCTAATAACGGGTGCCCTGAGGACGTTTCCGACTTAGGAATTATTTGTTATACTGCTTTGATTGCCACTTGATCTCTTCGATAGGCTTCTTTTATTTCTACTGTTAGGATTTTTGCCGGAAACAGATGGGACCATGGACATTCCCGTATCTTGAATCACTCTGCACTTGAGTTGGAACTAATTAACTACTGCATCTCGGAACCATGCTTTGAAATAAGGTATTTGGTGATTATTCCTCACGAGAGGGATGTGAGCTTGAAACTCTTCTCCAATGATGGTATCTACAAGATATACACTGACGGTTCCAAGCGTCGGGAAAAGGCAGGAGGTGGGATTTTCATTAATTACTTCGATTATAGGGCATCCTTCAGACTAATGGATCAATGTAGTATCATGCAGACTGGTTTGGGTATAATCGATACCGGGAGATATTAGAATCATTACCAACAGCAAACAGGCCATCAGATTTATTGCAGATGTCCATACGACGTCAATATTAATGACTGAATGCAGGAAATCTTTGAACAAGATAGTGAGATATTTTGTTGTTAGGCTGCTTTAGTTTTCTAGAAACAGTAACTGTTTCGGGAATGACATTGCTAATGGTTTGGCTAAGCCTTGCGTTGATCGACTGCTTGGACTTCCTGTTATTCAGGATAGTGCAGGTAAGATGGGTAATTACATCCGCCTGTTGAAATTCCCGCGTTATCTGGCCTAGGTACGATATTAGGAGGTCCAGGCATTAATTTGTTTTCGGTAGGAGGCATATCGAACTTCTGGTGTATATTAAATCTAGACAATGTGTCTTGGGCACGCACGCGAAGAGTATTGGTTTGGCAAATTATTGTTTCTGTCACAGTTGTCGTGACAAACTGGAATAGGAGGGATACTCTTGGTCAATGCGATCTAACTTAAATTGAGATCGCTATTTTCTTTCCTTGCAGGTACTAATTGGTTTGGTGAACTATAACTGCGGACAGCTGAAAAGCAGATTGCTTTCTAGGGAAACACAACGGAACCAGATGTATATGGACCCACGTGATATGTTTGCTTTGGACACTGCCTATGGAACTAATTAAGATATCTTCGACATTACGAATCTCATTAATTTTGGAACTCTTGTTTTATATTTATGAAATCAAATAATAATTCAAGATGGGGCGATTTTTTATACCCTCCACCACCACAAGTGGTGAAGAGGGCATATGAAGTTTGTCTTCTTACATCAACGAAATTTGAACTGAGTATTTGTTATAGTCCTAGGAAGTTTCTTATTTAAAATCAGAAAATTTGACTGATATATATTATACGAAATGTAATGTATTTACATCATACGCATTCGTAGTGAAGGTTATTGACGATTCAGCATTGCGAAAAAAAGGATTCTTCCTTTTTTAACTTAATTTTAAAGTTTAACTACCGAAACTGAACGGACATATTGTGAAGTGATTCTAGTGGAGCGATATATATTTGTATTTGTTCTGCCCATTACAAACTTCTGCAAAAACACATAATACCAAAACCAACTACCGTGGTGTAGGGTATAAAAACTTAACTTTATTTCAATAAACAAAATCTGAATCTAATTTTATAACTTTTATAACAGTGTTTTCACTCACTTAAAATTTATAACTTTTCCAATTACTGAGTTTATAGATGACCATTTCTGACCATTTTTTTCTTTATTTTCCTTTTCTTCTTTGTTTGTGCCAAAACTTAAAAAAAAATAATACGAAAACTTCGGTATATAAAAAGTCAGAGAAAGAGAAATCAATGATGCGAAAAGAAAACTTTATTGTTTTCTCTTAAATGATCCCGAATAAATGCAGTTAATTAAGAAAAAACACTTGTAACTTTAATTTTTCTTTTTGTTTGAAAATGATTTTTATTGTCTTAAATTAAAATCGATTTTAAGGTCAAAAATCCTTTTGAATGAAGAAGACAAAATCTAAAACAAATAAAAAGTTCTTTTTGTTCTTTAAAGACAAATAATTTTTAAAATAATTTAAAAGAAAAACTCTTAAGAGATAAAAAGAAGGTTAAAAGAAAAATCTCAATATATCGGGATTTTAAAAACAGGATGATGATGATGGTACTCCTTTTTGATATTATTTGGAATGGTAATGACGTGCGAAGAGCTTAATATTATGGGAAAATGTTATCCTAATTTGTCGATTTATAATTCGCTTTTTGCTTGAACTTAGAGGTTACCTCAGATATCGGTTTATGTCTTTTAATATACAGAAACGATTTTTCTGCTTTTAAATTGATAATTTCCCAGGACCAAACTTCATGGAGCCCTGTCAATTATTGTGGATGTGAGTGTTCCAACAACAGACAGTAGACGAATGGACTTAGCTAAATCGACTCTGATTTTGATTTGATGAAGGGTTGTATAAGGTTGTGTATAGATTATGACAAAGTTAATATACCCCTTTCACCACTTGTGGTGGTGGAGGGAATAAAAAACGAAAATAAAATAAATTAGAGTCGATTAAGCTTCTCATTCGTCCTTCTCGATGTTCATATGATGTTATGAAGACACTACAAGTCGCAAATTTAAAATAATTCAAATGTCGATATGTCATTATTCGAGCAATTTTATTACCGACATCGACTAACCCTTATGAAGAATACTTGTTATAAACTTCAAAATACTAAATCCATTTGTGCACATGTTCAAGAATATCCAAACTTTTGATAAAAAACATTTTAGGACTTATTATCCAAGTTAACGATTGTTCCCAATTGTGAACGGTTGCACTGATAAGCTGATAAAACCAGCAGAATCCTTTGAGTAGGAAAAAAGTATATAAACCGATACCTGAGGCATCATTCCAAAATTTTTAAATAGAAAAAAAACAAAACCATATTATGCAACTCTAATTATTTTATTATTGGACCGAAATTTATCAGAACCGAATGAGCACAAGAAAAGTCAAGAATGTTATATTCAGCTCTGCCAAATGTTTCAATTTCTAAAAACGATGATAGCAAAAGCTTTAGAATTTAATCCAATAATTTTATCAGTGATGGATGGATGGATCGGAACAGGGGGGAGGTGCCCCCACATAAAGTCAATTTTTATTTTATCGAATATCTGAAGAACTAATTTAGCGAAAGCATTAAAATTTAAGGAATTGTTAGACAGAATGTAGTGGTTAAGGGGGAGAGGTACTTTCCATACAAATTCAATCATTATTACAGCGAGTGTATTAAAATTTGGATACTTCCTAAGGAACAGTTTTACTGGACAAAATGTAGGACAAATATGATTAGGAGAAGAGATAGCAAACCTACGTTACTATTGCAGCGAGAATTTAAAAAAACTCCTTTTTAAGAACTGCGAACATTAATTGAACTTTTGGAGTTAGAGTTGTTAAATTAAGTCTCAATAAATTTTCTGTAAAAAAGTTCTATTTGAGTGATAGATATCGTCAGGGGAAAATGATAAAATCGAAAGCTGCCCCCATATTTAGCAAATAAAAATTATCGAAAGTCCATAACAATATTTTATCTAGAGTTTTCTATGAAGAGGTTACTGGACAAATTTTGATCAGATAAGTTAAATAGTAGAGATTTATAACAATTATTTGTGATTGCATATCTTAAGAAAATCTTTAAATTTGCTCAAATCTCCATTTTTTAATACACTTGGCGATTTTGAAAATTGTTTCTGAATCTTAAAAGAAGCAGAATTTCTGCTCTGCAAAGCGCACCGGGCTAAAGCCAATTCTTCTCTATAGCCAAATAAAACTAAAAATTACTTCTTAATGCAATAATATCAAATCACCAACATGTTACTGTGATGTAAGTGGCGAAGGGTATTTAAGATTCGGTACAGTCAGACTTACCTAAATGTAAAGTCCAACTTTTGAAATTATAAAAAATTTATATAAACTTTCAATAAAAAAAGCTTTTTTAATATTTTTTCTGACGGCTTAAAAACTTTTACTGCTTTGAGCAAAATAAGCTAAACATGACAAGTAAGAATTTATAGATGGTCGAGCCCGACTATCTAATACCCTACACCACAGGATTGGTTAGAACTGAAAGTTAAGAAAATTAATGAACAGGCCTCGTATAATTTGATTTTCTGATTTATTCTTAAGTGTGCAGTATATTATTGTGACACTAACATCTACGCTAAATATATGCGTTTTAAAATTTTTTTATGGGGGTTATATGCGAGCTACAAGAAATAATGAACCGACTCTCGTATAGTTTTGTACATCTTTTTTTTTGCTTTTATTTATTTTAATTTGACCTGCCTTATTAAAATATCAACATATATGTGAAATTTATGCCCTCTAAAGTCATATTTGAAAGGGGTTTTATGTGGGACCTATGAGAAATAATGGATCGACTCTCGCATATTTTAGCTCATCGTTTTCGAATATTATAAGACTTACGTGTGTCAAATTTCTATTTTTAGAACCTTTATGACTTTAATACCACATTCAGAGAGGAACATTTGAATAGGAGGTAACTGAGATATTAGACCGAATATGGTCGATTTCAATCTCAGGCGAAAGTAATAATATGTACTAAATTTTAGGGACTGTTCAAAATGTTAACATGTACAGCCAGCCGGACATACACAGATAGACAACCAAGCGAACGTACGAACATCGTTAAATCATTACTTAAGGTGGGTGTAAGACCATTTTTGTTCGCATGTTACAAATATCAGCACAAACGAATAATACCCCAACCACCTTCGGTGGTGTAGGATTTACAAACATTTTTCTGTAAAATAAATTTATATCACTTTAAATCGACTTGAATATGAGTTTTTCACTTTAATAGTTGAAAAATACAAGTTAAATCCGCAGAGGAAATTTATAAAACTTTTTAATTTTATTATTGTTGTACACATATTAGTGGGTATTTTCGTGCATTTTTACCAACGAGGTCAGGAAGATTTTATTGATTGAACTTAGTTCACCAAAAAAACTTTTTTTTCAAAATTATTTAATAAAGTTTTATTTCATAAATAAATAATTTCTATTAAAAAGTCAATTTCCGATAATTCCAAGGGGAAGTATTATGAGCAAAGATTTTCCTCCGCTCTAAATTAAGTTAAACAAGTAAGAATGCTATATTCGGCTATACCGAATCTTAAATACCCTCCACCACAAATTCGTGTAAAGTTAATACGTTAGGTTTCATAGACACACATATACTCACAAATGTATATAACACAGAAATACTTAATTAGTCATAAAATTAGTTACAATTTAAGCTATAAAATTTTTCTATTAACTGCCTTTTTTCTACCAATTTTCATTGAGCTCTGTTAATTTTTGCGGATGTGAGCAGACAAAGAGATTGACGAAAATCGATTGAGATTTTGACTTGATGCAAGAATATATACATTATGGGGTCTGAAATAATTCATTCTTAGCGTTACACACAGAATGACAAAGTTAATATTCTCTCTCTACCACTTGTACTGTGGAGCGTATAAAAACAAAAAATATGCTTGTTATAAGCTCAAAACTATTTTCCGGGAAGGGGTCTTATATGTAGCTCCCATATAAGACCCCTTCCCGAAGTTTGGACCAAGATTGTTCATATTTATAATATACTTTTATTATAGTTAGAAAAATCATTGTGCTAAATTTTAATGGAATTGATCTTTATTTAAATGTTTTATAAACTCTAATCCGTTTTCCGGAAAATCCCGTTATAAGGGAGCTATAGGAAAATTCGGACCGATGCAGGGCAAATTAATATAATATCTTCAGAACAGTTAGCAAAATAATTGTGTCGACTTTCAGTAGAATTGGTCTTTATTTACTCGGAAAGGGGCGTTACAATGGAGCTATATCATAATATGGACCCACAATACAATAGAATTGGTTCAAATCTAAAAGTATTATAAGCTGTAAATCATATTCCGGGAAGGGGCCTTATATGGGAGCTATATCAAAATATGGACCCATTTTAATAAAGTTTACAACATATATTTAAAATAGCTAGAAAATTAGTTGTGCCAAATTTCAATAGAATTGGTTCAAATCTAAAAGTGTTATAAGCTGTAAATCAAATTCCGGGAAGGGGCCTTATATGGGAGCTATATCAAAATATGGGTCCATATTAATAAAATTCACAATATATATTTAAAATAGTTGAAACAATAATTGTGCCAAATTTCAAAAGAATTAGTTCAAATTTAAAAGTTTTATAAGCTATAAATCATATTCCGGGAAAGTCCTTATATGGGAGCTATATCAAAATATGGACCCATCTTAATATAATTTATAACATATATTTAAAATAGCTAGGAAATTAGTTGTGCCAAATTTCAAAAGAATTGGTTCCAATTTAAGAGTTTTATGAGCTATAAATCACATTCCGGGAAATGGCGTTATATGGGAGCTATATCAAAATACGGACCCATGTGAATAAAATTTATAGTATATATTTAAAATGGTTAAAAAATTATTTGTGCCAAATTTCAATAGAATTGGTTCCAATTTAAGAGTTTTATGAGCTATAAATCATATTCCGGGAAATGGCGTTATATGGGAGCTATATCAAAATATGGACCAATGTTAATAAAATTAATAACATATATTAAGAATGGTTTAAAAATTAGTTGTGACAAATTTCAGTAAATTATCTTAAAAATTGCGGTCCATATGATACAAAGAGTTTGGGGTGTATCAAAATTTTGCATATTATAGCCTATAACTTTTTTCCGGTTAATCAGATTTTGATAATTTTTGGCACGATGATGAAGCACGTGTAATTGTATGCTAAAATTAATTTTTTGTTTAAGTCCAATTACATTTTTAGAAGAAATTATAAGAGTTCATTTTTGAAATTTTGAGGTTGTTTCAGATATCGGTCTATAACTTCCTTGCTTATAAACCGATATAGCTGGTTTTAAATAGCAAACTGCTTAGGACAATAACAAACAATGTGGCCAAGTTTTATTGAATTCGGTCAATTATTCTAGGCGTGAGAATGTTTCCAACAGACAGACAGACGGACAGACGGACAGACGGACATAGCTAAATCGACTCAGTTTTTGATTTGATGCAATAATATATATACATTGCTGGGTGTGAGATGATTCCTTCTTGGCGTTACATACAGAATGACAAACTTAATATACCCTCACCACTTGTGGTGGTGGAGGGTATAAAAATCATAAAACGCGACGTGTATTAAATATTTTCCTATGACTCTGACCGTAATTGATTTTTCCAATAAAACCTTTTCTTGGAAATGTGACAAAATCTGGAAACTCTAGATGAACTAGTTTTTTTAAATATTCTATAATTAAATTTGGGTACAGCTTTCCTTTCACTCTTGTTGGCAGGTACAGCTGTTTCACAGGAAAATGGTTGGGTCTAAATTTAAGAATTCCAGCTGCAGAAGTTCTACAAATATTTACCAATTAACATTCGCGTTATGTGGTTTGAACTGCATGGTCCTATCTTCAAGGTATATTTTATACGACAACAGTTCGTTGGAAATGAGATCGGGACTAAAATTTTTTAACGCTCGTTGTAATAGTTCTACAGGTAATCGATGGTTAGATTTGATTTGTTTAGAGGCTTTCTTTTACCCTGATTGGACTTATATTTCGTCAAGTAAAGTTGCGATTTAGATGAAATAATTACATTTTGTTCTTTAAATATTCTATAATCCTTATTTGCATTTTATAGGAGCTAACTTTTTCTTGGATCCTATTATGATAAAAACTTAATACTTTCATATAAATAGTTCTCCCCTCCCCCATCCTTGGACCTATCCATCCCACATTTTTTGAAACAGTTCTTTGAGAATGAAATTAAGATTAAAATATGAAAACTTCGTGATTTATAAAAGCAAAAGGCATACCAGAATAGGTCCATAATTTTTCAACCCAGCATCGAATCGAAAAAACTGAGTCAATTTTGCAATGTTGGACGGTAATGAACTGATTCAAAAGAAATTTGGCATGGACTTTTGTCCTTTTCACATTATTGAAATTATTGAGAAACTAATTGAGCTTAAACAGATCTAGAGGCGTTTCATCATCGGCGAAAATAAGCAAAATTTTGATATTCCCCAAAAAAAGTAAATCATAATTTATTTTCATATAATTAACCTAAAAAATTGATGGATTGGGATAATTATTTGAACTGGCTCCCACATGAGGCCGGAATGGAATTTTTGTTTAGAAGATAATTAAACTCTTATAAAACTCCTAAACATAATTTAATTTTATTAACATTTTTGCACAATAATTTTTCTAAGTGTTTTGATTATATGTTTCTAATTTCATCAAAAGGCCCATTGCCGGAATGATAATTATTTAGATATCGTCAATATTTCGTCTTATTGTACGATATATTCCTCTCATACAAATGTTTCCAACAATTCGGCAGAGCCGATTAATATATTCTTACTTGTTTAGATGAATTCAAGTTTCTTAAATTCTAATTTAAACAATCGTTGTGAAAATTTTTATTTTATTTTACATTTCTGTGGCAAAAAGGTAAAACTACATAACTCACTTTTGAACTTTTCAAGTAATTTTTTTCAACTTCAAAATGAAGTATGAAAAAGTAGAAAAGTAAAAATATTATTATCATTATTATTATTATTATTATTATTATTATTATTATTATTATTATTATTATTATTATTAATTATTATTATTATTATTATTATTATTATTATTATTATTATTAAAAAATGAATTATGTTGTTCTTCCTTTTTGCTACAGATTTCTTTTATTTCCTTTTTGTGTGGCAAATCCCAAGTGAACTTTTTTTATGCTGCAAATAAATAAATCTAATTTATTCTCTCGTAATGTATGAATGTATGTGTGTATGTAATTGTATTTAGTTGTTTTACTCTAAAGTTTAGTGGTATAATTTTCCATCGGTTAAACAATGGAATTAATTTCAGACTAGAAATATGTTTAAACAATATGTCAACAAATGTTATTAATTTGATTTAATCAATCATATGAAGGATAAAAGAATGCTATATACGGCTATGCCGAATCATTAGTACCCTCCACTACTATCAATTTAGAAGTAGTTGTAGTATCACAATCAAAACTCCGTTTTTAAGGGAATGAAACTCCCCCGTATCTTATCGCAAAATAACGTACTTCCAAAAAATAAACTTCAAAAGTTTCAGAGAAATAAACTTCAAAATTTTTAGAGATACACGATATTAAAGGTTTCTTCTTTAAGGGGGACGAACTTCCTCGTGGCCCATATGTAAATTTTGTTTAGTTTTTGACTAAAGGCAATATGAGCGTCCTGCTCTCTTCATCATCCCCTCGAGCATCAGCAACATAAAATTTTTAACTAGTTGTAGTTGTTTTTAATTTAGAAAACTTGACTTCAATTTTTGTGCTTTATTTTGGCTCTTAAATTTTTAGCAGCGTTCCGATGTTCCTGACAGATATTTTGAGTCTTGTATGATTAAAAAAATGCATTAGTTCAAGAACTAAACTAAGCAACGTGCTTCCCATTGAATGTGTTGTGAGATCCTTTGAAAATGCTTTCTATTTCTTTGGGCTTTAGAAACCTCATGTTTACCATTCCTTTTGAACCAGGTTTTCTATCAATGGACAAGTTCGCCCTGTACTATTTAATAACATGTGAGAATGCTTTATTCGGCTATGCCGAATCTTCAATTCTCTTCATAACATTTAATGTGTCATAAAATTAGTAATATTTTTCGCTATAATTTCTTTCTATTGCACTGATTTTGATCATTTCATTCTTGTTTGTCGATTTATAATTGAACATTTTACAAAAGTTCTTCGCTTCAACTTAGAGGTTTGCTCAGATATCTGTTTATATCTTTTGAAGGACTATAAAAAAAAACTCTGGAAAAATTTGATTGATCTGTGTCAATTATTGTGGACAGATAGACTGGCGGACAAATGGATAGACAGACGGACATAGCTAAATCGACTCAGAATTTGTTTTCATACAAAAATATATATACATTACGAGGCCTAGATGATTCCTTGTTAGCGTTACAAAGGGAATGACTTGTGGTGGGTGAATGGTATAAACATATGGAGAGTATAAGAAATCATGCATGGTTTGCAACTTTGGTAGCCAGATTAGACTATAAAGTTCATTTTCATACTTACATACTTAATATCACTATGTAAAATTTCGTTTCAGTAGGTCTAGGAATTTGGGAGGAATATATTTATTTCCAGTTTCATATTTGATTGAATTTTTACTCGCATAAATATGTTTTTCCAAAATCTTTATTTTCTCCATTTTGCGCCATTTTTGCTTATTATTTATTATATAAAATTAAATTGTATATATACACACATATACAAATACAATCTTTTAGAATATTTAAATGATTTATGTAAATATTTTCTTGCATTTTTATACCCTCCACCACCACATGTAGTTAGGGTATATTAAGTTTGTCATTCCATGTGTAACGCCAAGAAGGAATCATCTCAGACCCTATAATTTATATATATATTATTGCATCAAATCAAAAACTGAGTCGATTTAGCTATTGAAATTTCTTTGAAATTTGGCACAATTAATTTTTAAACTATTTTAAAAATATGTTATAAATTTTATTAACATGGGTCCATATTTTGATATAGCTCCCATATAACACCCCTTCCCGGAAAACGAGTTTGAGCTTATAAAGCAATTAAATAAAGTAAAATAGTTTTTTAACTATTTTTAATGTATATTTTAAATTAGAACAATCTCAGGCCCCTCATCGAAAACAATTTTCAGTAAATAAAGATCAATTCTATTGAAATTCGAGACAATTGTTTTGCTCCCCTATAACGGGATTTCCCGGAAAACGGGTTTGAGTTTATAAAATATTTAGTAAAGACCAATTCCATTGAAATGATGGAACACGTACAATTGTATGCTAAAATTAATTTTTTGTTTAAGTCCAATTACATTTTTAGAAGAAATTAGAAGATTTTTCGGAATTTTGAGGTTGTTTTAGATATCGGTCTATAACTTCATTGTTTATAAACCGATAAAACTGGTTTTAAATAGCAACCTGTATAGGACAATAACAAACAATGTGGCCAAGTTTCATTGAATTCGGACAATTATTCTAGGCGTGAGAATGTTTCCAAGAGACAGACAGTTGGATAGACGGAAATAGCGAAATCGACCCAGTTTTTGATAAAATATATACATTGTAGGGTCTGATATGATTCCTTTTTGGCGTTACAAGCGGAATGACAAACTTAATATACCCCCATCACTACTTGTGGTGGTGGAGGGTATAAAAATTCTTTAAATTATGCAATTTATTTCGGAGTAAAAGTTCATTTAATAGAAATATCTTTTATAACGCAATACCTACTAATCCCTTCACTACCCCTACTAGAATGGTGAAGGGCATAATTGCGTGTTACACATTTTTCTGGTGTGTTTGTTTGATTTAATATGTCGTATGTAACGCTTAACAAATGATAATGTTCTATACGACTGTGTACAATTCTAAACACCCTCTAATACGATCGTATTACTGCAGAAAACCACTTTTAACTTCATTTATCTTCTGATTAATCTTATTAACAAATAAGAATGTTATATTCGGATATACCGAAACTTCAGTACCTGCAACACAAATGCATGTTAGTAAGTACATTATGTTTCGCACATACACATACAAGGAATCACCTAAGACCCTATAAAGCATCAAATCAAAATCTGAGTCGATTTAGCTATGTCCGTCGGTCTGTTTGGCCACATTATTTGTTGTTGTCCTAAGCAGTTTCCTATTTAAGTCCAGCAATAAGAGTCTATCAAAATTCAAAAGAATAACTTTTCCTAATATTCAGCAAAAAGTGATTGGTTTTAGGCAGAATGATTTATATGATTAAAAAATTAGTAGTAAAAATTTATAGCTTAAATTATGCAATAATTTTGATACACCCCAAAATCAGTGTGTCACATAGAACGAAATTTAAAATATAATCTTCTGAAATTTGCCACATATCTTTATTTTGATATAAGAATCTAATTAAAAAACTAGATTTTCCTTGGCCCATTATTTGACCTAGCTTCTATATAAAGCCCCTTCCAGTAATATGGTTTGAAGTTTAGAAAACTCTTATATGTTGACCAATTCTGATGAAATTCGGCATAATACTTTATGGAACTATCTTGATTACATGTTATTAATTTGATCAATGTGGGTCCATATTTTGAAATAACTTCCGTATAAAGCTCCTTCCCGAAAAGTAGTTTTGAACTTATGAAAATCTTAAATATAGACCCATTACATTGAAACTCGCCACAATTTTTTTCTGTTTTCTAATGCACGTAAGTAAGTTAAATAAAATCGGCCCACATTTTGCTAAAGCTTCCATATAAGTCCCCTTCCCGAAAAGCCGGTTTAACTTTTAAATGTGAACCGTTATCATTGAATATCGTCACTATTAAATTTCTTACAGTCTAATTTGACGAATATCGAATATCCATTTTTGGCTATCGATTTTTTAAGGTTTTTAGCTCTCCCGGAATAGGGTTTTACACTCAAGAGGTTCTTATATATGAACCAATTCCATTCAAAATATGGACCAAACCTTTTTTTAACTTTTGTTTTTATATGTTTGGATAATATAAGTGGTGAAGGGTATTTTAAATTTGGCACAGCATTATTACTTGTTTCAGTGAAAAACCAGCAGAATTAATTGTAAGGTAGTGTTAGTGGGAACCACTGCCTTATATGGACAGCCAGCCGGACGGACGCTCTTTTTCGTGCCCGATAAAACACTTGCATAAATGCATACAACCTATCGTAGTGTCGGATATAATGAGTTGATATATAATTCAAGTATGACACATATAATTTTTTCCATATTTTTTTCATACCGTTCGATTCGTAATCACTTTCTGAATCGATTTAACGATTTCTGTTCATCAGTCTGGCTGGTTGGTTGCCATAAAACTTTGTAAACAGAATGTTGGGGAAATCGTGATGAAACTTAGTATGTTTCATTACTTTGGCTAAAGGGTGATGCCAATTGAACTTGGTGATGATGAGCCTATAATTACATCAAGCCCACATTCAAATTCTTTTTCCCGAATGGGGTTTTAATGCCATAAAAGTCGTAAATATAAAGTGATTTCTACGAAATTTACCACAAGGCCTTAAAATATTCTAAAATAATGTGCCAAATTATTCGATCAGATAGGTTCATTATTTCTCATAGGTCCCATACAACCATCTTCCAAATATCTCACATATACGTTGGCTTTGTTATAAGAATTTGTCAAATTAGAACAAACTTAAGCAAAAATCGATGTACGGAATTTTCTGCGCGTCGGTTCATAATTTCTTCCAGCTCCCATATAAGAAGAAAAAATCCTACTAAAACGCACAAAACCGCATAAATGTTACTACCTTATTATATACTGCATTCTTAAGCATAAATAAAAAAACAAATGTATACGAGAATTTTCCACACAAAAAAGCAATAAGAACAAAATATCTTTTGTGTCCTGGTTTATATATAAGACAACATCAACACTTTTTTCCATATGTTAGTAAATGTAAAGCTTCTTGGGGATTTTAGCTTTTCGGTTTAATGCGAATAAAGATAAATCGTTCCAACATTAAAGCATTTGTTGCAAGAATGCCATAGAATGAATGTTTATAAAGACAATTTTATTCCAGAATAAAACTCAAACTAAGTTAAAAGATTATCAGTTTTTGTATGAGAAATACTCAGGCAATAATTGACCTACATTTCTGTTTAAAATAGTTGGTGCATTTAATAAAGGAAGTCACTGGAATGATTACCAATTTATTTTGATGCACAGTGGTACAGAATCCAATAAATATTTTGTCAAAATAAAAATGGAATGACTCTCGTATGATTATTCGTTAGATTAAATATTTTCATTGTTTAAAGCTCTGATTTAAAAACTCTAACAAATATCTCTAAAACTACACTGGCACATTTTTCTATAAATGCACATAATTTGTTTTTCAGTAAATAGAAAAAATAATAAATTTGGCAAATAAAATCTTTATTAAATTTATTTAGACTTCTTTTAAACACGTCAAAATATTATAGTCGACCGAGCCCGACTATGTAATACCCTACACGATATTGTTGTCTGTAAATTTATGAATGGCTCTCGTATGATTTGCTTTAAGTATGCTACTGGGAGTTCGAAAAAATTTTGGATCTCGTATAATTTCTCACACCGGTGTTTGCTTATATTTATATTAATTTGACCAATTCTTATTTTGGAAGGGAGTTGTATCGGACCTATTAGAAATAATGGATCAATCTTATAGTTTGGCATAACGTTTTAGAATATCATTAGATCTATTTTTGCAAAATTTGGTTCAAATCGTTTCATATATAGGATTTATATAGAACTAAAGCCCAATTCCGGGAGCTTTTTGTAGGGGGCCTTTATGAAATAATGGAGCAATCATAACCAATATCAGAATCAAATGCATTCGGCCCAAGCTAATCGCACATTTAAAGATATCTTTAAAATTGCGGTCTGTACTGTGCGAAAAAGCTTTACATGGACAACCAGCCGTACGGACATGGTTAAATAGACTAAGGCAGTGATTCGGAATCAAACGGTATACTTTAAAGTGGAAGTAGCATTATTTTATTAATGATCTGGCATTGACTCCATTAGTTTTTTAACAATTTCCTCCCAAAACTTAATTCAACTTTTAGCTCTTTTAAACTCATTAAGCTTTCGTTTTGGGCATCAATTATATACATTTTGTGGGCCATGTACCGCCATAAGTTCACCATTGGGTTTTATTCTGAACTGTGAAACGGCCAGTCCAACAGAGGTATGCTGTGTTCATTAAACCATGATTTAGATTGTTCTGAAATATGTACCGCAGCATTATTTTGTTCGAATGTGCAATCTTCATCCATTTTTTCATTCATAAAAGGGGGAAGAGCTTCTTCCAGCAATTCGTTATAAATTAAGCTGTTATGCTATCTATTTTTGGTGTTTGTTTTCTATGGAAGCTAGAGGAAATTATGGGCCGACCCTAAAAATATATTTACCAATTCTTATTAGTATAACAAAGTATATGTGAGATTTAAACCCTTCAAAGTGATGTTTGGAAGGTGATTGTATGCTACAAATGATAAATAATGCTGTGGTCCTGGCATAATTTGGCATATCGTTTAAACATATCGTTTAGAATATTTATGAGTTACTTATGCCAAAATTCCTTAAAAACGCTCTATATTAAGCACTTAAAACACTATTCCTGGGGTAAAATTTGTATGGGGTTTTGAGGAAATAATGAGTCGATCATCACCAATTTCAATAGGCATCATCCATGAGCCACAAAAGGGACTTATGTCTTATTAAGATATTTCTAAAATTGCGAATTGCATTTTATTCACAAGGTTTATATGTGGAGACAGACAGTCATCCGCCAAGACGGACGGAATTCGTTAAATACACTTAAAAGTGATGGAAAAAGTATTTTTTCTGTCCGTTACAAACTTTTGCACAAACCCATTTAATCCCAACCACTATCGGTAATGTAGGGTAAAAATATTGGAAATAATTAACTGCGTTTAGAGGAATATCATCAGTGTATAAAAGATAACTTAAAAGCGAATATTGTATGAGGATTTAAAAGGACCATTATCTATAGATAAAATAGCTTTTGTCTCAAATTTATAAATGATTTTTTTGCGAATTTTGAAAAAAATAAACACTCCCCAGACCCCATTGCTACTTGTACTCCATATATATGCTAATAAATTTTCATACATACATTTCTGGACGTTAAAATGACCCCAAAAATAACCAAATTGTAAACATGTATTTAACTCATTTCATGAATGTGCATCTGCAACAATATGATTATTTTCGTACTCCTTTTTTTTCTTCAACATGAATCGAATGTGTTCAATAGAAATTATGTGAATTATGAGTATAAAGGCCCTCATGGGTGAATGTGTTTTAATGCGAAAATGAGAAAAAATACAAATTGTGTTGTTTGTAATTTGTGTTGCATGACAATCTTGTCAAAAACTAATGAAAAATTATATGACTTTTGTGCATCATACAAATGTGAAGGCTTAAAAGCTAAATGACATTAATTGCATATCGCTTAATGAATTTACAGTGTTGTAACTGTGCCATCGAAAAAAATTTCCGGTTTTTAATATTTTTAAACAAATTCTATATTCAGGCAACAAATTTCATTTTCATATCATTACTGGTTGCCTCAGATATCGGTCTATAACTTTTCTTTTACTTTACCGTTATTAATCATCAGATCAAATCTTTAATATATAGAACATCTTTAATACCCTACGCCATGATACAATAAAAAATAATTATGGGAAGACTTTAAGTGAATGAAATCTAAGTGGTTACAACTCCCCCGTGTTCTATATCAAAATCACATAATCTTCGATTTTTTTAGTCTTCATTTCTTAACCGATTTTGCAGAACCTTGAAAATAATCGAATGAATTTTCTATTCAAAGACATAAGAAGTGAGATCGAATAATTGTTAGCATACATTTATGTCAATAAGAACAAAACCACTAAACCTCCAGTTATAACTTTTTTTTGAAATTAGAATTTATAAGAAAAATATTCTTAAGGTTTTAATCACTAGTGATGAAATTTGGAACCTTTTTCGGAAACTTCTTCATTAATGTTTTCATACTTTGCATTGAACATGTAGTCCATATCCGTTTTAAATCTACCAAACTTTTGGACACCTTTTTTGTGTTCTTCAATTCTCTTTTAACAAGAGCTCAATATCTCCCTGTTCGCCTTAGCTTCGGGCAGTGTGGACAATTTGCTTCAATCGGTATAAAGTGCCACATTATTTTTGTGCCACTGCAGTATTTCTGGAGACCATTGTATCAACTGATTGCCTTCTTTTGTCGCATCCAAGAACTTTTTGTGTAAGTTTTGACTGCTTTTGGGGTCTTAAATTTTCTTCAACATTCCTTTGAGAATCAGTAGTTTACAATTTTTGCCCAGGAAATTGCGACAAATCTGCCAGAACATATGTTTCGTCATCCATATGAATTTCCGTGTTCTGTTTTTGACCTCTAAATTTTAATCAGCGTTCAGCGACAGGAACTTTTTGAACATTGTGTGTTTTAAAACCTAAATTCGCTTTAACTGTTCGTACAAAATAATCCGAGCATTCCTGCCGGATGTGTTGGGAGCTCTTTTGAAAATGTTTTCTATCTTTTGAACCAGGTTTAATTTCAACGGATAAATTACCTCGGTACATTGGAAACAGTTTGGAAACAGTTCTGGACGCTTAAAAAATTTAATAAAAAGACATTTGTTTAGAATTTTTTGATGTAACTCCCATTTGTTGAAGATCATCCATCAACTAAGTCGCATTGTTAATTGTCTTGCGACTTCCTTGTTTTGTCAAGTCTTGATGTCAATGTGATGAAAACCTTGACCCTGAGTATGCGGTTAATGTTATGAACATTTTTTCCATGTTTATGTGTTGCAAAAAAAGGTTGATTACGAATTCTGATCGAAGACTTAATCCTGGCAACATCATAGCCAGTGTCACCTTGATTTTCGGTTCATTCCTGACTGTATTAGTAGTATTTTTCATTGGAGATAATTCTGTCATTCAGAACATCTCTTCCATTCTCTAACGTGGAGAAATCTTAATAATATGTTTAACGTAAGAGATATCTGAGGTATTTTTAGGTTGATTTGAAGAAGAACAAATCTCTATCTAGTCAGGGGATAAGTCGGTGATCTTCCAGATTAGGCCACCTCAGGTAATTTAATTTTTTAAAAGAAAGTCCTAATAAATCTCTTATATAGTTTCAGAAATATTCAAATAAGCGCCACATTTCCTCTAAAATTCGAATAATATATTACGATTATTATTTCAAAAAATAATCGTTATTCGTTACAATTTTACGTACGTACTACGTAATTTTGGGATATTACACGGGGGAGTGGTGTCCCGATATAAAAGAAGTTTTTAATTTGTTCCCATAATTATTTCTAAAGTGTTAGTGGTGGAGGGAATTAAGGATTCGGCATATCCGAATCTTTTTACTGTACCTAAATACGTTGAAAAAATTTCTTCTGTAAAATACTAGAATTCTGGCAGGACTATAAAACTATTTATTTATGCCAACTATAAATTTCTAAATAAACGCTCTTTCATCTTAATTATTTGTATGTATTCGCGTGTGTAGGTGCATAAAAATATGTATATGTACATTCATATAGCAATATGACAATAAAACTTACATTGAAGTCTCTATTCATGCGAATTAAAAAATTTGCTTTAGAACAAGAGTCCCATTAATACACCAAAAATTATCTCTGAAAGGAAAAACTAATTTAGGAATTTTAAAATTTCATTTAAAATTTTAAATGAATCAAATGTTTTGGTTTTAAAATAAATCAATTAATAAAGTGGACTAAAGGAAGTGGAAATTTCAATAAATCAATTTGCTGTTTTTTGTAGTTTTAGATCTTTTGCACTGATTAAAATTTAAATGATTCAAAATTTAAAAAAAGAAACTAAATATTTTTGGAGTTAAGGGCTTTATATACCCTACACCATCGGTAGTTGCGGCATTATGCGAATGTATTGATGTTTGAAACATGCAGAATGAAGGTACACCCGTCATTAAGTATACCGTTCGTCTCAAAATCATTTTCTGAGTAAATTTAATGATGCCCATCCGTTTGGCTGTCCATGTAAACATTGAGAACATTCTACAGGTCGCAATTTTTGAAATATCTTGAAAATTTGGCACATATTATTTTGGCCCAAGGACGAAGCCTATTGAAGCTGGCCATGTTCGGTCTAATATTTCAGATGACTTCTATGCAAATGTCTTCCCGCAATGAGGTTTTATGCTTATGCTTTGTTAAAAATAATACTTATAATATTCTAAGCGGATGTGCCAAATTATGCAAACGTCGGTCCATTGTTTCTTATAGGTCCCATACCATACCACTTTGCCCCTTCCCAAATATCACTTAATAGGGCAAAAATCTCCAACGATACACCAAAGTTTAAAAATTATTTAAAACTTGGCCCTCTACCAAGGAGCTACACTAACTAAGTTAGTAAGTCTAGCTCCTCTCAGGCTTGGACCACCTTGTCCGATGTCTCGGTTACAACCTCGAATGATACCATTTTCGCGGGTGCTCCTCCTGCTCTGAGAGGAGCTAGAAACTTAAGCTATTTATTTGATTTAGCTATGTGCCACAAAGATTCTATACCGCTTTACGTTCTGAAAAAATTCGCAACGTGTATTAAAAAAACCATACAATGGAGATTTAGCCAAATTGAAAGATTTTCGCTGCAAAAATTTTTCAGGTATTCTAATACTAATAATTGCTTTGAAAATTGCTTGAAAATGTCCGATCTTAATTATTGCAGTAAAACAATTTTACAGAAAACTTTTCATGAAGTAGTTTTTAAGATATTCGATCAAATACTTGCTCAATATGGGGACTACTCTCCCCTTTTTCTTTGTGTGGTAGGTCCCATTTTTCCCTAACCATATCTTCCATCCATTTCTCATCCAAAACTGTTCTACAGGAAAATTATTGAGTATAAATTTAAGTATTCTAGTTCCAAAAGTTTTCTAAATATTCGCCATTTAAAGTTCACATTCCCCTAATCCTATACGTCTATAATTTTTTCCAGTAAAACTGTTCCTTGAGAAAGTAATTGAAATGAAATCTTAAGAATCTCTTAACAATATTTCATAATAATTATTTTTCGTATGGCGGTTACCTCTCCCCCTGATCATTTAAGTACTACATTTTGTCCAGAAGAACAGTTCCTTTAGATGAAAATTGAGTTAGAGTCTACTATTCTCACTTCAATAGACCTTTTGATATTTGATAATTAATATTTGCTTTGTATGGGGGTTACCTCTCCCCCAGTAAACAGTTCCTTGAAAAAATTAACAAAATGATAAGAACTAAATTCGAAAGCTTTCGCTGTAATAGTTCATTAGATATTCGAGAATTAAAATTGGGTTTATATGATAACTAGATCATCTTATTCTATCGACTGACACAGTTTCCTTGAGAAAGTAACTGGGATCAAATTCTAAAAGTTTTGCTTCTTTATATATTTGGCATTTAGTATTTTCCGTCCTGAATTTATTCAAGTAAAGCAGTTTCCTGACAAAATGATAAGGACCAAAATTTAAAGCTTTCGCTATAATAATTTTTTAGATATTCGACAATTTAAATTGGATTTATATGGGAGATACCTCTCTCCTTATTCTATAAGTTCCAGAAAGTAACTCCTTTCTGATCCTATCCATCCTACATTTAGTCCCAAACAAACTAACAAATACACATAAATTTTTATATACACAGACTTAAATTTGATTTGTCACAAATATTGGTCAAAATTAAAAGAACGATTTTCAAAAAGATGGGCCAACAAATGAAAGTAGCTCTCAAACAGATCCACTTTTAAGCGCATAAATTTCAACGTTAATATTTTGCATGTTTAAGATTTAGAAAATATCATATAATATTTACGGCTTTCGCACAGTGGGCAATTCTCTCATGGACAAAAATTCTATGGATTTCAGAACTAAACTGAAGTTTAGTTGATTAAATTTAAATTGGAAAAATAAGACCAAAAATGTTTGAGTTGTTATAGAGGGCACTAAATTCATATTGTATTTGAAAAATTTTGTTTAGAATATACCATTTTCATAAGATCAAAAATTTAATTCTTTAAATGATTTTGTTTGTTTTCAATTTATTTTCGATCACACCCATAGATCTATAATAAAAATCAAAAGAAAAAATCATGAATATATCTATATATTTTACGCAGACAATATTTTTAACATTTAACGAAATTTTCAAAAATAGACAAATTTTAACTTTAAAAAAGAAAGCGAAAGGTGTTTTTTTATTTTTTAAATAACTTAATTATAAATATTGCTAGATTAATAAACAAAAGAACAGCTGCCAGTTTTTTTGTTAAATTTGAAAATTTATTCGCAATTTTTACAATCAATTGAAAGCAAAAAAACAATCATTAAATCTTTATAGAAAGAAATCTCATGGGTGACCTTTGACCTCCCCTTAATATAAATCAATTCAGCGAAAGTGGCATTAAATTTCAGTTTTTTTACTGTTCAAAAAAGTTCAATGATGAAATTAATGTCTCTATTGGAGTTCATACTATGTGCTGTAGGTTGAAAATGTCTTCTTAGCATTCCACATGATTTCTTCTTCGATATTAGAGAAATATATTGCATATAATCGTTAAGTCAATATTACAAAATTACGTACAAAATTTTACATTTTAACTTCAGTAAATATGGGAGGAGTATGAATCCTTCAACTGATTTTTTTCTTAAAAATTCTTAAATCTTAATTATTCCAACATATAACTGTATACAAGATTGGACTCTAGAATGAATAACTGCGAATTGGAACGACTATTGAACTCTCAGTTGTTTTTAAGTTGTTATATTTAAATCTGGATTAATCCTGTCTAAATATAAAATTTACAGAAATTAAATCCTTAATTCATAAAAATATTTTCGAAATTTGTGAATGTTTAAATGAAGTTTAAATTCGCAATAACTCTTTAATGAGAAACATAAGTTGAAACTTACTTTTTACTAATACATTTGTATATAATACAAATATTGTATAAATCGCAGGTGTTTTAATGGAAAATCGAGGTAAATAAAATCATAAATGCTGTTCCAACATTTCAACATGAAAAAGCTTGAATCAACAAACCAAAACACTTTCTCTAGATCCCCTTAAGGTACGCTCCCTCAAAACATTGACTTGTCAAAAGTTGTATTTTATTATAAACCCCAACTAAACACATATTTAACCATATCAAATAGCTGTTTTCTAATACCAACATTTAATATGAAGTTATACATATGTATGTGTTAACATATATAAAAAGTTATATTTTAGTTGTACTCAACTTTTTTCAGTAAATATGTTTTTTGATTAAACGTTTAGTTTTCTAACAGTCCCTTCATTTGTGGGGCAAATGAAAATAATGAAAAATACATATGAAAATATGTTGTAATTACAGACAGAAAAAAACATATGAAACATAATCAACGTTGAACATAGTTGATTTGAAATTGAATAATTTTCATTTAGTTTAAATTAAACGATTTCACGTTTCTGGTGAAATAATATTGTACATATTAAAATCTTTCGATATAAATATATAAAATTATATAACTGTATTTACTATGAAGCAAAATCATAACTGAAAAGAAGTTGAATTCTTCCTATTTTAATTTATTTTAACATTGATTTTTTTTCTGTGTGTATATACCTTCACTTCAATAGTTTTTAAGATATTCGATAATTAATGTTGGCTTTGTATCAGCACTACTTCTATCCCTGATCATTTCCATCCAAATTGCTGTACAATAAAACACTTCCTTTCGAAAGTAATTTGGACTAAATTTGAAAGCTTTCGCTGTAATAGTTCTTAATAAAAATTGATTTGTATGGGGAGTACTTTTTCCTCTGGTCCTACTCAGCCTATATTTTTCAGTGGAGCTATCTTATAGTGTCATGATTGCTAAAAAATTTCAAGACTCTCGCTGTATTAGTTTGTCAGATATTTTATAATGGAGGTACCTCTTCCCTTGGTCATATCCAATAAAGCTGTAACCTATACATCCTTTCATACAGGAAATAAGAAAAATAAGTCCTTCTGTTTAGCTTTGTTAAAGGTACAAATATATATACATTGATTGATGTTTTTGTACAAACATCAGAGTTGCCGAAATTCACAATTCCCGACTCAAGGGGTTCTTCTTAAGAAACATCACTTCACATGAACACTGCTGCTCTCCCAACACTATTTGAGTGGAAGTTGTTATACTCTATTATTATGCGTTTGTGCTGATGTTTGTAATATACAGAAATATGGTCCTACACCCATCTTTAAGTATACCGTTCGACTCAGAATCACTTTCTTAAATTTACTGTAAAGGTCACAACTTTTGATATATCTTGATGACATTTGGTATGTATTATTATTTTGGCCATATTTGGTTCAGATTTCAATTCCAAATTTTGCGAAGGTCGGTACATTGCTTCTCATAGGTCCCACACAAGACTTTGAAGTTCATAAATCGCACATGTACGTTGATATTGTAATAATAAATGCTAAAATTGTGATAAATTTAAGAAAAAATCGAGGTAAAAAATTATACGATTGTCGGTTTAAATTTCTTGTAGCTCTTATTTAAGACGCACTCAAAAATTCATTTTAGAACGCATAAATTTCGCGTAAGTGTTAGTTTCACATTAATGTACTGCACACTTAAGAATTCTTCAGGAAATAAAATTATAAGAGTGTCGTGCATTATTGTAGGGTGGTGTAGGGTGTTACATAGTCGGTCTTCACCAATTATAACATTCTTCATTTTTTTATTGTTCCGTTTGAAATTAAAACGTACATTATGCGAAATATTCGGCAAAAAAATTTATTTAAAAACTTTTCCACACTCGTTACTCACATTTTTAATGGGAATTTGTTCAGAAATATTTTTAAGTGTCCACCAATACTACTATACATTTACCTTTGTGTGAATGAAAAAGCAAATAATTACAGTGAATAAATACTTGTTCTCCTCAAGTTAATGAGAGAGCAGAAGTCGTTTACAGTGCACGTGTGAAATTAAATGAATGCATATCAACATGAGGGGATTTTAAAGTTCATTTCGAAAATTTTGGAATTCGAAATTATTATAGTATATATAGTATTTTTCAAAATCTCATTATTATATATCGCTTATTTGCTGCAAGTTTGACATAACTATAGAACACTCCACTTTTGTTTGGATTCTTATAAAAGATCCAACTACACTGTCCGAAAAGTTGCCTACATGACAGACTCTATCCGAATTGAATGGGTTAAATTTAGATCCACCACTTTTTAATGCTGAAAACTAATCCAAATGTGATTTAACAAAATCGAAAAGGGAGAAACTCCTTTATTTAATAATAAAAAGGTTAAGAGCAGATATATGTTTCCAAGTGGGTAAGTATCGATGGTATGAGATGTTGTGGTGCTTTTTGATCCTCTAAAGATACTATTTCTTGCAGATAGTCCAGAAATATATATGATATTTATTAATTATTAAAAATATTTAAAAGTTCTTGTTTTCATAATTCGGATTTAAAACAAATTTTAAACATATGAATTTCGTAGAAATTAAGAACTTCTGAAGTGAAATACAAATTTTACAAATAAGTGAAGGCATTTTTTTGGACCATCATATTCACTTTGTCATTCCGTGTGAAAAGCCAAGAAGGAATTACCCCATAAAGTATATATATTCAAATCAAAATCTGAGACGATGAAGTCTGTCTGTCTGTTGAAAACATACCCACCTGTAGAATAATTGTCTGAATTCAATGAAAATTTTCTGTTGTTGTTCTAAACAGTTTTCTATTTTAAATTAGCTATATCGGTCCATTAACTCTATTAGAGTTTTTCCCATGTTTTCTACAAAAAGTAATTAAAATTATACAGAATTTAATCATAACATACAGTTAAATGTATTTCCTCTTCGCGCAAAAAATTTTCAAAATCGGATCAGTAGAAACAAATTATATGCTAAAATATGCAAAATTCTGATACACCCCAAAATCTGTTCGTCATATAGACGGTATTAACAAATTCTTAATATAAATTCCTGAAATTTGTCACATATTTTTATTTTAATATTATTTGAACAGCTCACATATAAAGCCTTTTTCCGGAACGCGATTTAAATCTAATAAAACTCTTAAAAATATTCTATTTCTATTCAAATTTGGCTTTATACTATTGTAACTGTTCAGAATATATGCTATTAATTTGACCAACATCGGTACGTGATTTGCTATAGCTCTCATATAAGAACCTTTTCCGAAAAACGGTTTAAGCTTAAAAAACTCTTATATATATAGTCCAATTCTAACGAAATTTTTCTTTTTTAAGCTGTCTTGACCAATATGGATCCATGTTTTACTGTAGCTCCCATATAAGACTCCTTTCCGAAAAAAGGATTTGAGCTTATAAGTTTTATTGATTATATCAAAAGAACTATAGCAGCGAGAATTTTCAAATTTGGTACCAATCAGTTGCTCGGGGAACTGTTTGGTAAACAAAATATAGAATGGATAGGACCAGGGGGAGGGATACTACTCTGCAAATCAAATAAAGATTATCGAATATCTAAAAATCTATAACAACGAGAGTTCTCTAACTCCCTTTATCAAGGAAACAGTTTTACTGGACAAAATGTAGGGCAGGGCCAGAGGGTTTGTCAAAATTCTCGCTGCATAAAAAGATTCGAGAAATTTCTTTAGAGATCTTAGACTGAATAGAATTGTTGTGTAGCAGAATAAATTTTGTAAAACAACTTGACGTTCAGTTGTAATTCCCCATTAGGATTTTGGATTAGTTCCATCTTGAAATATTTTTTAATTTAGTAAAATCATTTTAAATAACTTTTTTAATTTCCGTGTTATCTTTAATAAATAGTGGATTTTATTAAATTCTTGTTAAACAAGACATCATACAAGAATAACTCTCATATAATTCATCATATAGTATTTAAGCTTTTAATTGTTTTTTTTTTTTTTTTTTTTTTTTAACAAAAGGACTCATTTGAGCTTTGACAGGAAACTTCAATATTTTTTTTGAGAAAAAATGTGTTCAATCATAATGTAATTAATCCCAGAATCAACTCATCTTTGAAATATATCTTTGCTTTATCATCGCAGTTTAAATAGCAAAAAAGTTAAAGAGACAAGTAAGAACATAATAGTCGGACAGGTTCGACTACGTCATACCCTACACCACAGAATTGTTTGTAAATGGTAGATATGAAGGCACGACCCTCGTAAAATTTTATTTTCTGATTTATTCTTATGTGAAATTTATGCTTTTAAAATTAATTTTTGTGGGGGTTAAATGGAAGATACAAGAAATTCTGGTCCGATCTTCGAATAATTTTGCATATCGATTTTTGCTTATATTTATCATAATTTGAACTTCTATCATCACAATACCAATTAATTAGTGATCTATATGCCCTTCCATGATTTATTTGGAAATGGGCATGTATTGGACCTATGAAAAGTAATGGACTGTCTGTTCTTTGCAACATTTGGTATATCGATTTAGAATATTAAAAGACTTATTTATGCCAACTTTCGCTACATATTAAGGATTTTTGTAAGCTAACATGGCCGATTTCAATGAGCTTCGTTTTTGGGCCGAAATAATAATATATACCGAATTTCATCCAGATATCTAAGAAAATGCAGAGCCAGCCAGATGGACAGATAACGTTAAATCGACTCAAAAAGTGATTCCGTATACTTAAATGGTGTTATATTCATACATTTTTGCTATATGTTACAAACATTAGCACAAACGTTTAAAACCCCAACCAACATCTATGGTGATGTAGGGTATAAATATAATGAATCATTAAATACTTTTTATGCGCATTAAGAACATTAATAAGAAATTCTATATGTAAATTTATTCAGATTTAAGTAATGACTGAACCATCACTTCAGTGAAACACATCCCAACTTCAGGAAGGTGATTAAGCAAAATTTGCTTCAGTTTGCTCTTAAGCATACACTTTTGTTATTTCATGTAAACAAGATTTTAACAATTAAAAATACTAAATTCGGCTATGACGAATCTTCATTACCCTCCACCCACCAAATGCGTGTGAGATAAATTATATTTCGTACAAGCACAGTGTTCGTACATACACACTTACATATACATTAACAAACGTATACAATATTTAACAGTTTGTCTTAAACATAACACAGGAAGACTAAATGATGTACATATAACATTATGTTGTGGCAAATTTTTGGTTTTCAATTGTCGATTTTTAGTAGACAATTTTTACAAAGTTTTTTGCTTGAATTTAGAAGTTGCCTAAGATATCGGTCTATATCTTTTGATATACTGAATTTATTTTACTGATTTTAAATAGGAAACATCTCAGAACTATAATAAATATTCAGGCCATATTTCATTAGACTGTGTTAATTATTGTGGATGTGAGTGTGTCAACAATCGATATAAAGACGGCCATAGCTAAACTGGCTCAGATTTTGATTTGATGCAAGAATATATATACATTATGGGATCTTTTAAGCGTTACACACGGAATGAGAAAGTGTGAAAGTTTTTACGTCCTCACCATTGTGGTGGTGTAAAAAAAGTATCTTAAATATATAAAAGATATTTTCTTCATTCTGTTATTCTTAAAATGCCAATAGAAGAGTAAATAATTTCATTTTGCTTGAAAATGTAAATTCTTTAACTTAAGAAATTATTTGAAAGTTATTCAACATTTACTTTTATTCTCAAACAATTCATGTTTTCCCATAAAATACGTAAAGATATGGGCTATTCATATAATTTTTGTGCATTTTATGAAATCGAATCATGTATGAAATCAAAATCTTAGTCGATTTAGCTCACATCTACAATAATTGACAGATCTCAATGAAATTCGATCTGCATGTTTACTATAGTCCTGACAAGTTTCCTGTTTAAACCCAGCCAAATCGGTTTAGTAAATTAATAGATAAAGACCGATATCTGAGGCAGCCTCTAGTTTAAAGCAAAACTTTTGTAAAATTTTCAATTAGAAATTTTCAAATTAGAATGCGATATTGCCACAACATTAAGTTATATGTACTTCATTACCATTCCAAAAATCGGTTCAGTAGAAAAATAGTTAGAGCCAAAAATTATAACTAATTTTAAGACTCATTAAGTACTCCGTTTTATATTCAAGAAAAACTTGTAAATATTGAATAACTCTGTGAGTGCATGTGTACGAAATATAATGCATTTGTGGTGGAGGATTTTGAAGGTTCGGCATAGCCGAATATAGCATTACTAACTTGCCGATTAATAAAAGTTATTAAATTTTTATTGTTGTAAATAAGCTTTTTAATCTTTATTAATTCTTGAGATTTGAAAACAATTTTTTTCTAGAACTGTTTAACTGAAAAGGATCCGAATAACTGAACAGAGTGAATATTTGTCGTATCTATGGAACTCTCGCATCAATAGTTTAGAAACTTCGCCCAGTTAAATGGATTTTCTTGAATAAATACAGAAGAGACAGGACATTGGGTAATGGTTCCCTCATATAAAGAAAATTAAAGCACGCAAAATTTGTTTGGATATGAGTGCACTAACAACAGAGAGTTGGAAAAATTAACTAACAGAAGACATTGGAATCTTTCAGATATTATATAAACCTAATATTAGAGTATAAATACGTCTACATTTTTACTTTCACCGTGTGAAATTTTATTAATAGCGGTCAACCCATTCGTCGTGACCGGCTATAAAAAATTGTTATTTGTTATACCTTTCAACATCACAAGCGATGATGAGGTATATTAAGTTTGCGATTCCATGTGCAACGCATCAAAAAAGTCTGAGTCAATTTAGCTGTGTCTGTTTTGTCACACATAAAATAATGATCGGAATTCAATGTTCCACATTGTTTAATGTAGTCCTAAGCAGTTTCGTATATAAAACCATCTATATCGGTTTATTAGGAAAACGGCAATTTTTAAAACATTGCTGCGCTCATTATTTGACTTTAAATAACCATAAACTCTATAGAAACTTTGAAGACTCGTTGATCTAAATATCTCAAATATATATTTCTAATTTGACGTATGTTGGTCCATAGTTTGCTATAGTTCCTAAAAGATCCCTTTCCGGAAAACAGATTTGAACTATGTAAAACTGTTAAATATAAACCAATTCCATTGAAATTCATTTTTTAGCTGATTTAAATTTTTATTGTAACGACTAATCACGCTCCATTTTTTGCTATAACTTCCATATAAAGCTCCTTCCCTGAATGCAATTTTAAGGATATAAAATGATTTTTCTAACTGTATTGAACACATGTTATTAATTTTACCTTATCGGTAAAATACATCGGACCGTATTTTGTTATAGTTCTCATATGAGGTCCTCTCCCATGTATGTGACTAATTTTAAGAATATCGGGTTATATTTTGCTATAATTCCCATTGAGGCCCCGAAATAGGGTTTTAAGCTCATAAGACTTTTAAATTTTGTTTACAATTATTTCTTGAACTGTTATTAATATGTGAATCTAATTTAATAGTTATTGGACGTTATTTGGTTATAACTCCCTTTAGTTATAATTCCCACTTGCGGGAATAGCGTTTCAGGTTTAAATGCTTCCTAGATATTGGCCAATTGCATCGAAATTCTGACCTTAATCCAAATGATTACAATATATATTACCAATATTTAGGGGTAATTTTAAAAATATGTTACAATATTTTTAAAGAGTCCATTTTTCCAGTGTTTAAGTTATTGAACGTATAATTACTTTTCTGGTAATGCAAGTGATGGAAGCTTTATTTAATTCGTCACAGCCGAATACTGTATTATGAAATTTGAGTTGCCCATACATTTACCCATGTACATTTATACCATAAAGATCCCCACGAAGAAAAAGTTTTAATGCTTTACAGTTGGTGGAGACAAAGTGTTCTCTGCTACCGACAAAAGCAGTGACAATGAGATTAGTTTTATGCCACCAGCAACAATGATGCAGACAAAGATTGAAGGAAAATTATTCATGACTGAATTTTTTTATTTCACAGCGGTTGGTGTGACTTTCACTTTAGGAATTTATCAAGCAAAACATCAGTCACCTACAATTTTATAAAACTTTTTTTAAAATTTATACAAAATTGTTGAGACTTTAAATTTATATTAAAATAATAAGATAAATTAGAAAACATACACATATTTCTACTCGGAATTTAAGTTCTGATATTAAATTTTAAAATGATTGTATATAATGAATAAAAAGTGTACACTCTACACCACTACTCTGGTATGGCGAATCAAATTAAAATCTCTAGATATGTCCGTTGTTAGAACACTCATGTCCAAGCTTTTACACATATAAAGACTAAAAATTAGTATCATATATTAATCGCAATCACAACAGGAAAGTTATATTAGACCAGGCGAACCTTATATACCCTCCACCACTTAGATTCTGAAGGAATAAAAATTAAATTTAAGAGCCACGTAATACTTTATTAATGGAAGGAACCCTATGTTTGTGCTATAGTCAAAAACGGACAGTGATCTTGAAGTTCGTCAATCTTTTTAGGGCGAAGCAAACATTTAGCCCTACAAGATGGACTTTTACAAAAATTATAGGACCGTATTGCAATGGAGTAAGTCAATATAAAAATTATAATTATGGGTCTAAAGGGAACGTGATGTTCTTAAAATTCACCACACAAATCACTGAAAGATTTTAATTTGTATTTAGTTTTTTATTAAACCCTCCACTGATGAAGAGGGTATATTTACTTTGTCATTCCGCGTGTAACGCTAAGAAGAAATTATCTCAGATCCCATAATGTATGTATATTCTTGCATCAAATCAAATTCTGAGTCGATTTAGCTATAACCGCTTGTACGATCACGTCCACACTAATTGACACAGCTCAATGAAATTTTGGCCTTAGTAATCACTGTAGTTCTTATTTAAAACCAGCAAAACCGATTCAGTATATCAAAAAGTATAGACCAATATTTGAGGTAACATCTAATCCTTCAGTTATAAATTGAATAATCATCGCAAAAGTTATCAAAATCGGATCAGCAGAAGAAAGGTTATAGCCAAAAATATAACTAATTTTATGACTCATTAAGGGTTCCAGAGTTACATTAAGAAAAACTTATATATACGATACAAAATGTATTTATTCCACACGCAATTGTTGTGGAGGCTATGAAGGATTTGACATAGCCGAATGAAGCATTCTTACTTATTTAATGAGAAACGATATATAAGTGGAAAGTAGAAGGCCTTATATGGGTTCCCTTACCAAATATGGACCGATATCTGTGAACTCAATTAGATATATTAATTACAGTTACAAAAATAATCATGCGGAATTTCTATAGAATTTGTCAATATTTAAGAGTTGTTTAATTTTAAAACCCTATTCCGAGAAAAAGCTTTACATGGGAGCTGTAACCAAATTTCGATCCATATTCGTTAAATTAGTAGAATTTAGAAAAAGTTCAAAAATATTTTTGGCGATTTGCAATAGAATTGATCGTTGTTTAAAACTCCACCTAAACAAACTATTGGATGGATAGGAATAGAGGAATTGGAACATTGGGGATACAATGTCAATTATAATTATTGAATATTTAAAAAACTATCACAACTGCTGCCGCAATGTGGGACTGATAGTATCAAAAGAAATGTACGACCACACAAAGTTAACATCGAATATCTACAGAAAGCTTTAAAATTTGTTTTACAAGTTAGAATGGATAGGATCGGGGGAGACGTACTCCCTAACAAAGCCAGTTTTAATTAAAGCACTTTTTCCAAGGAAACTTTTTACTGGACAAAATGTAGGATGGTTAGGGTCAGGGAAAACGTACCTCTCAATTTTAATTATGGAATATCTAAAAAAATTTACAGCGACAGTATTCTTAAGAAGTGCTAATCACTTTGTTTAGGAGGATTGATAGGATCATGAGGAGAGGTACCGTCCATATTAAGAAAATATTAAATGTCATATGTCTCAAGAACTGTTAAAGGGAGTACCTTAGAATTTGGTTCAAGTTACTTTCTCAAGGAACGGTTTCACTAGACAAAAATGTAGGACGGATAAAATTATGGTGAGAAAATTAAAATTCCATTTCAATTGCTTTTCCATTAAACAGTTTTTTTGCGGCAATGCGCACCGGTTAAATGGCAACATTTAATATATTTATAAAGAGGCTGTGTGAAATAATGTATTGAGTCAAAATAACAATCCATGGAAAATGTCAAAATATCCTCTAAATCTGATTTGAAAACAAGGACAGGTTCGGTGTCCACATCTGCAACAATACAGTCCATATAAAATTTCAAATAAAACCATAATCCGAAGAAAAAAAACTTATTTAATTTAAACTTATCTCAAAGAAATCTATTTAAGTTCATAACAAGAAAAGAGTTTTAATATATGCAATATTTCCTGAACAAATTTCTTTGTAGTAACTTTTAATAAATGTGTGTTTATGTTCATGTGTGATCTATTTCTGACATGTCAGTAGTCAATATTTCAAAAGGAAAATTAATATGATTTTCCAAAATTTTATTAAATTATTTATGATGCAGAATATTTTCATCTCCTGCTGAATTAAAGTCTCCACATGAAATCTTAAAACTAATATTCACAATTATAAATTGGTTTTTACCCTGTAGTTCTGAAAATGTTGAACAAATGTTGCACGATATACAGAGCATAAAGAGTTTTGATAAGATCAATTAAATAGCATTTCCGCAAACAGGAAAAGTGCAGGGCAGACAGTTACGTTCATGATTACTTAAAGGAAATTTTACTTTTGTAATAAGTAAGATTTGTGTACCCTACACCATCATTAAGTGTTGCGGTGAAAAACGTGTTTGCAGATGCAGAATATCAACCGATTTAGAATCAATTACTTATTGATGTTTGTCGATCGATTTTCATGGATGTGATATTATAACTCCTCGTGTTTTACACGTTTTATACCCTCCAAAACCATAAGTAGTGATTAGGGTTTATTTACTTTATCAAGGCTAAGAAGGTATCACATAAAAAATATACATTTTTCCATGTTTGTCTATTGGAAATTTTCACACACCTAGAAGAATTGTCCGTATCAATGAAACCTTTTTAAAACCATCCATATCCGTCTCTTAGAAAAAAAGTTAAAGACAACTTCAAAAGTCTGGAGAAGAACTTTTCTGTGTGATTAGATTTAGACGGAATTTATCCATAATATATAGTTTTACATATTTCATCTTCGTAAAAAAACCTTAGAAATCAGATTAGTACCAAAATTTTGATACACCCCAAAATCATTGTGCCTACAGGTTGCAATTTTTAATATATTTTTCTAAAATTTGTCAAATTTTTTATTTCGAAAAAAAAAAACAGAATTATCCTTATATAAGTTCTCTTCCCGGAGTATAGTTTTAAGCTTAAAAAGTTCTTAAATGTAGATCAGTTCCCAAGAAATTCGGCCAAATACTTTTTGTATATGATATTAATTTGATCATATCGTTCCATGTTATGCTATAGCTCCCATATAAGTCCCCTTAAATAAAAACCAATTTTATTGCAATTCGGCAGAATAATTCTTCTTTACTGTTTTTAATTCACGAAACTAAGTTGACGAATATCGGTCCATATTTTGCTATAGCGTCTATATTAGGCAATTATTGTTATCTTTTATAACTCTCCCGAATAAGGTTTTATACTTAAAAATTTCTTAAATATAAACCAATACTAAATTACTCCGTGATGACAATTACGAACACCATCGGTGTTCCACGCCCGTTATTAAAGGAGCACAAAATGGGGTTTCTCAAACACTAATTCTTTTAAAACGAGTGCCAAAAGTATTTCAGTCAGGTTTTTTAATATTTATCCGAAAGTATAACCCCGATCTTATTTTGATTTTTAACAAACAGACATTGAGCTCCAAATATTCAGCCAGTAGTTTGGTCTGGGTATTTGTTATTGTACTGAGAAACCAGAAAAATTGGTTTAGTTTATTAAAAAATATCGATCGATATCTGACGCAACCCCTAAGTTCAAGCAAATATCCTGCGTAAAATTGTCAAAATTTAGTTATATGTAAATCATTATCATTCCAGAAATTATCAGAATTTGTTAAGCAAAAAAATACATAGAAATAAATCTATTCTAATGACTAAGGACTGCTATCAAAAAATTCTTAACAAACGTTTTTCATTAACATCTTAACCTAAGTATTATTTGGTAAAAGGAAATATATTGTTTATCTGATTAAGATGAGTGACCAGAAGAATTATTAAATATTTGGTCCTACAAGAAGTTGGCCAAGCATTTCGCTAACTGCTTTCAATGTTATTAAACAGTACCGGGAGAACTTATCCGTTGATAGAAAATCTGTTTCAGGTAGAAAGGTAGTTCAAATAATATTTCTAAAGAAAAAAGATACAAAGCAATTTCAAAAGTGCTCTTTACACATACGCAGGGAAAGCAACCCAATTAACTCAGTACTCGGGTGGCAATTTTTTTCTAAAAAATATTTCTGCGGCATAATGGATGACAAATCGTATGTTCTGTTATATTTTAGGCAACTTTTATATTGTTGATGCTTGAAGGAGTTGAGGACCTACAGCCACTTAAAATATCAAAAAAATATCTTGCTACTGCAAGCAATATTCAGTTGTGGCAAAATAATCCAGTCGCTTGTTATAACTGGCTCCATAAATACCGACAATTACATCAAGGTATTTGCATCGTATCACTATGGTAAACAAGACCTTGAGTGGTACTGGAAAAATAATACGGTATTTGTAACAAAAGAGGGAAATCCTAAAAACTGTCAGGAGCTGGAGAGGCATTGGGATATTCTTTAAATAGTACTGAATAGCATGAGAAAGTTGGACAAAAGTGTGGTAGATTTAAAACGGAGATGGACTACCTCTTCGAGCAAAGTTGCAGAAAGTACTATAAAACAGTTAATGGAGGGGTTTCCGAAAAGTTAAAAAAAATATTTTTGTTTAAAAACAATTTCAATCAAATGGAAAAAATAAAACTGTTAGTTCAGTAGTTTCGTTTTCAATAACATAAATGTATGTTAAGACTTTTTCGATCTCACTCCTTATAATGAGATTTATGTATTTTCAAGTGATTTAAAGAATTGGTAATTTTTAGACCCTCTTGGAAATTATGAATCCAAAGTGCATATAATATTTTAAGTACTTAGTGTAGGTTATTTAACATTCGCCATAACCATAACCGACTTTAGTATGTTTACTTGTTAAACAATTGTTTATTTAACTTTCTACCTTTTTTACCTTCTATTTACTGACAAGTTTATTTCAGTATAAATTTTACCTGTAAACACTCAGGTAAATTTCAAACTAAATTCTCGGTTTCTCTTTCTAAACTAAAATTAAATTTAACTTAAAATTAAATAACTTCAGATAACCACTGACCACACTACTACTGACAAGAAATAATTTGATATAATACTGGCCCACTGGATTTAATAACTGACAGAATAGATTTTTGTTAAATAATCAACACTTGTAAGTGTAAATTTATTTACATAAAATGTAAAATTTCGTATCGAAAGATAAACATTTTAAATTTAGTTTAAAGTGTTAAATGAAGTTTATTAAAATTGATTTAGTTTTAGTTTTCTTAGTTTTCAATTGAAGAATATTTTATTCGGCTGAGCATAATATATATCTTAGACCCTCCACCACTTACATTATGAAAACAGTTGTATGAATTTAGAATAAAAGACGCATTGGAAAAATCAGTTTTCTAACTTTAGTCCCGATTCCGCATAAAGGTCTTAAATAACAACTATCTCCTCGATACTGAGCCAAATAAATAAGAATGTTATGTTCGGCTATGACGCATCTTCAACATCTTCCAGCATAAATACTTCTGAAATACATTGATACATCATGTCTTGTAAATTAACAATGAAATACTCACAAATACACTCACAAGATTAAAACTCTTTTCAGGGAAGGGGTTTCATATGTCCGTTATAACCAAATATGGACCAATTACCGTCAAATTAATTACACTTATTTACTGCTAGCTTTTACCGCTTACATCGGTTACACTTTGCTGCACAAAAATCCTACTCAGTCCAAGATCTCAAAAAGAAATTTCACAAATCACAACGTGTTAAAAAAATTTAATGCAATAAAAATTTTGCCAAATGCCCCAGGCCCTCCGTCCGTTATAAATTTTATTTAATATTTGCATTGCATGGAAGCTACCTCTTCGCTTAATCCTAATCGTAATACATTTTGCCAAGCAGAACTGTTTGGAACCAAATTTTAGAACTCTCGTTGTTCTTTAGATATTTGATAATCATTATTTGCGAATCTCTCCCTCTGGTCCTATCCGTCCTACATTTTGGCCAGTAAAAAAGATCTTTGAGGAAGCAATTGGAACCAATTTCAATACTCCTGCTTTTACAGTTCTTTAGATATTCGATAATCAACATTGTCCATGTATGGAGGTACCTTTCTCCATGATTCTATCCGTTTTTCATTCTGTTCACAGTACCTTAAAAAAATTATTGGAACCAAATTCAAATATTTTCGCTGTTAAAGTTATTTAGATGTTGGATGATCAAAATTTGCTTTGTATGGGAGTTACCTTTCTCCCTGATTCTACCTGACCCATATTTATACCAAATTTTTGAAAACTTCATCCTATAACCTCTTTTGTATTGATCAGATTTTTATGGTCTTTGGTACATTTTGAGTGAAACCGAAAAATTCTTAACATACATTTATGTAAATAAAAACGATACCACTTTTTCTCCAATTAAAATTATTTTATTTGATTGAAATCATTATTACAGTTTATAAAAGAAAAAAATTTATAATTTTCCTCACTGGTGATGAAATATTGAACCTTTTTGGGAAACACTTCCATCAACGCTATAATGCTTTCCATCACTTTGCACGAACAGGTAGTCCATCTCCGTTTCAAATATACCACACGTTTGGAGATCTCAATCGTGCTTCTTTTAATTATTTTTTAAAAAGAGCTCAATATCTCTCCACTGGCTTTAGCCCCTGGCAGTTTAGAGGATTTGTCTCTCTTGGTACAAATACCACATTATTTTGTTTGTACCCTTCAAGGGCTTGTTGAAACTAGTGATGGGAAGCCAAGTCAGACAAGAAGTAAATGAATACATTATGGAGTCTTTTGAATAAAAGCAGCCTCTTTTATTTACATCCCTTGATGGAAATTTCGGTATTTATGGAGACCGTTGTAACAATTGTTTGGCTTCTCTTGCCTCTGCTGTATATTGCTTGTCATATCAAGAGCTTTTGGGTTAATTTCGACAGCTTTTTCCTCGAGCAACAGCAATATAAAATTTTTGACTAGACAGTTGCGAAAAATCAGCTAGAACGAACGTTTCGCCATACATTATACAGCACGAATAGTAAAGAACTTGACTTCAATTTCCGTGCTCTATTTTCGGTCTATAAATTTTTAATACTGTTCCTGTTTAGGAATTTTTTAGCTTTTAAACCTGCATTAATTTTAACTTTTTGTACCAAATAGTTTGGCAATGCGCTAACTGGGCTACATTCCTACCGGATGTGTTAGGACCTCTTTTAAAAATGCTTTTAATTTTTTCCTTTAGAAACATAATGTGGACCTTTTATTCTACCTTAAGCAGATTTTCTTCAACGGACAAGTTCTGGCGGTACTGTTTAAAAATATGGACAGCTGTTTGAGGACAGTCCTTTGAATATTTGCCCAACATTTTATAGGACCAAGTTGAGTTTTGTGTAAAATAATTAATAAATTTAGTACGGACGTTTTTCTGGTCACTCATTTTAATCAGATGAATAATATATTCCCTTGTTTGGCATTAAACTGACATGTTTTAGAGAGATAGCATGATCCAAAAAACAAATCAAATAATACTTGGGTTTAAAGTTCAAATGAAAAACGTGTGTTAGGAATTTTTCGACCTCTTTCATTATTTTAATTGTTTTATTTTATCTTTCGTGTTAAACAATCTAAATAAAAAATGTTAATTTAATATTTCCCTGACTTATTCTAAGAGAAAAAAGAAAGAAATAATTATAATGAAGCTCCAACAGATTATATACTTCACAGCTTTGATTTATCAGACCCTTTTTTGTAAATTTATTTTACCTTTTTTTAGAAAATTATCTAAATATTCATTTTTATTGTTTTTGTACAAAAAAAAGCTGACGAAAGATGAAAGGAAAAATAACATTTTTATACCCTCCCCCACCGAGGGTGGTAAAGAGGGTATATTAACTTTGTCATTCTGTGTGTAAAGGAATCATCCCAGACTTCAGAATGTATATGTGTTCTGGCATCAAATCAACATCTGAGTCGATTTAGTCCTTCTTTTTGTGCGTCTGTCTGCTCTACTATCTGCCCGTCTGTTTATCCACCTGTTTGTCTGTCGTTGGCACGCTCACATTCACGATAAATGACAGAGTTCAGTGAAATTTTCTTCTGAGTATTTGTTATAGTCCTGAGAAGTTTCTTATTTAAAATTAAAAAAATCGGTTAAGATCTATTAACCGATGTTTGAGACAAAGTCCAATTTCAGGCTAAGAATTTTAGTAAAATTGTTAATTATAAATCTTGTTGATTAAAATTTTGTCATAATATTAAGTTATTTACTTCTTTACCATTCTAAAACTTATCAAAATCGGTTCAGTAGAAAAATTATATCCAAAATATAACGAATTTTATGACTCATTATTTATTATATTGAGTAAGTGTATGTGTGCGTGTGTATATATAACGTATTTACTCCACACACATTTATGGTGTAGGGTATTGATGATTCGGCATAGCCGAATGCAGCATTCTTACATGTTATTTTTATTATTTAAGCTCTTTAGCAACAGTTCTTTTCTCCTTTTTGTTTTAAATTAAGATAACAAAATGTATAAAAACGTTTTTTATATCTCTGAATGTGAACAGCAAAAAATTCATTAAGATTTTTTTTTTGGGCAAAAACTTCTACACTTCTACACACACACACATAATTTAAACAGTCATTTTGTAATAAAAAAGTTTCTTAAACATTTTTATTTGGAAGTCATTTGTTGAAAACTTTCTTTTTTAAGGAATTAACATGATCCTGAGTTTTATTTTAAAGTTCAATTAAGTTTAAAATTATATCACTAAAGACACAATAGGTAATTAGCGATTGCCCCAGGGATAAAAATAATATTTGTATTAGTGTTTAGCATGATAAAGTTAACTCAGAACATTTGAATTTAAGTTTTTAAATCTTTTTTTAATACAGTCCTTTTCTAATTTGTAGTTTCATTCCTTAAATTTTTTTGAAACTTTTTGGATAATATTTCTTCCGTCTGGAACCATTTAAAGCACATCAATATATATAATTTTGTTCCATTATTCTTACTTAACAATTACCAGTGGGTCGAATATGATTTTCTTCATAGAGGTATATTAAGATTGACATTAATCCCTAGTATAACGGCATAAAATATTCTTATTAAAAATTTTGCCCATTGAAAATATCTTGTCAGATTATTATTTGTTCTAAGTAAATCAAAATAAATCAAAATAGTTATTGAACAAAATCTGAGATCACCTCAGGAATGAAAACAAAAATAAATAATCATATATAGCGCTCATTTTGATGACACATTCATCAAAAACGTTTTAGTAGAACACAAGTATGTTTGAGCCAGTTGTGTTTCACTTTTAAGAAGTTCATCACATTTTTAGTGCTAAAAAAGTAAGAATGCTTTATTCTGCTATGACGAATCTATTATATTTTATCAGTTATATATTTGGCCATTGAACTGAACCGATTTTGAAGTACGTATAGCTTAATATTATGGAAAAATTTCATTATAATTTTTTACTTTAGTTGACTATGTTCTTTGCTTGAAATAAGAGGTTGCTTCAGTTATCGGTCTAAATCTTTAAACAAACCGATTTTACTGGTTTTAAAAAGGAAACTTCACTTAGGCCAAATTTTATTGAGCTCTTACAGTTATTGTGAATGCAAGTGTGTCAACAACAGACAGACAGACAGACATAGAATCTACTCAGATTTTGATTTGATGAATGAACATATATACTCTATGGAGTCTAAGATAATTCCTTCTTAGTGTTACCAGTAACCTGACAAAGTCCGCTCCTCACCACTTCTGGTGATGGAGGGTAAAAAATACAATTTTTAAAATATTTAAGAGTCTAACAAACTTAAACTTAATTCCGGGATGAGGCATTATGTTGGATCAATTACTAAACATAATTGTACTAAAAATCATTTAAATATTTTGGAGTTTTATAAGCTGGAAAGTATGAACGTCTATTCGGCAATAATGTTACATATATTAAACTAATTATACTGAATACCTATAGAATGGATCCATAATTAAGAGTGTTGAGTTTTATAAGTATCGCTCTATATTTAAGAGTTTTATAATCCCGAAATCAGAATGGTTCCTTTATGGGAACACGTTCAAATAATGGTCCCAGTATAACCACTTACATTTTAAATTATTCTTATAAATTTAAAAAATTAATGTAGCAAATTTCAGAAAATTATATATAAAATTAAGATCTTTGTTTAGCAGATTTCTATGTTTTTTAAAAGAAGATTAAATGTTTATAGTTTTCCTTTATAGTTCAATTCTGTCTAAGTATAAACTAACGATTTTATATAAATTTAAACTTTTAAAGATCTGATTTGCTTAAAAAAAATATGGAGTGAATTTGACCATGGGAGAGGTTAAGGGAAAGAGGTAACTCTATTGCAGCGGGTGTATAAATATTGTAGTCTTAATCACCACTTTAAAGAACTGATTTACTGAAAATTGTGTGAAAAAGTTTGACTATTGAAAGAGTGAATATTAATTGCGGAATATATATAGAAATATAATCACTATATTTTCAACTTTCCTCTTGAAAAAATTATAGTTTATGAGACAATTGTGGGAGAAACCTCCAAGAAAAACAAATATTAATTGCTCAATATGAGAGCGATTAAAGATTTAAACCCAATCACTTCTTCTTAAAAATATTTTACAGCAGCGATATTGCTGCATATCGTTCTTGATATTAGCGACATATAAAAAAGTAACGTTGTCTGACTATAAATTAATTTCGGTATTTATAGAGCCCTATTTGGTCCCAAAATTTATTGGTACTAAATAGAATGAGTTGAAGATATTGAACCAAAAAACTTATCATTCGTTTATTAGCTTAAACATCAATTGCGGAGAAAGACCTCCATAAGAACTACTGTGAAATATGGTAACATATTCCTGTATACAACGTAAATAAATATAAATATTGTTACTTTACTGTATGAGGATTCTATTGGAACTTTCTGAATTCCTTGACATTTCCATGTACCAAATAATAATTTAACGGTATTGTCTGGTAACAATATCTAATAACAATAGTATGTTACTTGTCGTTTATGGTTACCGCAAACATATTTCTATGATAAACATATTGATATGATCAGATTTTAAAGACTTCATATGTATGAACCGGTTTTTAAAGAGTTTTTGTAAATGAATTCTACCAGTGAAGATCTAAAAAACTGTGTGTTTGGGCTATTTTTTATAGCTTAAGAGATATTTAACTTTAAAAATAAAAAATATATATTTTTGATCGATTTTTGAGAAGCTTTTGTGCTATATCGGATCATACTTATGCGATTTTTGTCAAATATCATTTGTTTTATTAAGAACAAATGACAAAATTTTGCAGAGAAAAAATTTTTAAATTTCTTTGTAATGTAAAATCGGATAAAATGTGAATCCGTTTTAGTTTAAAAACTTCGCAAAAATCGGACAGAAAGTAAAATTTTTAATTTTGGAAGTTGAATATCTCTTAAACCACAAAAGAAAGCCTACCGATATGTCGAGGTTTATCACAGGAATCCACTCGTATAAAAATCTTTCAAATCAGTACTGATATAAGGAATCTGGATCGTTTTTAATACTTTTTTGACCCGAGGTGACCAATTTTGGGACCCTATGGACTGACCCCCATTATGTCCACAAAGTCCAAACTCAAACTTAAACCCGCTTACAATTCCACTATGTGAAATTTCATTAAAATCGGACTAGCCATTCGGCCGACTAAATCATATGTGGTTGTTATGACAATATTTTTTAAAAATATGTTTTCAGCAACCATAATATGATCGTTTTATATAGTCCGTTTTGTCATTTTTTAAAATATTTAATATACTTCTTCATTTTGACTATCGTAATAGTAATTACTACACATGTATCATATTTTGGTATCTGAATTATAACAATTGACAGATTTACACATAACATTTTTAAATTGTACATAAAACTTAAGACGATTAACTACATAAAATAACCGAAATATTTTGTTATCATCATATTTTGCATTTATTTATGAAAATTCTAAAATTCTATTCATTTCATATATTAAAGTCATTGTTAGTATTTTAGTCAATATTTGTGATTAAAGTTTGTTATAAGATAATGACGTCATACTAATATGACAGTTGGGATGAAAAGTTTACTTAATACAGAAAATTTAAATACATTTTTGCTAATGGGAAAACTGGAAAATTTTAGAAACTCTAAGGAAAACAAGTATAAATGCTAAATATGGCTGTGCCGGAATTTTTAATACCTTCCATCATGACCAATTTTTATTTAATGTGTTTTTTTATATATTACATCTGAGATCTCGCAATAAGTTTTGAAATCTGATCTCCCATTTTTCATTGCCCATGTCACTAATATTAACATGGCGGTAAATCATTTCGAGCCTTAAACCTGTCTGCACATCTGTTAGACATTAGGATGAGTCTTTATTCTTGTTATATAACCTCACATAATTTTCAAAACTGTTCCATTACAAGTGGAATATCTATCATTTCTAAAGTACCATGGTGCACCAGTTATAATTCGTCAAATTTTAGATTGTGCCCTCTGTATAATATCAATATTCGATTTGCAGGCCCTTCCCCATAATTGGATACCATATGTCCATAATGGTTTTAAAACGGTTTTATGCAGGATGACTTTATTGTCAGGGCTTAATTTAGACTGATGGTTAATTAACCAATGTAACCTAGAGGCTTTTAACTTCATATGAAGACTCTTGGTTTCTATATGGCACCATGTAAGTTTCCTATCCAAATGAATACCGAGATATGTAACATAATCACCCTGATGAATATTAACACTATGAATAGAAACGCTTTTATAAGAGTGATGGTGACGAGCTTTCTTTTCAGTTCGTTTACCTTTAGTCTCTAATTCTTCAACCACGCTTCCAAACGTCTCAAATAAATGTTCTGGGTATGAGAAGCTAAGTTGGTCCTCGTGTTGAAATCGTAAGATCATCGCATAAGGACATGTCAAACGTGTATATTTAGTAAAATAGTGAGTCCTAGAACATTTTCCCAAGGAACGTCTTTATACAGAATTTCCCAGTTATAAAGTGGTTACATTTTATCCTAAGCTTTTCTAATCCCTCCAGTTGAATAGTTCAATAGTTCCATGCTTGTCATTCAAACTAAACTGGTGCAGTGGGATTTGTGTAATTTTTCCGTGAAATACTTTTGATAAGCAGTAGGCTAATAGGTCCTTTCCAGGTTTCGGTATCATTATAATTTGCGAACTTTTCCACACTTTAGGAAAGATTGTCATTCGTATTATCGCGTTTACTCCATATAAGAAATAGAATCTATTGAAATGTTATATAGAGCCATAGTGGCCTGTGGGGCAGAATCGATTTTTTGGAAATAAATCTATTTAAGAAAAGGAAAAGATCATTACTGTTGTAAATATATTAGTCTTTTCAAAATTAAATTCCTTTATAAAATTTAGGCTTTAGAACCAGGACATAGAGGTTAAATTCAAAATTATATTAAAAAAGGGTCAAGTACAAAAGAGTCTGGTATTAGCCTTACCCGAAGAAACTAGATTGTGCTGGAGTCATTATTTGACCTAGATCCCATATAAAGCCCTTAAATATAAAAAGTTATTTTTCTAACTCTCTTCAGTAAATGTTATTAATTTGATAATTATCGGTCCATATTGTGCATTAGCTTCCATATAAGAAACCTTCTCGGGAAATGGTTTGGAGCTTATAAAACTCTTAAATATAGACCAATCCCATTGCAAAACGGTACATTTAAGGCCCCTTCCCGGAAAAGAATTTAAACGATATAAATTTTATTAAAATTTGGTGCAATTATTTTTTATAGTTACCAATTTTGCGACCCAATGGACCAACTTACGTTTAGTTTAAAAGATCCAATTTAAAAAATTAAATACGCTTACACTTTTATTATCACTCTGTAAAATTTCATTGAAATGGGACTAGAAGTTTGGAGTTAACAGATTTTTTTCCATATCAATTTAAATTTTCTTTGAAACACTCTACAGTGTTATTTATTTCCAGCACGTTCTGTTTCTGAGAAAACGGCTGTACCACATTAAAATCCCATACTACAACAATAGAATGAACTCCAAATACTAATTTCTCAAATGTCTTACAGATATTGCCTCGTGATGTAAAGATTTCTGGAACCGTCTAAATATAAATATAAACCAAAGTATGTTTTTCATAAGATGCATATTTGCAATGTTTGTGTGAACGTTAAGTATTTGTGAGATAATTGAGAATTTTTCCAAACAGGGTTACCAAAAATATAAGAAACAAGAATATAACAGAATTAAAGATGTCATTTGGTACTTTGCCTAAACACTAATTCAATGCTAATATTCTTCAATATACATAAAATCACAAAAATCCATTTTTCCAAATCCAAATCCATCATTTTCCATCACCATTTTTCTAGCAGGAATTATTTTTGTTACACTGTTATGAAATATTAATCTTCAATATGTAAGCAAACATTATTAAAATAATGTAATACATAGTGATGCTACTACACTGGTACATGTTGTTATAAATGCATTTGAATTTTTACTCTACACCAGCGTAGGTGGTTGGGGTATTATGTGTTACGCATTAGTTTGTAACAGGCAGTGTAAATATTAAAATATACCGCTATCACTTTTAAGTATACTGTTCGACTCAAAATTAATTTCTGAGTCGATTTAATGAGGTCCGTCCATGATGCACGTCCATGTAAACGTTGAAATATCTCGATGAAATTTGGAACGCTGCCTAAGGACGATACCTATTGAAAATGGCCATGTTAGGCCCAATATTACAGGTACCTCTCATACAAATGTTTTTTCCGGAATAAGATTTAAGGTCATAAAAGTCCTAAATATAAAGTGATTTAAATGAAATTTGGCACAAATAAGTCTTATAATATTCTAAAATGATGTGGCAAAATATACCAGGATCGGTCCATTATTCCTCATAGGTCCCATGCAAACCACTTTCCAAATATCACTTTTAAGGGCAAAAATCTCACATATTCGTTGGTATTGTAATAATAGTTGGTGAAATTAAGATGCATGTAAATTAATATCGAAAATTATACGAGGGTCGATTTATAACTTCTTGTAGTTCTCATATAAACCTTCGAGAAAAAAATCATTAAATTTAACATAAATCTTAGTGTCACAATAATGTACTGCACACTTGACTGATTATATATTCTTACTTTTTTCTAAGTGGATTTAACGATGTCCATCTGGCTGGTTGTCCATAAGAACCTTGTGAACAAAATGAAGGTCTCAATATCAGAGAAATCTTGATGAAACTTGGCATGTAGCACTATCTTGACAAGAACTATGCCAATTAAAATTGATGATGATGGATCCATTATTTCACTTATACCCCACAGAAATCTTTCTCCCGGTATAAGGTTTAAAGGTCACAAAAGACCTAAATATAGAGCAATTTTAACGAACCAAATTATGCGAAGACCGGTTCATTATCTTTTATTGATGAACAATGTTAGAGGTATGACATAATAGGGACAATGACTATAACATGTTTACTTGCCCCAAAATTCGGCCCGTGTATTTCTTATTGTCCTTTATAGTTATTAATTTAAAAGTTCAAGGACTTTTGTAAAATTTTCATTTATAAATCGTCAGATTAGAAAAATTTGGATATAACATTAAGTTATATATTTATCATCACCATTCCAAAAAATATTAAAATCAGATCCAGATTAAAGTCATAGCCTTAAGTATGACTAATTTTATTGCTCATTAAGTAATCTGAAAAACTTTGTGAGTGTATGTATGAGTTTTGCACAGTGTAAAAACAAAAATTAGGTGTTTACTTCACATGTTTTTGTGTTAGAGGGTATTGAAGATTCATCACAGCCGATTATAGCGTTCTTGTGAAGAGTGCTTCATATTAACTGTTGTGCTCTTTTACCAATATCTACCAGTTTATATCAATTTAGCCTCAAACCTTATTTGCATTACAATTTTGTATATAATGAAATTTTAATTTTCTTTAAATATATTGAGACATGAAATGTAGGAGTAGATTTAAGTTCCTAATAATTAGATAGATTTCTAGAGTTTAAAATACATGTTGGTGAAAAAATACATGTTGGAGTATCAATTAATAAATAAGTATATGAATTATATCTTCAAACTACGTATTTGCAATTGTCAAAGAGAAGAATAATTAATATAGCACCGTATGAAACAAAAGGAAGACCCACAAGATACAAGTTGAAAATACGCCTAAACAATCTCGAGGAAGAGATGTCGCAGTGCACACTGTGGTATAATTGAATAAATCTAAAACTTGTGATCTATTATTTGGATCTATATTAAATTTGAAATAAGCACCCTTTTAACAAGAGACCAATATCTCTCCACTGTTCTTAGCTTCGAATAGATGATCTGCCTCTCATGGCATAAATACCACATTTTTGTTCTTGTTCCACTTAAGGCCTTGTTTGTCATAGTGACAGGATGACGAGTCAGTACAAAAATAAGTAGACGCATTATGAAATCTTACGAACGGAGGCAGCTTTTTTTGGAAACATTCCTGGATGCAAATATTGGTATTTATAGAGACCGTTGTAACAAAAGATTGGCTTCATTTGCCGCAAATATTGGCTCGTAATACCAAGGACTTTGGCTAATTGTGGGTCCTAAACTACAACATTTCTGTCGGCAACAGTTTGATGACAGACCTTTGCCAAATCCTAAATTTATATCGATATCAACTAGATGGAAATCTAAAAAAATAACATTTCTAGGATTTCTCGTTTGATAAATAACTTTTTTAACTTAATAAAAAATGCGAACGAGATCGGTTGAAGAAATTGGAATACATATTTCCAAATTACAAATTACTCCAAAACAATATAAGACAAATACAAGTTTTTATTATTGTCCTAAGCAGTTTCCATTTATAAGACAACAAATACATTTATTTTGGACATTATTTGATTTAGATATTGTACAGGCCCAGGGAGGATTAACCCTTCACCTAAGGTCGCAACCATCCTCAGTCTGAATGTCATACTGCCTGTAAGTCATGATGCAAACAAGCCTGTAAAATTTCATTGCACACAGATAATTTTTACCGCTGTTGGAGTGTTTTCAACAGATAAACGGTCTTCAGTTAAATCGATATAATTTTATTTTTAAACGCCTAAATTTCACCAGAATATACTGCACTCATAAGAATAAACAACAAAAAAATATAAAAAAGTAAAATTATACGTGGATCGTTCATTCATTTTCCGTAAATGATATTCATAGTTAACATGGTGGTGGAGGGTATTACATAGTCAGGCTTAACCGACTATAACATTTTTACTTGTTTGCTAATTAACCGATATATAACTTGTTAAAAATGGGGAAGAGCTTAGGACAATAGCAAACAGTGGTCTATTTTCATTGAATTCGAACAATTATTTTAGGCATTAGAATGTTTCCGACAGACAGACTGAAAGACGGACATAGCTAATCGATAAATCACCACTTGTTGTGGTGGAGAGTATAAAAACGTTGGAACCACTCTGCATATGGAATTACAAAGTTAAAAATTTTTTTAATTCACCACTTGTGGTGATGCTGAGTTTAAATAAGGGAGAACCCTGAATCATCAGTAATTTGTGGAGGCGAAGGGTACAATAAGTGAAATATGGTATTGGTCCACTTTACTTTATTCACTACAATAAAATTATACTTCACTTAATGTTTCTCTAGCATTCTATTATGAATAATTTACATAAATTGACACTACTTTTTTAGTTTTATAAATATTTAACAAAAAAGGATCTTCTGTAAAGGATGTTAACATATATTTATGTATTTTATGTTCCAGTAAAAATACATGAATGTATTTTAAATATTTATTTGCTACAAGGGAAACATTTGTTAAGACTTAACAAACTTATATATTTTTCTCAACTCCTTTTAAAGGACACATTTAGAAAAATAGTCCAACTATTAACAAAAGGATTTAATAATAAATTTCGAAACCACAAGGTAACACTATTACACTTCTAATGAAGTACATCTTACAAGTATGTTCTCAGTCATGTATGTAGAATTAAATTTAAATTCTCTGTAGATTTTACAAATAAAATAAATACTAAAGGATACAAATATTATGTATCCTGAACATTAACAAAGTGTCATTGTGTAAATCACGTAAATGTTTTAAAATTCAATTCTCTAGAGGACCTCAGAGCTTTATAGACTATAAGTGGGTGAAATTATTTTATTACATGTAACGAAGATGTCTGTATTAAGATTATGTTCTGTGGTCTTATTACACCCTCCACCACAAGTGTTGAAAGGGTTATATTAACTTTGTCATTCCGTGTGTTACGCTAAGAAGGAATTATCTTAGATCCCATATTCTTGCATCAAATTAAAATTTGGGTGGATTTTGTTATGTCCCTTTGTCTGTCTGTTGTTGGCATGCTCACATCCACCATAATAGATAGAGCTCAAGGAAATTTGTCAAAACGGTTCAGTATATCAAAAAATATAAACTGATATCTGAGTCAACCTCTAACTTTAGCCTAAGATGAGGCCGATTCGATGCACAGTGTTCCAAATAAAAAATTTTGCATTTAATTAAATGAAACTAAATGAAATCCTAAAATACCAAAAATACCTAAAAATTGCAAGAACTGAATTCTTTAACGTTTTTGTTATATCTTTCTAACCGATATCGGGGTGCAAAATTTTCTATTACCAAAAATTTTATAATATATCGAGCTGAGCTAATAATCACATCTGTTTGTAACCTCCACCATCGCAAGTGTTGATGAGGATTCCATATGTAACGCAAGGAAGGAACCCTTACACAGTATCTTTATTTTTGCACCAAATCGCCTGTTGCAAACATAACCCGAACAATAACAGTAGTATGCAATTGTATGTATTTCATCACAATTAAAAATATTACCTAAATCGGATAAATAGAAAAAAGGAGAGAATAAACTATGTTCACTTTGATAAAAAAAATATGCTAGGAGTACTATTTGACCCAGCTTCTACATGAAACCACTCCCGAAAATATATAGCATTCTTACTTGTTACTGTGTCGAATCTTAAATATCATCCATCACATGAATTATCCAAACATTCGCATGAGTTGAAAATATCTCTTTAGAAAAGTAATTATTCGTTCAGCAGCTTAAGGCCGATTTTGGAAACGAAGACTCTTTAAAAACAATAGCAAAATATGATAACATAATCTTGAAATCTCCTAAAATATTGGTACCACATATTAAAAACATATATTGAAAAATGTTAAATTTTTTTGTTAAAAATTTTGAGGTTTTCTAATACGATTTAATTCGTGAAATTATTCTAAGCGTGAGAATGTTTCCTACAGACACACGACATAGTTAATCGACTCAGATTTTGAATTGTTGTAAATATGTAGATAATTCGTTAGGTCTTAGATAATTCCTTCTTCGCGTTACACACGGAATGGCCACTAGGTGGAGGGTAGAAAAATAATATGCGTTGGTTACTGAAAAGTCCTTAAAATTGTGATTTTGGGTAAAAATTAAAGTTTATTTTTACATCGATTTTAACTACGAACTACACGTCCATTTATATAAATCGTCTCAGAACAAATGTTGCGAAAATTTTTGTAAGCGATTATATTGATGTACATAACAACGGAAAACTAAGAAAAAAGATTTTTCATAATTTGAAATAACGTCTCATTAGATTTGTTATGTAGAACTTTTTTAAGATTTTTGAAACTTTACGGAGCATAATTAAAATGAGTGACCAGAAAAAAGTGCATACTAAAATCAATAAATATTTCCAACAATAAAATGACCTACAAAGCCAAAGTTGAAGCCAATTCTGGTTTAGAATCATACAAGATACAAAAAATTATTGACAAAAACACTGCAAAAAATGTAGAGACCGAAAACAGAGCATGGAAATTGATGTCCATTATTCTACAATGGGCTCTACATCAAAGAATGGTTACAAAAAAATGTTGCTTTTATTCAAAAGGCTTGATAATGTGTTCACATATTTTTGACCGGACTTGTCATCTAGTGGTAATTAAGCGCTTGGGTCTTACAAAATCATATCTTCAACTTCGAATGAACCCTCAGACAAAAGACCTTTCCAAATTCATAATTTTCACATAATGAAATGTACTTCTTACTTAATCATTAATTAGAAAAGCATATATTTTTCTAGCTTTCATTTACAACCAAAAATGTGGTGTACGGAATCACAAAGTCGGACTTGACCGACTATAACCTTTTTTCTTGCTGTTGTTTATTGTTGTTTAGGAGTTCGAATACTAAGATTTTAGTGAAATTTCGGTTTCTGTTTTTAAATATTCTAGTTTAACTAACTAATATCACAGTTAATATATAAGAAAGTTTTATGTATTTCAAACATATATTCGAGAGTGGGGTGGAATGGGTGCTTTAGGAAATAATGGAGCTTAACTTGCATAATTTGCCACTGCGTTAAAAAAAAAGAGGTGGCTAACAATGGACAAAGCTTTTTTACTTTACATTTTTAAATTAATAATAAAAAGTCTCAACCATACGCAGTGAAACGTCATTTCGCAATATGATCATCACAAACATTAATATATTCGCTGTAAACATTTATTGTTATCACCAACATGTTAATTGTTAAATTTCTTTTATTTTCACAACAATTTCATTGCTGTAGCAACATGAGTTTTATTAAATGAAAAAAATATTGTGGTCGCAATATGTTTGGAAATATGTTTGAGTGATTACAATTATATTGTTATTAAACAGCCTGCTCTAAAAAAACTATTGTTATTAGGATAAAATATTATTTTCAGTTTACTAACAATTGAAATCACAATTTGAATAAAAATTTTTTTAGTTACGGTAATAATGTCGAAAAACAATAGTATGTTGTTTCTCGTTTATGGTCACCGCAAACATATTTTTTTCTCTGCGTTCATAAATTACACATTTTCTTAAAATCTTAATAAAATGTGTTTTCATCTTTAAATAGAAATAAACTGTTAAATATATATTTTTTCTCACACCTAAATATACGAAGCTTTTAAATCATATTCACTGAAATGTTTCTTTAAGTAATTTTTACTAAACGATTTAAACGGAAACCGTAAAGGATGCACAACAAGTGTAAAATGTGATTTTATCAAATAAAAAACAATTTCCCTTCGGCACAGAAAAATGAGTGAAAGCATTAAAATTTCCACAGAGCATTTTGTTTTTCTTTTTTTTTTGGAAAATTACGATTTATGGTCACAAAACGAGACACATGAACAAAAATGTTTAAATATTTACAGTATTGTTCGAAACTTAGGCAAGTTTTTTCCATTAAGTATTTTTTGTCTTTTATATTTTTCTTTTTTTAAAATTAATAACTTATTAACTTTTCCTTCAATTTACTATTTTATAATGTGCAAGAAAAATTAATTTCTATTTTTTTGGAATTTAAAATACAATAACAACAATATTCAATATTCAATTCAAAAATTTTTTATAATATTTTCCGTTCCTCTTTAACTCAGCGCATTTTTTAGGCATAAATTGTTTAGCATTCGTTAGAGTAAATGTAGGTATCGCTTCAGATGATGGCTTTAGGCAGTTTATCAGCTCTAGATTACTTCTGATGCGTTATACTCTTTTAAAATACCATAGCGATTCTCTATGGGATTGCGCTGACAAGACAACGACTTGGATTCCATTAGCTGATAACTAATCTTTAACAAACTTGATGGTTTTGGTGCTAAAATATATCGAAGTGGTAATTCTTACTCAATATAGCGGAACATATGGAAGTCCAAATTAAACTACTTTTTAAATATACCAATTACACTGTCCGAAAAAAAAACTGTTTAAAACTAAAACTTTGTCATTCCCGTTTCGGTTGTATGGCTCCGATGTAGTCGGTTTTTACTTTGCTTTCTTACATGATTTACAACTGAATAAAAGATTTTTATACCCTCCACTAGCACAAGTGGTGACGAGTACTAAGAAGGAATCATCCATATTTATTTTTTCATCAAATCAAAATCTTAGTCGAGATTTTTGTACCGAATATTTGTTATAGTCTTAAAAGGTTCTGATATAGACCGATATCTAAAGCAATAAATGAGCTTGTCATAGTGTTAAGTTATATGTACTTCATGACCATTCCAAAAATTCTCAAAATCGGCTCAGTAGAAAAATGATATAGTCAAAAATTTGACTATATCACACTCATTAAGTGTTCCTGTATTACATTTACGAAAAAAGTTTATATATTGTATGCTTTTTTGAAAGTATGCGTGAGTGTGTATGTATTGATTGATGATTAGTCAATTTTTTTCTGAATCTATGAAGGATAATCGCACCAGGTAGAAGCTTGTAGTAAATAAATGAAAATGAAAAAAAAATTATTTATTGAAAGAGAAAAGTTGCTCAAATTTTGAACACTACTGTATATGTGTAATAGGAAGCTGTAATCTCATTTGAAATAAACATTCAGAAACAGGCAATATTTCATGAAAAGAACATCATGGATTCAACTTTTTACTCTTTAAAGTGAATTTAAGAAAAGAAGGAAATATCTTTAAATTAAAAACAAGACAAAATGTTTAATTCAGCTGTGACGCAACTTTAATACTCTTTAACACGTTTAATAATAATTGTTGGAGCATACTAAATATTGCACTCATGAAGGGATACCACTTTCACGTGTCCTATTTTAAAATTACTTTATTATTTGTTTCATCTCTGAACCGAATCATTAAATTTCTTGTAATGCTTTCAATAATATACGATTTTGAGGTATTTCCTATTTTATAGTCCCTCAAAATTTTTAACTAAAGTCTAGTGTTTAAAAAACCGACATTTTCAGAAAACCGGGTTTTAAGTTATTCTAAAAGTAGACTTTTCAAAAACAGGTATTTCGAAACCAGAAATTATTCGAAACCGGTCGGTTTTTTAAAATGCAAAAAACCGGTTAACTGTTTTCGATTTTTGAATACACTAATAAAGACGATATCAGAGTGCCAAAATGTATGAAAAATTAATAAGCTCATTGTTGAAATTTTTTGGATTTAGGGGATTCTCTAAGATTTTTTAATGAACCAATTTTACCGGGTTTAAAAAGGAAGTTTCTTAGGGCAATAACAAATACTCGGTCCAAATTTGATTGCGCTCTGTCCATGATTGCGTACCAACAACAGACAGACGTGCATAGCAAAATCGACACAGAATTTGATTTGATGCAAGAATGTATATACTTTATGGAATCCTAGATGATTCCTGCTTGGCATTACAAAATGAATGACTGGAGGGTATAAAAATATTGGAACCGAAATTCAAAGAAATTGTTTAATACTTAAGAGTTTTATAACCTCGAAACACTTTCAAGAAATTATAAAAAACAAGTGAAATATATTTAAAAGTTTCATAAGACTTAAACTGTATTCTGTGAAAAGATCTTAAAAGGGGTGTTTGGTCAAATCATGGTCCCAGCACAATTGTTAAATAAAAGTGTAACTAAATGTTATACTGATTTTGGGACGAATAATCATGATTTTTGGGATGAATCATCATGAAATTTTGACCGATATTTTTGCATTACCCCTCTATGAAGCACATGACTACCACGAAGCATTTTCATCTTAAATAGTTTGTTGAGTTTGAGACTGTGTTTTAAATCTACAAGTTTTCCTTGGTCGTCCATGGTTTCTTGATTCTTGAGGATTCCAATCCAGCGTCATTTTGGTTTTACTCTCAGGTTGCTGTATGTAAGTATAGCTAATCCATCTCCATTTTTCACGTATATTATGTGTTTCACATTTGCAGTTCTAGAGGTCTTTGTTGTTGATGTTATTAGGTCAGAATATTCTGCAAATAATTCTAAGGAACTTGTTGATGTAAACCTTTAAGTTTTTGCGCACCGTTATTTATAACCATTTTACTACCAAGAGAGCAAAATTTGTCTATGTATGCGTCTGTATACCAATTGGTCAAATTTCATTCAATTTTGTCAATTAATTTAAATGTAAAAGTGTTTAGAACAGACGATGGGACAAGATTATTCACTAATTATAGGGGTTTAAATGATTCCTTCTTGGGACAACACATGAGATGACAAAGTTTATATGCCTTCATCAGTACTTGTCGTGGTGGACGTTGTGACAAATTAGAATACTTAATTCAGCTGTGATAACTTCTTTATACCCATTTCTACTTCTCAAACTAATCTTCCAACATTATAAAAGAGGCAGCACTATTTACTTTATTAAGGTCACGAATAGACAATGTAACATTGGCTTGATGTAGAATGTAAATTATTGTCTCTTTTTAGTCACCTTGCTAAACATGATAGGGGCATTTGTGTGCAGTTAAAGCCTCGCTATTATCATAAAACCTTATAACTTATCAAAATGCCTTTTTGTGGTAGTTTTGGACGATTTTTTGCACGCATTTAACCTTCATTGTCTCTTTGTGGTAAATTTGGTAGCTATGACTTGTTCGTTTGAGTAGCATGACTCGTTCGCATTTTCGATTATAACTTTATTTCAACTGAACCCATTTTGATAATTTTTTAAATAAAAATTTATTCGATAATAATTGGAAAATATTTCCAGGGCTACAACAAATTAGTCGTTCCAAATTTCATTCAGTTCTTGGACTATTTGCTAACAACAGACAGTTTTTTATGGAATTCCCACGTGGTGTTACAAACGGAATGACAAAGTCAATAAACCCACATTCAACACATGTGGTGATGGAGGGCATAAAAAAGACAAAAAATAAAAATGTATTATCCATGACACTTAAGAGATATATGTTGATGAAACATTAAAAATTAAATTATATATTTTTTATTTAAAATTTAAGATAAAATATACCGAGATAATTTTAAATTATTAAAAGATTTTTTTGTAAGAAATTCAGACAAAAATTTTTTAACAGACCAAATTGTGCCAAATTTCAAAAATATTTCTTCAAGACTGTGTGTAGACAAAAGAGTTGATAGACGGACATCCATTAGAGCCCTAACTCTTCAGAATCTCTCACTCCTCAGAATTTTCTAACTTTCTAAGGAGATTTATAGATATATTGTTGGTACATTAGGGTGGGTCGAAAAACAAGTTGTGTTAGTTGATGCTGTTTTCAGATGTGAAAAATAATTTGTTTGCCAAACCGCAAAATACATCACATTCCGATGAAAATAAATTATATATTGCTGTTCAAGATTTGAAATCGGGTACATTCAACTTCTAATACTTAATTCTATTACTTAGGATTTTTGTGTGTAGCGACGATATTCAAACTCCGATCGAAATAATTTATATACATTTGATCCTTTGATAGTCCGACATCATCGTCTAGTACTTTCTTCTGGTACTTCGGATCCCACTATTAATATATAGGGAGAATCACCTTTTTCTATAGAGTAGGAAAAAGCAGTTAAAACATTTGGTTTTTCAACTCTTAATGATTTTTTTCGCGATTTAGGAAAAGTATCATTCATTATGCAAAATAAAAGTTTTAGGAAATATTTCATATTGCTTTTTAGGGGAGTTACTCATATCAGTCGCCTTAAATATAAAAATATAGTAACAGCCAACCCCTACAATAAAAGAAGATTTGAAGATTTTTTTTCAGAAATGCAAAAATTATAATTTTTGCCACTACGCAAAATAAAACCCTTTTATTTTTTACATATAGCATCGCTATTTAAAGGCTGATTAAAACGAATTAAATAACATTGTTAATGATGTAATAAAAAATTTTAAATTTTATAAGAATTGATTCACTATTTCTCATAGCTTCATAATATCAATTTGAAGAGCATAGATCTCGCGTATATCTTGACATTGTTTGGATAAATCCCACCACTTTTATGTATTCCTTTAGACTCAGAATCGCTTTAAACTACGGTTTAACGATGTTTTCCTGACCGTACAGCTGGCTGTTCATGTTATCGGCGCGATTATTTATTTGAGCTTTAAAAAACCTAATATCACTTTGAATTGCAAATTTGACTACAATTCTTTCTCAGACAAGATGATATAATTGTCTAACAGAATTGGGTTATCAATAAAGGTGAAGCATATTGAAATTGGCCAGTTCAATATTTAAAATAGCTCTCATACAAAAAATCAAAGTCCAAAAATAATTGTTCCTTCCTTCTCTAATATATGTGAATGGATTTACAATATTTTAAATATGGAGCAAATTGAAAAAAATTCTTAACACACGTTTTTCATTAGAACTTTTAACTCAGGTGTTGTTTGATTTTTTATTGATCAAGTTAAATTTTTAAAACATGTCAGTTATTATTTTTAATCTAAAACAAATAGATATATATTGATATTCCAATTAAAATGAGTGTCCAGAAAAAAGTGTGTGAACACTTTCAGCGAAACCAAACATAGAAAAAGTTGGCCAAACATTCAAATGTCAGCTCTCAAACTTTTGCCAATTAAACAATGCCGAGACAAAAACTGTCCGTCGATAAAAAATTTTAAAGGTAATAGAAATGATCCACATGATATTTCTTGAGTCAGTACGCTTACCTCAGTGCTTGGACCATTTGGTACGAAAAGTTCAAGTTAATTCAGGTTTAAAAACATACACGAAACAAAATGTTCCTGAAACGGAAACGTATGGGAGATTTGTCTCAAGTTCCTTGTCAAAAAAATTATGTTGCTGATGCTCGAAGGAATGTTAAAGGAAGTATAGGACCCAAAAGCAGTAAAATATTTATGTAATTGCGGTAATTATTCATTACAGCGGGCTCTTTAAATACCAAAATTTACATCAAGAAATGTTTACAGAAAAAGTCTGTTTTCATTCGTAAGATTTCACAATGTGTCCACTTATTTTTGGCCTTACTTGACATCCAGTCACTTTGATAAACATGCTCTTAGGTGGTACAAGAACAATAACATGCTTTTAGTACCAAGATAGACGAATTCTCCTAACTGCCAGGAGCTAAATCTAGTGGAGAGATATTCGGCTCTTCTTAAAAGAGTATTCAAGAGCACAAAAAATGTGTGAAGTTATTCAAAATTTCATTACTGGTAACTAAATCTATGAAAATATATATATTTTTTATAAAATTTTTGTAAATTTTAATAATAATTTCAAACAAAACATACAATTAAAACTGTTAATTTAATGATTTCGTTTTAGTTTTTATATGTTTGTTCGAACTCACTCCTCAAGTATGTTTAACGGAAACATCATAATATAAAGAAATCCTTCTAAGGGCAGTATTAATTCCTCGATACCTACATTATATTTTGGTTTTAACCGAATATTATACTGCTACTTGCCTATTTTTAATTTAAAGGACGTATACGTAATGTACATTGTTAATTAATATAACTCATGCGCAACTACATTCAACATACGAGTTTTAGTTGGCATGTGATACACAAAATATATTAAATTCAAAAAGAAGATCTTTTAGAAATATATGTGTCACTTTTGATCGCCCCACTGTTAGAAAACACGTTTCTTTTACTGTTGTTGTAAGCAGAAGGGTATAAAGATTCCATAACCTCGGTTCAGTAAAAAATCATAAAAATTTTGTACGAATGACTCAATCGAAATAAAAATTTATGTAGAAACATAAATATTTGAAATTTTTATCACAGTTTTTTACACTTTTTTTCATAATAAAAGAAATTAGTTTTTATTTTACAAACAAAAACTGCAAAAAATGCGATTGGATCATAAAGGAAATAATGTAAAAATGTACAGTCCCGAACAAAATTATTAGCACAGCAAGTGTATTTTTCTTTATTCCCATTTTTAGCCGTTTGAATTACCTTCACCAATATTGTAAATAATGCAAGTAGGATTTTGATTCATTTAGGTTGCATTTCATGTGACATTTATTCAATTTCGCTGATCAAAAGTATTGGTACACCTAATAAAAACTATATTATATTTATATAAATTTTTAGTACTTGTGGGCAAACATTTTGCTTTATAATTTCATCAAAACCATTGGACTAATATTCTTTGAAAATTTCTCTCTATTTTTCCATTAATGCCTTCTGAAGATCAAATATTTTTTAATTATGTCGCTTTTTCATCCGTCTGTTCAGTTCTTCCCACAAAAGCTTAATTGGATTGAGGTTTGGGGACTATGGTGAATGCAGGTGATTAATTAACATGAGGCACATTTTTAATTAACCACCTGCGTACATCACAGTCTGAATGATTTACATCGCTATCTTTTGGCAATTGTTTGTAAATTTAACATTTCCGCACATTTTTTTAAAATATTAAAAAGAAACTATAACCAGCTCACCGATAACCGCAGATGACATACAGTCCCACGCCATTACACCAACTTTCCCTTATTTCACAGCTGAAGAATGATTTTTGTTTTTCATATTCTGTATTCGCCTTTCTCTCTCTTCACCTAATTTGGTTTATTGAAGAGATCAGTCGTTTACGTCTACCAACTCGAGCATTATAACCAGCCTCATGCAGTACTTCACGAACAGTAATTGAGTAAATATTTATGTTATAATCCTGTTGGGCATCAGCAGCAATTTCGGTAGATGTTTTTCTAAGGATCGTGTTTATTTTTCCAGTTTTATTTGAACTAAGAAACTTTACTATTCTTAACATGATTTACTATGCTTCTAAATGACTATGCGATCTAAACGACTTCATTCCATAATTTGGCCTATCTGGACATATATATCTTAGCTTGGTTATGCAGGTGCAGTATTATTTTTCCCTCAAATTCGCTAGTTTCTTTTCGTTTTGGTCTCATTTTTGGTTTCACAAAGTTTCTTTTGAATTCCTATCAATGAATTGTCATTTTAACCGATCAAAACCGACATTCTTAACTTTTTTGTAGCAATTATTCTTTATAACATATGTGTTTTAGTATTTAGTAAAATGTGTGTTTGTATTAGTCATAATATTAGTATATTTGTAATTAGTATCAACGATTTTTTATTATAAAATTTGGTTATAATTGAAAAATTAAGATAAAACAAAACATCCTTGCTGTGCCTATAATTTTGAACGGAACATTATTTTGATGGGTAAATCGGATCATTAATATTTTGATTATTTACATTTGTGTATGTAAGTCATTCAAACTATATATTTAGTTTGGTTCTTTTTCTTTGAAAATGGCATATGGATTCAAAAAATGGAATATATAATAATGGCATATTCGGCTATGTCAAATCTTTAATATCTACTCTAATACTCACACACACACAATTATTAAAAGTATAAAGATACTAAAAAGCATGTAAAAAAGTTATAGTCGGTCAAGGTCAACTATTAAATTCCTTACAAATATCACAGATTATAAATAGTAACTACGAAAATTTATGGAACGGCCCTCGGATAATTTAGTTTTCTAATTTTAATTTGTATCATAATATTATATTCAACTCTTAATAAATTATTATGATACCAAGAATTTTGTGTGTTTTAAAATGGTTATTTCTGGGGGAGATTATATGAAAACTATAGGAAATTGGAGCTCAATCTTGTAAAATTTAGATAACTGTTTCTGTTTATGAATGGATAGGACCAAGGGATAGGATTACTCCCAAACAAAGCAAGTATTGATTATCGATTATCTAAAGTACTTTTACAGTGAAAACTTTCATATTTAGTCCCAAGTGCTTTCTCAAGGATCTGATTTGGCAGACAAAATGTGGGGTGATTAGGATCAAAGGAGGGGGAAGCCAGAGCTAAAACATTTAGTTCAAATCACTTTCTTTACCATTTAGCTATGGTGAAAAAATAAAGGACAGATAGGAACATGGTACTTTTCATACAATATTTAGCAGCTAAAATTCATAAAATTTTCGAGAACGAACAGGGCAGATGGATTTGGCAAAATTCCCGTTGCATGATTTTTTTATTTACACGTCGTGATTTGTGAAATTCCTTTCAAGATCTAGGATTGAGGAGAATTTTTCGTGTAGCAAAGCGCATCGGTTAACAATTCTTCAAATAATAGAAAACACAAAATATGTAAGATGAAGAGCAATATAATATAGAATTTTTCTAAAATAAAAGCTTTTTGTAGGACCTCATAAAATGCCCCTGACTTATGCTTAACTAACATAAAAACCAATATTCGTAAGAAGATATAAAGAAATAAATATTTTTACAAAAAAATGTTCAATAAAAAAATAAAAAATAGAAATTGAAACAGAAGAAATGCAAAACAAACTGCAAAAAGATACAACAAGAAATTGAAAGGAGTAAAGAAACAAATTCAAGGAAAAATATAAACATTTTATTTTTTTCTCTAAGAAAGAGACAATGACACAATAACAATTCTAAAACCTGTAGATAAAAATGTCCTTTTTTCCTGTTTGAAGTCTTAAGGCATTTTACATGTTGTCAATTTACACATTTGAAAAACAATTGTTCTTGTAAGGACAAAAGCTCAATGTGAATAAGGAAGAATGTAACTAGAAGGAACATAAATACTATTGAATATAAATTTTTTGCTATACAATTTAATACAGTTAATAGTTTTGGGAAAAATATTTTTTAATATCCTGACAAATACCCATTTAAATTTGTAGTTTTAAAAAATTCTCCATTTTTACAGAAAAATACTTCTACAATGAAGGAGTTCCATAATGAGTTACTAAGACATAGTTCTGTAGACCCAAAGTCACATACCCAGTTCATTCCCTAAGGAACTGCTTAGTATAATAGTCGATAATAAGTGTTTGCTTTTATGGAGTACCTCTGCTCATGGTCGTATTCCCTCTATATTTCTATACATTCTACTACAAGGGATGAGGTTATGAGCATGGTCACGAGAGCACATTATCTTCTTCATTCTGTTTGTAACCCCAAAAGGGAATTATATAAGATACCATACTATTAATGTATTCCTAGATTAAAAGGTTTAAGTCGATTTAGTCATGTCCGTATTTCTATTTTATGGGGAAATTTAATTCACAGTTATTTCGATAGGACAGAGGTGAATAGTATACCCAATGCAAAAAAAATTATAATAAAATTAAAAATGTTTATTAAGGTGACACTTTTGTACCAAATTTGAATAAAGATGAACAAATGATATTGGATAGGTGGTGATCCTATGAAATCGCCCATACAAACTAACTCTCAAATGTCGCCCATATTTGAGAGTTATTTCAGTGTGATCACCTTTACAAATTAATTAATCTTAATAAATTTCACATGAGTTGATTTGGAGGAGTATAGATCAGGGTCACCGTTGCCGCTGACCCTTCAAAGCTGGTCACATCCAGTCTGCTGATTTCCTTAAAAATTCACTAAAAAATAGTTCCGGTCAATATCTATCAAAAATAAGAGTGTAAGCTATTTCTTATAGTTTCGGAGGCGCCAAGAAGAAATCACATAAAATCTCGTAGAATATATATTCCTGCGTGGGGTCAATGAAGTATGGCCTGATTATTTTTTATTCTCTTAAGAAGTTTCCTTTTTAAAAGCGGCATAATCAGTTCAGAAAAAAAGTTATAGATCGATATCTGAGACAACCTCTGATAAACTGGAAAATTTTAATATCGTTTATGACTAAATGTCTTATTCAGTTCTTTTTTCTAATTTGTCACCCTGATATTGCTATATTGAGCACGGGGCAGGTGTATTCCCCTACAAAAGTTATTTTCTTGAAATTTGGCATAAAGTATAAATCTGTAACTATTAGAGAATATTTCATGACATTTGGAAAATGGATGAAACCTTTATAACAAATTGATTTATATAAAAAAATCTATGGAAAGGGCACGAGTCAGTAATATCAAATATTTCTGATACTTTTACTGGAAATTTAATGAAATTGACGTAACTGATATTCCATTGCAAATGAAATGTTCAATAAGTTCCCACAATTATTTCTGAAATGATCATCAAAATCCGAGAAACAGGTAAGTCTATCTTCTTTAAAAAACTACATTTTTAAAATCGTATATCTCTTAAGGTCTACAAGAAATCAGCTGATATTTGGTATCTAGATGTTGACTTAATGACTTAATTTTTTAATCTGTAATTCAAAAGTGAATATTATAGTACTCTTAAACATAATGATAGACTCAGTATAATTTTCTGAGTCGATTTAAGGACATCTATCTGCATGTCCATCCAACATTACCCACCAGAAAAATCCCTTGAAAATGTATAAATTCTAACTAAATCTTAGTATCTTAGAATTAAACGACATTTATCCATATGTTCTTCCGGCTGGTTGTCCATGTAAACATTGTGAACAATCTACAAGTAGGAATGAAATAATCGGGCCGATTATTTCATTCCTACTTGTTATATTAGAAGGATAATGTCGGACTTGTTAACAATGACCATGTCACTACTAAGTATAATACATAATGTAAAGAGACCATTATTTCTTTTGAATATATTATGTGTGTTGGAATGTATGTTTATGAATAATGTTACAACTTGATACAATTTGATATTTAAATAGGAAAAACAGATACAGTTATAATTCCAAGAATATGCAAATAGAAATCTGGATAAAGTTCCAAATACAATAAAACGAATAATGATTATAAATCTATTCAATTTCATTCTGCTCAATTCAGACATATGAAAATTGCAATAATGTATTATATTGGAAAAAAGGAGGAGAAATAAGGAAGTTATAGTCAATTGAAGAAAATAACTTTAATATTTAAGAGAAATATGAAGTTCATCAGAGTTAAAGGTGGAATGAGAAATTATGAAGAGATCATGAAATTTGAAAGTTTTCCTTATAACATTATATCACCATTCACCACATGTGGTGATGAGGGTATATTGCCAAATAAGGACCAAGGTTAGTTGAATAACTGAAATGTTTTCAAAACAGTTAGACAAACAATTCTGCTGAGCTTCAATAGAATTGAATATGACACACTGATTTTGGGGTGTAAACTATTACTTTTTCTGTTGATCCCATTTCCATGATTTTTATACGATGATCAACTACAAAAGCACTTATTTTTTAGAATTAGGAAGAGTTATTTTTCGTAATCTGATATATCAGTGTACAACTCTTTCAGTAATAGACCGATAATGTGATTTAATTTGAAAATTGTTCGGAATAACATTAAACAATTTGACCGAATTACATTGAATTTGTCAATTATTCAAGGCGCAGGAATGTTTATAACAGACAGGCGGACGGACACATGGAATGACAAGGTTAAAGTATCCTCTTCATCACTTGCGGAGGTGGAGGGTATAAAAAAGTAATTGTAGTTAGTAAGACCAAAAATCATCAAAATCGGGTTAACAGAAAAGTTATAGTCAAAATGTTGATATACCACAAAATCCATTTTCAGTCGTAAATGTCGCGTTTTTAAAATGTGTTGCATACATTACTTAATTTGATATAGGAATTTCAATGTAAGGTCCATATATAATTATAGGTCACATAAATTTCCCAAAGTGTAGTATTCCTTAGCTCTTTAATATTATTTTGGTAAACGTTATATAAGATTCGGTATAGCAAGACATAGCACTCAGACTTGTTAAACTTTATACCACCATAGCAACATGGAGTTCAATGTGGATTTACTATGTCCATCCGTCTGTCTGGCTTGCCATCATGTATAGGTTATGAACAAAATGCAGGTTGCTATTTTAAAGATATTTTAATGACATTTGGCAAGTACCATTATTTTGGGCCAAGGATGATGCTTTTGTACAAGGGTCGGTCTACTATATTCAAAGCCCCCATATAACCGATTGAAATAATATTTATTTGAATTACCAGCGTTGTTCTATAATTTCCTTCATCTTCAATATTATCAACCAGAAAAAATCTTCTCGAAGCGCATAAATCTCACATAAATGTGGTACCATAGTTATATAAAGCACTCTTCAGAATGAATCAGAAAATCAAGTTACACGAAGGTCGTTTATAAATTTTTGATATCTACTTTTTATAAACAAGAATGTAGTGTAGGGTTTTATATAGTCGGAATTGAACAACTTTAACTTCTTACATGTTTCTTGTCTGTACTTCAACTCTTTAGTTTATGCGTCCTTTTTTAATTACAATTTTAGGAAACAAAGCAGCCAGTTGTTTATGCTTTCCTTAATTTTTTAAGACCAAAACAACCAATTACCTGACCTTTGCACAACGTTGACCAAGAAACATATTAAATTTTTCTCCTTGTTTAATTTAATTCCTTTTTCCACAAATTTTCCTTGTTTATTTAATCTTTTATTCATCTTATTTGCTATTTATTTGTATTCCCACCACCAACAAAGGTGGTGAAGAGGGTATATAACTTTTTCAATCCGCGTGTAACGCTACAAAGGAATCATATCAGATTCTATAATATATAAATATTCTTGTATCAAATCAAAATCTGAGTCGATTTAGCTATGTCCGTCTGTCTGTTGATCTGTCTGTCTGTTGTTGCCACGCTTTCATCCACAGTAATTGAAAGAGCAAAATGAAATTGGGCTGAATATTTTTGAGAAGTTTCAAATCATCAAAATCGGTTCATTATATCAAGAGATATAGACTGATATCTGTAGCAACCTCTAAGTTCTAGCGAAGATTTTTCGTAAAATTGTCAATTAGAAATCATTCCAAAAATTATCAAAATCGGTTCAGTAGAAAATAAGTAAGAATGCATTGTCGGTCAAGCCCGACTATTTAATACCTACGCCACCGTTAAAATGGTAGTTATGAAAACGACCCTCGTAAGTGTGTAGTACATTATTGTGACACTGAGATTAAAGTTAAATTATTGCGTTTTAAACTGAACTTTTCTGGGGAGCGTAATACAGGAAATTATGAACCGACCCCTGTATAATTTTCCACATCATTTTTTGCCAAGATATATTTTAATTTCACCAATTATTATTACAATAACAACGTAACAACATTTGACCTTGAAAGTGATATTTGGAAGGAGCTTTGTATGGGACCTATAAGAAATAATGAACTGATTGTCGATTTTGACACATCGTTTTATAATATCATAAGACTTATCTGTCACAAATTTTGCTTCAATCCCTTTGTTTTTATGTCCTTAAAATCCCATTTCAAAAGGACATTTGTATGAGAGACACCGAATATGTTCAATTTCAATAGGCTTCAACCGTAGACGCAAATAATAATGTGTATCGAATTTCATCGAGATATTTCAAAAGTTTCGATCTGTAGACAGTTCATAAAAATTTACTTATACAGCCAACCGGACAGACAGATGGAAAGTGATTTTAGGTCGATCGGTAAACTTAAAGGTGGGTATAACGTCATTTTTTCTGTATGTTACAAACATCAGCAGAAAAGCATTATACCTCAACAATTTTCGGAAAATATTACTAATTTTATGACTCATTAAGCATTCCTGTGTTGTCTTCAAGAATGACGGTTATATATGATACATGTTTGTGAGTGTTTATGTGAGTGTGTATGTACGAAACATAACATATTTACTTATATGCATTTGTGGTGGAGGGTATTGAAGATTCGGCATAGCCGCATTTTTACTTGTTATTTGTTTCGCTAGAGACTGAGCAGAAATATAAACTTAATTTAACCGAAAAATTTTTATTACAAGTACAAATTATATATACATGTTCGCGGTAATAACGAACGTTCTACAAACTTTAAAGAAAAAAATACTTTTTAAAGAAATATCATTTTTGCTTATAGTGAATAGTGATTATAGTGAAAAAATATGCATTAAAAAATTCATGAAATGGAGACTTTTCCAAATCCTCCTGAACATGTCCATTCTAATATTTTCAAAAAAAAAAAAAAAAAAAAAATTAACAAAATTTTGAAATTCTGGTTCAAATAGTTCTTATATATTCGATAATTTATAATTGGTATATATATAGGGTTGGCTCTTCTTTCTTATGGCCACATTTACCTACCATTTTCCTGTATGTTTTACTCCACATCAATTATTTAAGAAAGAAATTGGAAAATTTTGTCAAGTTAAACAGTTCCAAGAGAAAGCAACTACTAAGATAAAATCGTATTATTCTCATTAGTCAATATTTACTTTGTATGGGTGCTATTTCTCCCCCTGTTCCTTTCCGTCGCACATTGTATCCACAAAAACTGTATCTCGAGAAGGTAATTGGGGCTAAATTTGAAAACTCTCATTATTATAGTTCTTTATATGTTCCATAATCAAAAATTTGATTTTTATAGGCGGAACCCTTCCTGTTCCTATCAGTCCTATATTTTTCCCAGTTAAATACATCGTTAACAAAGTGGTTAGAATAAATTTAAAACTTCAGGCTGAAGTAAGTCTTTAGATATTTCATAATCAATATATGTTTTGGGTTTGCCCCTTACCCTTACCACTGGTTCTACCCATTCAATACTTTGTCCTGTAACAAACATCGTTGAGAAAGTGATAGGGACCAAATTTTAAAATTCACGCTATTGTAGTTCTTTAGAATGTATACTTTGTATGGGGGAATGCTTCCTCTTGTCCTATCCGTCCTACATTTTCCTAGTAAAACAGAACCTTAAGAAAGTGATTGGGACCAAATTTATGAGCTCTCGTTTTGTATGGGAGATACTTCTCCCCCTGTTCCTATCGGAATTTTTATAGTCTATGTTACATTCGAGTATATTGGGATCATTGTGTGAGAATTTCTGCAAAATCGGTCCAGCAATTTATCTTAAATTTCGTGCTTTTACATTAATTATTATGGAAACCCCTAATAGAAGATTCAAAGAGTACATATAACATGTAAATGATTCCATACAGAATCAAATTTAAAAAGTACCTCATAATTTTCTCAAAAAATAGCATTTGGTACTAATCACGATTTGAGGCCAACTTCCAAAAATAAACTTTTTATTAATTTGACTTTTATGACTTAAGTTAAGCTATAAAATAATTTAAAGATGATTCCACTGTGATTAGGGGGCTGGTCGTTGCTTAACAGTCCTTAATTTATATTACAAACTTGATAAATATGGGTTCATATTTGACTATATATTCCACTTAAGAGTTTTTAGCTTATAAGACTTAATTTGTCTTTTATCAATGTATCTAATTTCACAATTATTGACCAATATTCGATTATAACTCTTCCAGATAGGGTTTCAGGCTTAAAAGTTTCTTACGTATGGACCAATTCCATATACAACTTTTCTTTATAATGAAGCCTTTTTCAGCTCAAGCAAATGTTTGTAAGATAATTTATTTAGGCACAACCGAATATAGAATTCTTACTTGTATTCAAATAACCTAAAATATATTTTACGGTCTTTATTAAGCCCACTAAATTAAAAGATAAAATGAAAAAAATATAATTAAAAATGGGCTAAAATTAATTTCGACTTGAATATCTCCCAAACTATAAGAGCTAACGTACATATATATAAACAAATTTATTAAGCTTTGTGCGTGTAAGGAACTTTCAAAAATCAGCATACTTCCATGTCAACTTGCAATAGCTGTAACCGTGTTTAAATTTATAAAGATCTAAGGAATGAGATCAAAAAATTCATAACAAACATTTATGCCCTTAAATTCACTTTGAACCAGAGCGTAATATCTCTCCACTGGCCTTAATTCAGGGTAGAATGGAGGATTTGCCTCTTTTGATACAAATGTCACATTATTGTTGTTGTACCGCTCAAGAGCTTGTTTGCGATAATGACAGGATGTCAAGCCATGCCAAGAATAACACGAAGCTTACTGAAATGTGTCAAGTTTGGTCCAAAATTTAGATACTTCCCGTACAAATGTTCTTCCCGAAAAGTCATGAAAGGGTTATAAGGTAATGAAATTTGGCACAAATAAGTTTTATAATATTAATAATATTCTAAAATCATGTACCAAAATATGCGAGGGTCGGTTCGTTATTTCTCATAGGTCCCATACAAACCTCATTTCCAAATATAACTTTAGAGAGTACACTAAAATGTGAGTAAAAATCTCACATTTGGTATTTTATTAAAAATTGGTCAAATTAAGATAAATATAAGCTAAATTCGATGGACAGACATTGATAAATCGATTCAGAAAGTAATTCTGATCGGTATACGTAAAAGTGTAAGTAAGGCGATTATTTCCGGTTTTAACATGGTTTTCGGACAGTGTAGTTGTGGACCTCGTAACGCTATGATAAATATAAGCAAAAATTGATGTGAAAAATTAAACGAGGGTCGGTTCATAATTTCTTGTAGTCCCCATACAACACTCCCATAAATTTAACATAAATTTTAGCGTCACAATAATGTACTACATACTTAGAAATAAATCAAATAATCAAATTATACGAGTGTCGTTTATTAATTTTTCGTAACCACTATTTTTAACCGACGATGTGATGTAGGGTATTATTTAAGTTTAAATTATTCTATCAAAAATTTGAATATTTTTTTTTAATTTCTTAAATTTTTTATTAAAATTTATCGTTATTTAATTTTAGTCTTTTTACTCTTGTTATACCTGTTGTGCATTTCGCTTAATATTTTATTTCCGTCTTATTAAATCATTTTCATTGTCAGCAAGTTTTTTGCCATTAATCATGACGATAATTATTATAGATTTTCGTTTAATTTTTAGACTTTTTTATTTATTTTCTGAATAATTCAAATGGAAACGTGATAAATTTTTAGCGCAATAAATGCATTTAGGGAGTTGAATGATAATGGGGTATTGGAAACGATGATTTCTTTAATTGGATTCGATAGACTGAATGAATAAAATAATTAAATCATCATACTACAAGTAACAACTTAATGGCTTAAAATAAGCGCCAAAAACTGACTGCTGTAAATGAAAGCAAAATAAAAGTCAATGCGGAGGGTTCCGAAATTAATTTAATTGATAAAAAATCACTTTATTTGTTTAAATGAATGAAAAAATAGAGTTTTTGTGTTTTTTATTTTTACCTTTTTTTGAAAATAAATTCAAAATTTATATTTTTCTCAAAAATTTCATTACTACGAATCTTATGTTGTGAAACCTTATAGGACTAAGTCAAGACCCACTCAATTCCTGTTTTTAGAACCTTTATGTTCTGAAACCACTAAACTTAAATTTAAAAACAGAATAGAGCTTTAGAAACCTCAAAGATTTGATAATTGTTTGTTAATGACTTTTTACAAACCTCCAATATATGTGGACTCAATAGGCCAAAAAAAAATCCATTTTTGGTCTTTGTCTTTACAATTATGAGAGTTTAAAAAAATCCCTTTATTCAATTAATATTATTTTCAGCAATTTAAAATCATAGAAAGAAGTGGAGTATATATATGACTATAGAAAACAATGGACCGTTCCTCCAAAAATTTGGTTTGTAGGTTTCTGATTGTGTATTTATTTAGCATACGAAATGTCATCACAATACTGAAATTTTTCAGAGTCTTTTACATCCTAATGTTAAAATGAGAGGTGAGTCTATTTGGAAGCTACAGTCATTTTGGATCGATGCAAAAATTGTTTTTTTCAAATTTGATTAAAACGTATTAATGTTTGTGAGCTGAAAATAACATTCCGGGAGGCCATTTGTATGAGATTTCAATAAGCCCAAACTAACTTTATATATTAAATTTCTTCAAAATATTTTCTAAAATGCGAGAATCAGTGTGTTCATAACTAACAGGCCGGATATATAGATGGACGCATGGACGGACATTGTTACAACGACTGAGAAAGTAATTCTGAACGGTATACTAAAAGGTGTAAGTAAGGCGACTACTTCTGGTTTTAACATATTTTTCGGACAGTGACCAACTACACTTTTATAAAAATCAAACAAAAAAATTGACGGTTTTATTTTCAAGGACATTTTGGTCCTCTCTACGCTAATGTTGAGTGAGAAATATAACCGCGATGGATGTTTCAGCATGGCAATGGCCTAAACTATTGATCAAGGATGGTAAAAGATTAGTTATCAGTTATTGGGATCCAAATCTTAGGTTTGCCACCGCAGTACTATGGTATTATGGATCGATATTCACAAAATATTTGTTAGGATATTTTCCGTTTGCATAGATTTTCACCAAAAAAATGGTTGATGTTATTTTAAGTAAAATTCGAATTACATTTACATGGACAGCCAGATGGACAGACGAACAGACAGAGTAAAGGTACCCTCTATACAAACCGACTTTAATCATCGAATATCTAAACAACTATTATATTGATAACTTACTAATTTGGTCCCAATCAAATTCTCAAGAAACTATTTTACTAAATAAAATGCAGGACGGATATTATTATAAGAGAGGAACTACTGTAACGAGAGTAAAAATATAGTCTAAAACACTTTATTTGCGAATATTTAGAAAACTTTGAGAGCTAGAATTTTTTAATTTAGAAAATGTCTGGTATATAGGATCAGAGCAAAAGGCTACCTACTATACAAATAAAAAAGGGGAGCTGCTCTTATATGGACCAGATTTTAATTATCGAAATCTGAGAAAATATTTCATCTTGAGTTTTTTTTTATGATTTTACTGGAAAAATTACGACAGGTTTTAGTAATCGAATATCTGAAGAAAAATTCTTTAATTGGTCCAAATCCCCATTGTATGATTATTAATATACGTCGAAATTTTTGAATTGTTTCAGAATCCAGAAAGAGGTAGAGTTTCTGAGCAGCAAAGCGCATCGGGTAGAAGGAAGTTTTTTTATTACCTCGGCGGCATAGACTAAAAATTATTCAGATGGACTAATTTATATTTCATTTGGTTAAATAAAGTGCAAATTATCATGGACCATAAAATGAATGGAAATAAAGTATTTTATTTTCCATGAACTATTAGGTGCCAAAACGGAAATGAGTTGAAATTGAATATTTAACGAATTATTCAAATAAAATAGTAAAAATTATCTTCTTACCCACCTTAAGTTACCTGAATCAGAAAATTTCATCATCAAATTTAAAATGAATTAATTTTTTTCCCAATAATTTTCATCTTTTATGTTTAATATCAACAACAACAACATCTGTTAAGGAAGTCATATCTTTTATGTCAAGTTGTTGTTACAACAATAACTTTCACATACAGCTGATCCTGCGGATGTAATAAGAAAATCTAAGTGATAAATTAACACTTTTATTATTACTTTTGCTCTTTATTCCTCCACCCTTCGAATAACATTTTTATAACCAAAATAAAATATTTATATTTATAAGTTGGGATTCTGTGTTCCTTTGAATGATTTTATTGTCCTTTTCGCTGTTGTTGCTTGTCATTTACAATTGAGTCTTTCATGTTTTGTGTTTATTTTTCTTTTTTGTACTCTCTTCCACTACAAATGGTGATGAAGGTATATTAACTTTGCCATTCTGTATGTAATTATAGAAGACCGCATAAAGTATATAGTTGATTTCGGTATATCTGTTTGTTGGAAACATTCTCATGACTAGAATAATTATCCGAATCCATCCACTTCGTTTGTTATTGTCTTAAGTAGTTTTCTATTGAAAATCAGCTATTTCGGATTTAGATTTAGGATAATATTCTGAAATTTTCCTCTATATATATTTATTTTTATATATATTTATATTGATACAATAATAAACTCCAAGAAACTAGATTGTGCTGGACTCATTATCTGACGTAGCATCCATATAAGGCCTCTTTGTCGGAATATGGTTTCTGGCTTATAAAACTGATTCTATTGAAATTTGGCACAAATAATTTTTTAATCGTCTTAAATACATGTAATTAATTTTATTAATATCGGTTTAAAATTTGTCATAGCTCCTATTTAACTCCCCTTCCCGAAAAATAGGTTTCAGCTTATAAAACTTTCAAATAAGGGCAAATAGTATTGAAATTCGATACAGTTAATTTTCCAGCTCTCTAGAATATACGTTATTAATTTGAACAATATCAGTCCACATTTTCCTATATATTGGATATATAGTCCCTTCTTGGAAAATAGCTTTGAGCCCATAAAACATAAAAACCAATTCTATTGAAATTCGCCACAATTATTTTTCTAAGTATCTTTCATATATATTATTAATTGGGCCGACCTCGGTCCATATTTTCCTGAAGACCAATTCTATTGAAATTCAGCTCAATTAGTTTTCTAAATGTCTTCAATATATGTTATAAACCTGACCAATATCGGTGCTCATTGTGCTAAAGCTCCCACTTACGTTTTATATTTCTTTTCCTTAACATGATTTTGTTAATAAAATGGGCCATTCAAATCTATAGATCGGCAAAAATATTTGTCAGTAATTTTAGAAATATGTTGCCATATTTCACTGTAGTTTTTTTGATTCCTTTTTTTGTAATCGGAGTTTAAGCTAATGAACGAATAAATTCTTAAGGGTAATATTTTTAACTCATTTTAGTGGTGGAGTGTATCTTAGATTCGACACAGCCTAATAGAGCATTCTTACACATTTTTTATTTCTTTGTATCCATAATTTTCTCTTTGTTCCCCTAAAATGTTTTTCGAAATTGTCGAACACTTTACATTTGTATTGAATTTTATGTTTCCATTATTTCCTTTGTAGTTTTGTTCTCTTTATCTTATTTGTTATATATCCATTTTCCTTGAATTAAAAGATATTATAGTTTTATAGTATTTTTCCTTCTTGTATCCATTTGAAAGAAAACTGGAGTTAAAAAGATTTGTTGTTGTGTATTTAACAAGAAGAAAAAAGGAGTAATTCAAGACATTTTTATTGAAATTTTATCACGCTTCAGTTGAAAATATAAAAAATTTACAAACTTAAATGTGGTCAAATAAAAAATAATATAAGATTTGTCGTAGATACAATTGCAAATTGAAGTGATTTACGTTTTTCCGTTTCAGTCCTTTCTGATGTGTTGAAAAATATTCCTTTATTTATTCAGTACAATCGAATAAAATACTTTCATATTTGTTTTTTACCCTCCACCACCATAAATGAAAGGAAACATATAAAATCCCATAAAGTATATAAGGAGTGATATAGAAAAATTCTTAACATACATATATGTAAACGAAACCAATAAACTTACAATTTACATTTTTCATTTGCTTGAAATAAATGTTATAAATCGTTCAAGGCCAACTATATAATACCCCATGCCACATTGTTGGTTGTAAATGATATTAACGAGAAATTTATAAACAATCCTCGTATAATTTGCTTTTTCGATTTATGATTTAAGTGTGATAATAAAATTTATGTAAAATTTCTGCATTTGAAAAGGATCTCCTCTGGGGGGTTATATCGAACGTATATAGACGTAATTATGCATCGACCCTCATATAATTTCGAACATCAATTTTAGATTGTACTTATCTTAATTTGACCAGTTGTTCTTAAAATATCATTAATGAGTTTCAAAGTGATATTTGAAAGGGGGCTTGTATGGGGCCTAAGAGAAGTAATAGACCGACCTCCGCATAATTTTGCACATAGATTTGGAATTCTTTAAGATTTTAATCGCTTTATATTTCGATTTCCACAATATTCCATGTATTTACAGCGTTTAGATGGACAGCCAGCCGGATAGAATGACAGACAGAAAGATGGGTGTTTCACAATATTTTCTGTATATTGAAAACGTCAGCACAAACGCATAAAAATAGGGAATAAAAACAATATTTTTATAGTTTTAATCACAAGTGCTTTCTGTAAGTTTGCCCGTACAAGTAGTCCATCTCCCCTTAAAATCTATCCTATATTGGACTCCTTTTTTGTGCTTTTAAATTCTCATTTAACAAAAGCCCAGTATCCCTCCATTGGCGCTTAGCTCCGAAAGTTTGGATTATTTGCCATTATTGGTACAAGTACCACTTAAGAGATGAAAGCAGCCTTAATTGTAAACATTCCTTGATATAAATTTTGGTATTTTTAGATCCCGTTGTTATAAAGATTGGCTTCTTTTGCTGCGACTTCATATTGCTTTCCACGCCAAAAACTTTTTCGGACATTTTGACTGCTTTTGAGTTCCAAACTTGTTTAAACATTCCCTGTAGCGTCAGCAACATAAAATTTTTGCCTGAGATGTTGCAAAAAATCTGCCAAATATACAATTCCTCATCCACTACACAGCAGGAATATTTTTTAGAAAACTTGATTTTAATTTCCGTGCTCTGTTTAAGACCTCTTAGTTTTAAGCTTTTTACCCTGCATTAGCTTTGGATGTGTTGAGAGCATTTTTGATAAAGCTATATATTTTTTCTAACTGAACCAGAACATTGGAAACTATGATCTTCGAATGCTAGAAAAACTTTTTGTTGGACCAATTTGGATTTATTGAAAATATTGAATTATTTTAGTTCTCTCTTTGTAAGGGATACTTATTTTAATCAGATTAAAAATATAATAATTTGTTTGACATTAAACATAATAACTGACATTTTTTACAAATCAAAAAAAAAAAAAAAAATCAAATAATACTTTGGTTAAAAGTTTAGCACACATTTTTATAAATATTTTAAAACGGTGTGCCAAATTATACGAAGATCTGTATATTATTTCTAGTAGATCACATACAACCACCTTCCAAATATCACTTATTACAATATCATATATACTTTGGTATTGAAATAAGAAATGGGAAATTTTACGAGGTTCGGTCCATAATTTCGTAATTTGTATAATTTTTTATAGTTTACTATTCATAAGGAACATTGGAGTGTATGAGTAATATTAGTAAATTATATAAAGTATACGCCTGTACTCCCTATTAATAACTTTAATAACTTTTAATACACTGGTGTAAATTCCTTTACAAGCATTTTCTATTTTTTACTTGTTTTAAGTGAACTAGACATTTTTCTTAGTCTTGTTGTCTTGTAGGTGATTTCAACAGAGCTGAAATTGAAAAAATCAAGTTTGGAATGAAATTGATTCGTATCTTCTAAAGGAATGAGTGGAATCAATGCCAAACCACATTTTTTACGTAATCTATAAAAATTATACTATAATTAACAATGCTATAAAGAATGATGTAGTTAAGTGCGCTTGTAGAAAAATACTATTAAAAATGTGAATTAAACTGAGAAATAAGTTAAAAATATAATAAAATTGAAATTAAGTTTTAAGTCAACAATATTTAAAATGATGTTTTAGTTGAATCAATAAAAATATTAAGGAGTGGTAATACTTTTAACCCAAGTTCTAGAATATATCAGTTATTATCGTTAATGTCAAACAAATGAATATATTGTTAATCTGATTCAGATGAGTGACTAGAAAAAAACTTGGTCCTAAAGAAAGTTGGGCAGAAACTTTATATTGGTGATGAGGAAATGTTGAAGAAAATTTTGGGAGCCAGAAGCAGTCAACATTTTCCAAAAATTTTGTTGGTATGACAAGACTTCATAATATATGCACTTATTTTTTGCATGACTTGACTTCCTTCCACTATTTTAAAGAAGCCCCTGAATGATAAAAGAACAATATAGCGATATTCGTACCAAAGAGAAGTAAATCCTTCAAACTGTCCGGAACTTAGGTTACCAGTTCGGGCAAAGTGACAGACATGGAAGGGTTTCCGAAAGTGGTCGTAAAGTCGTATCACTACTGATTAGAACAATAAAAAAAAAATATTTTTTGTAAATTTTAATAAACATTTCAATCAAACAATAAAAAATAAAGTTTGCAAGTTTGGTGGTTTCCATTTTATTACATATATTTTTTGATCTCACTCCTTATTTTTCCACTAAATTTTTTGTGTGCGTTTATAGGAAGATGCATCGATGTATGCATTACCCATATTAACAAAATTTAAATAGAAAAAAATCTTTTATTGTATTTTTTTAATATTTTCCTTTTTAATTTGCTAACAAAATTATAATCTTGTGAATCAAATGTCGAGAACCTGCCATAACTTTTATATTTTTGTCAAAATTTTTATGGAAACAAAATCACTGGCGGTGTAGAGTATATAAAGGGTTGAGACCACTCTGGAATGGGTACTCAAAATGTTGCCACGTAAGCGTATTACAATGTTATAAATCAATAGCAAGTATACGCTCCCATTAAAATGATTTGGTACACTTTATTATTTTTTTACCCTCCACCAAAACAAGTAATAATGAGGGTATATTAACATTGTCATTTAGTATGTAACGCCAAGTAGGAATCATCTCAGATCACATAAGGAATATATATTTTTGCATGAAATCAAAATCTGAGTCGATTTAGCTATGTCCATCTGTCTGTCTGTCTGTCTGTCTGTCTGTCTGTCTGTCTGTCTATCAGTCTGTTTGTCTGTCTGTCTGTCTGTCTGTCTGTCTGTCTGTCTGTCTATCTGTCTATCAGTCTGTCTGCTGTCTGATAGTTTGCACGCTTACTTCCACAGTAATTGACAGAACCTAATGAAAGCTGGTCTGAGTATTTATTATACTCCTGGGAAGTTTCCTATTTAAAACTAGGAAAATCAATTTAGTATATCTAAAGATATAGACCAATATCTGAGGCAACCTCAAAAAACTTTCATAAAATTATAAATCGATAAACTAGAATAAAATTTTACAGTAATGTTCAGTTATATATACATCATGTCCATTCAATTATTAATCATAATCGGTTCAGTTGAAAAAAACCTATAGTCAAATATATATCTTTATTTAATACTCATTAAGGGGTTCAGTGTTATATTTAAGAAAAACTTCTATATACTGTATACGTTTGTAAGTGTATGCGTGAGTGAGTTTGTACGAATCACGATGGAGGGTACTTAAGATTCGGCATAGCCTAATGTAGCATTTTTATTAGTTTTATTATTTTAAATTGTCAGAATTCATCACATCTTTCATTAAATATAATTTTGGTTTAATATTTTATATTAAATATTTATTTTCATCTTATATTTATAAACAATATTCCATTGTTTTTACATTATTTGTTTAACAAAAAGGTTAATGTTTCCAAGTTCTTACAAATATTGTTTTTTTCCATTCAATAAAAGTATTATTTACTTAATATTTTATGTTTTTGTACCGAAAAAATAAACGTCTTTATGAAAAACTTGGCAACAGCAACATCGACAATTTTTGTCATGAATAGAAAAATGGAATCCAATAAAACAAAAGGAGTAAAATACAAAAAAGACAATAAAATAGATGAACATTGTGTGTCTGGTCTCGTATTGTCTAATAATGGTTATATTCAACTAAAATGTTCAATAAAATGTGTATTATGCGTAAAAAGAGGTGAATGAACAAACGTATTAATTTAACACTAGATGTACATTGCACTGAATCAAAAATGGTAGGAAATATAGCGAGAACTGGTGTCGAATTGAAGAAAAGTAATTTTTCGTAAATTCTTCAAATTGACTGCAAATTTTCAATATGATGATTGAATTTGAATATGAGTAATGAATTAATAAAAATGCGGTTAATTTGAAGAAAATTATTCAATTGGAAGAAAAATTATGTTAATCTTTTCTCGTTAAAGTTCTTCAAAAATTATTCGTTAATATTACCTACGACATTTGGTTCCATGTAGGGATGGTCGAAAAAAAGGTTATGATAGAATTGCTGATGCTCTTTTTTTCAGAAATGCAAAAATATATTTTCCTGCCACGACCAAAAATACAGTCCCTTGTAAAGCGTCTTCATTTGAAGTCGGATCGAAGAAAAAACAAAAAAAAAAAAAAAAAAAAAAAATATATATATATATATATATATATATATATATATATATATATATATATATATATATATATATATATATATATATATATATATATATATATATATATATATATATATATATATATATATATATATATATATATATTTTTTTTTTTTATTTATTTATATGTTTATATATATATATATATATATATATATATATATATATATATATATATATATATATATATATATATATATAAAGCTCAACATGTCCTTTGAGGGTACTTTTCACATATTAAAAAACACTTTTTCAAAAACTACAAATTTTAGCCGAAATCAGAATCTCTTTTAATTGAAATGATCCGGAATGCCAGAAGTAATTGCTAGAAATTGTTATCCGATTCAAAACTCATCAAAGATCTAAACTGAGCTCTTATTAAACTATAAACAACAAAAAGTAATTTGCTTCGATCGGACTTAGAAATTAAGTGCACAAAATAACAGATATTGGAATATATATATATATATATATATATATATATATATATATATATATATATATATATATATATATATATATATATATATATATATATATATATATATATATATATATATATATATATATATATATATATAAAGCTCAACATGTCCTTTGAGGGTACTTTTCACATATTAAAAAACACTTTTTCAAAAACTACAAATTTTAGCCGAAATCAGAATCTCTTTTAATTGAAATGATCCGGAATGCCAGAAGTAATTGCTAGAAATTGTTATCCGATTCAAAACTCATCAAAGATCTAAACTGAGCTCTTATTAAACTATAAACAACAAAAAGTAATTTGCTTCGATCGGACTTAGAAAAGCGACGATATATTCAAAAACCAAAGATTTTAATTTTCAAATTAATTTTCTAAAATTTGCAACATAAATTTATTTTTATTTAATTATAAACCAAAAGAAACGTTATTGTGCTGGGGTCATTATGTAACCTATAAAAGGTTCCTTCCCGAAATATGGTAAAAAAAATCTTATTAAACGAGTGCTCCTCGCAAATTCTTCACTTTATTGGAATATTTTTTCACTGCCTCAATTTGTAAACAGAGATATTGACGCTAAATTGTTTAACTCTCGCTGTAAAATTTCTGCAAATAATCGATTCAAATGTGTCTTATTAATATTTTTTTGCAGACGGTACTTCACCCTCTAACTCCACAAAGAACTTCTATGACTTGTCCTACTTTCGAATGCATTGGTATCTTTCTTCGGAAATTTCGAAAAACCGGCCAGTATTAGCAGCTGAACTGCCTATAAGTCTCAAACAAACCTACAAATACAGATTCATTTTTATGAAAAGAGTGAGATCGAAAAATGATTAACATACATATATGTTATATATTCACTAAATGATGATTGAAATGTTTGTTACAAAATTATATAACTTTAATCACTCGTGATGAAATTTTGAACCTTTTTCGGAAACCCTTCCAATAACGTTTTTATAGTGCTTTTTGTTACTTTAATTGAACAGGTATCTCATCTCCGTTTAAAGTCTATCACACTTGTAAACCTTTTTTATGAATTCTCTTTTAAAAAGAGTCCATTATCACTCCTCTGGTCTGAGACACGTGCAGTTTGACTCTCTTGGTACAAATACCACATTATTGTTTTTGTACTAATCAAGAGCTTGTTTATCACAGTGACAGGATGCCAAGTCAGGCAAGATACATCATTAAGTCTTATAAATGGAAGCTACATTTTTTGGAACATTCCATGATGTAAATTTTGGAATTTAGAGAGCTCATTTTAACAAATGATTGATTGTCTTTGTGTCCTAAGCTTTTCTTCAACATTCACTCGCGCACCAGCAAAATAAAAATTTTACCCGGAAATTGCGAAAACTCATCTCGTCAAGATTTTTTTTAGAAAATTTGATCTCAATTTCGTGCTTTGTTTTGCACTGTTTTAAGGAACATTTTTGAGCCTTATCCGTTTTTAAACTTGCAATGAACAATGAGCTAACCGGGCTACTTTCTTTCCAGTTGTGTTGCTTTTTGGAAAACGCTTCCTAATTTTTGGTCTTTAGAAACATCATTTGGACCTTTCTCTCTACCTGAAAAGGAACCAGGAAAAGTATTGCCGGTTCTGTTTAATAACATTTACCATCGAGTTCTTAGCCAACTTGCGAATATTTTCAAAATATATGTTGTGGAGAGTATTTATGATTCGGCACAGCCGAATAAAGCATTTTTTCTTTTTGTTCTTTTTTATGTAATTTATTACTTTCATATATACTGGTCTAAAATTTACATCGAATATAAAAAGTTGCAAGTTAAAGTGCACATCTTAACCCTAATATGGTCCGAATTTACATTAAAGTACCAGACACCTGTCGGTACCTGATTTTTTCACACCTTTTTTTAAATTTAGTAAACCTATTAAATTTCATTTAATAGGTTTACTAATTTGTTAAACAATTAAAGTGTCCCTTTTTATAACCATGACTTAAGTATTTAGTGTTAATAATAACAAATAATAAGTACCAAAGCAAAATCATTCCAATTCAGGACATTCTTTTCGTTTTCTACTTGGTAACTAAACAACCGAATATGAAAGCCGATATGTGTTCACTATTGCTAAATAAATATTCCTAAACTAAGCAAGTGAGAAAACTATATATTCGGCTGTGCCGAATTTTAATGAGTTGAAGACATTACACCAAAGAACCAATTCTTTCATCATCTGGAACACCTATTGCACCTATAAAAACTACAGTGAGATATGGCTTCTTGAAAATATCTACAAATACTGGCACCGAGCTATAGATTTTATTGGCCCATTTTATTTAAAAAATAATGTTAAGGAAAAGATACATAAGATACATATGCGGGAGCTGTAACAAATTGTTAACATATATTCAAGACAGTTAGTAGAATAACTGCGACGAAATTCAATAGAATTGGTTACTATTTTCTAGCATTTCCGGAAAGGTGTTGTAGCAATATATAGACTGATATTGTTCAAATTAGTAATAATATATATTAAAGAGAATAACAAAAATAATTGTGTTGAATTTCAATACAATTGTGGTTTATTTAATAGTTTTTTTTTTAAACTTAAACTGCGCTTCCCTGGAAGAGGCGTTATATGGTTTAGCAATATGCTATGGACCGACATTAAAATTAATAAAACAAAAACATATACCTAAGATGGTTAGAAAGTTATCATTTCAATTGAATCGGTTCACATTTAAGAGTTTTATAAGCTATACATCTTATCCCAGGAAGGGACCTTTTGTGGCAGCTTCGTCAAATAATGAATCCAACAAGTCTAGTTTCTGTGTGTTTATTATTGAATCGAAATATATTCATATTGAAAAGTTCATTTTAAAATAAGCGACCCATACAGCAAACAGGTTTTATGGTGTATCAAAATTTTGCGCATTTTGGCCTATAACTTCTATAGATTCGATTTTGATGATTTTTTTCACAATGATGAGGAATATGTAACTGTATGTTATAGTTAATTAATTGTTTTAATCCAGTAACCTTTTGCTGAAAAATTTGAAAAGTTTTTTTTTTTTTTCGAAATTTTGAGGTTATCTCAGTTATCGGTCTGTAACGAATAGGAATTTGCTTAGGATAATTGCAAAATATATGGCCAAATTTCATTAAATTCGAATAATTATTCGAGGTGAGAGAATCTTTCAAACAGGCAGATGCACATAACTCGACTTCGCTTTTTTATTTGATGCAGGAATATATATACTTTACTAAGTCTGAGATGATTCTTTCTTGGTGTTAAAGGCAGAATAAAAAAGTTAATATACCATCATTACTGCCTGTGGTGGTGGAGGGTATATTAAGTTTTGTGGTAAAATATCTTCAACTTATGAAAATGTTAACATTAATATAAATGGTGGTGGGTACTTAGAATTAGGCACAGCCGAATGTGGTATTTGTATATATATTTTGAGTTCGCATTAAATATTAAAAAAACGATATTTTAAATGCAGAAAAATTCACTGAATATAACTTTACCGGTCATGGTCCATAGCTGCTATAAAGTATTACATAGTCGTTCTCTATCAATCATAACATTCTTGCTTGTTATTGCCTTATAAATGTATATATTCCAATATCTGTTATTTTGTGCACTCAATAAACAATATAAATGAATATTGTATTAAGAAATATTCGTATTCTTATTCATACAATGAATAAAAGTAAATACACTTATGAATATTGCATTACATTGATTACACAAAATTCATAATTAATGGAAAAGTGAGAATAATGGAAAAACAACATAATACATTTTGTATGATATTGAGAAGAAGGTAAAATAAAAAATGAGGACTGAAATCGAAAAATTCTTAACACACGTTTTTTATTAAAAATTTTCCCAAGTGTTATTTAGTTTTTATTTTGATCTCTGTAAAATATCTCAGTTATTATGTTTAATGTCAAATAAATGAATATATAGTTAATATGATTGAAATGAGTGAGATAAAAGTGCGTACAAAAATTATTAAATATTTTCAAAAGTCCTACAAAAGTTGGTCAAGCATTCAAAAGAAATTCTCCATTGATAAAAACCCTAGATCAGGTAGAAGAAATGGTCCACATTATGTTTCTAAAGCCAAGATATGTAAAACATATGGTACGAAGGCAGACCGGTTTGCTCAATGCTCGGAAAAGTTAAAGCTTATGCAGGTTTAGAAATATAGAAAAAGTTTCTGGCAGAAATGCTGCTAAATACGTGGTGGCCAAAATTAAAGTATGGAAATGGAAGACAAGTTTTCTAGAGAAACATTCTTCCTGCATTATGAATGACGAAACTTTTGTTCGGACAGATTTTTCACATCTTTCTGGTCAAATATTTTTATGTGGCTGATGCTTGGGGGAAAGTTGGAAAAGAGTTTTGGGACCCTAAAGCATTAAAAATTTCCAAAAAGTTCTTCATATGACAAGCAAAAGAAGCCAATCAGTTGTTACTACGGGCTTTATAAGTGTAGAATTTTCATCAAGGAAAGTTTACAAAAAAACTCTACTTCTATTCATAGGATATTATGAAGTGCACTTATTTTGGACTTGACTTCAAATCCTGTCACTATTTTAAACAAGCCCTTTGGTGGTACAATCCTTCAAAGTACCAAGAGAAGAGAAGAGTTTGGACTATTGATGAAGAGAATTGAAAAGCTCAAAAAAGGTGTCTAAAGTTTGGTGGATTTTAAATGGAAATGTACTATCTGTTCGTGCAAAGCGACAGAAGGTACTATAAAAACGTAATGGAAGGGTTTCACTTCACTTTATTACAAGTAATGAACTGTTAGTTTAATGTGCCTAGTGGGCCACTTTTGGTAAGCAGAACTGGCGCTGTGGGATGAACCAAACGTAATGTTACGGTGCCCAAATATAAAGATTTTCTTAAGATTTAAATACATCTTTCGATAATGTAAAATCAGATTTAAAATAATAAGTCGATTCCCCGTATCTTCTATTGCTTTCTTATTCAAAATTTAAAATCAGAATATAAAATAATCCATATCAGATTGTAATTAAATTTGGTAGTAAAAAAAACATCTGTTAATTAACTTTAATCTCGTTTGAATTTAAAAATCATAAGTAAAATGAGAAAACTTAATACAATTAAAAATGTCCTTTTATTCTGTTTTAATTGCATTGAAAGCTGTATTCGCATTATGCTGTTTTTATGCCCACTACCCCAACCATTTAAGAATGAAAGTACCTTTTCTTATTAAATGTAAATATGTAACATGAGTTATATATTTATTATCAGCGTTTGTGGGCTTTGCCTCATTCAAATTCTATTCCGCCCAAGATTCAGAAACAATTTCAAAAAAAAAAAAAAAATTACAATGTGGAATTGTCCAAATTGAAAGATTTTCGCTGCAATAGTTCTTCAGATTTTCCATTACTAATATTTACCTTGAATGGAAGAAGCATATTTCCAGTGACACTGTCAGATCTTAATTTTTCTTGTAAATCCGTTTATAAAAAAACTTTAGACAGTCTTTAAATAATTAATGTTTGGTCTTTATGGGACAGTTCTCTTTTTTGCTTTGTTTTTTTTTTAGGTACTTTTTCACCTGACCATATCATTTTCTCAAGTAGAACAGATTTATTGGGGAAAAATTGGGTCTAAATTTAGCTTTTTGATATTCGCCGATTCGTAATTCTTAAAGAAAGTGTATAGCACTATTTTTTTAACTATCTGTTCCACACTCTGTCCAATGAAAATGTTCTTTGGGAAAGCATTTTTGAGGAAATCTTAATAACCCTACTTCAACATTTCTTTAAATATTCGGTAATTAATATTTATTTGGTATATGGGCTACCTCTCTTCTGATTCCATCCGTCCTACATTTTCCAGTAAAAGAACATGTTAAGAAAATGATACTTTAAAACTTTTGCTGCAATAGTTTTTTATATATACGATAATTTACATTGACTATGTTTGGGGTACCTCTTCCCCTGATCCTATTCGTGTTACATTGAGAAAGTATGCATATTTCCAGTTGGCACGAAGTTTCAATAGTTTTAAAATATTTGACAATTAATATTTGCTTTGTATGAGGGTACCTCTCCCCCTGATCTGAAATTCCTCTATAATACTTCTTTAGATATTCGATAATTTAGATTGGCTTTGTATGGGAGCACACCTTTCCCTGATATTCTCCGTCCTACATTGTGTACAGTATAATAG